>JANRMT010027041.1:22124592-22135908 GCA_026402145.1 Polypterus bichir lapradei | reverse complement strand
ACAGGGCTCTCCCCCGCCCCACATTGGTCACGGGGCCCCAAAGGGACGTATACCTCGATTATGCAAGGAAACCTCCCCGATTACACGATTACATCTTGCGATTGGTTTATGCACGTCTAATACACGGTCGGCTGATTTAATATTGCCATGATCACATTTTTTTTTAACCTTTCTTTTTTGTAGGAAGTTGGCTGCATTTAGGTATCGAAAATTAAATGCATTAGAAGTAAGAAACATTAACATTTTTTGTGCATTTTTTTTGCATTAGAAGAAGAATACAAAGTGTATACGTGCGTATTAAAACATCCCGTCATCATTTACCTTAAAAGGCACATCTGCATATTTCTAAAAATTTTTAGGCTGTAAGTGCATTCTGCTGTATTCGGCGTCTGAAATCCAGTCCGGTAGCATTTAGAATTGAAGGAAGCAACTCTTAATTACTAAGTTATCGATTTCCTGCACATCTCACCGTGATCCTACTTTAATGATTTCTATTGCTTGCTCGGGGGGTGGCATCCCAGAGTGCTGTCTCTGTTCCAGCTCCAGTGTGGGTCAGTGGGTTGGTGTAAACGGGGCTCCTCCGCCAGGCAGAGAGCTGCGCAGGTTGCGTAGGGGGAAGCTGGCATGATCAGGTCGTAGAAGGAAAGGGGCGTAACTGGCTTGGTGTATCGGCGCGTTACAGCTGTCTCCGCAAGCGACGATTACAGCAACCGCGGCAGCCGAGCAAGAGGGACGAAGGGAAAGAGCCGTTACAGCTTGGAAGAAGCAAAGCCTGTATTTTTTTTTCCTTTGGTGGTGATGGGTTGGACTCCACAAGAAAATGACACAAGCTGTGCTGCTGTCATGTGCATTTCGATTTGAAGAAGATGAATGTCTCCCGTAAGAACGCACGAAGAGCTGCCGATAGCACCCAGGATCTTGGGTTTGGTCGTCTCTCCATCTCTCTCTCTCTCTCTCGCTCTCTCTCTCTCTCTCTCTCTCCTCCCTCCTTCTGGCTCCCTATTCTTTCCCTCGCTCTCTCTTTCTCTCTTCCCCCATCACTTCAGTTACAAGTCAGTGGAATAAACGAACATCCGGACGGAGCGCTGGATTAAAAGCCGGTATGAGTTTGCGGGGTAGGATGAAGTAATCAGCAATATTTCCATCCAGAGCATCTCTGCTCGTGCAGCGCCGTATGCATTTTCTAATGCGGAGAAAGAGTTGCCTTCGGAATTTGGAGAATTTATTCCAAAAATAACGTACAAAACTTTGGACGTCACGCTGCTCATATTTAACAGAAGAAAAACAACATACAACCTGATGTGCCGGCTACCAGCAGTGTAGTTTGCACCCTTGTGCCGAATTACTCTGACCTTGCCGGATGTGTTTTTCTGATCGTAAATAAAATACACTATTAATTGATCAGAACCAGACAATCACCGAATCTGTACAATCATGATGTGCGAAGTGATGCCGACGATAAACGAAGGGGACCCTCTGGGTTCTCAGAGAGGCTCGCAGAATGGCTCGGACTCGGATTCAAATTTCGAGCAGCTGATGGTCAACATGCTGGACGAGCGGGATAAGCTGTTGGAGACGCTTCGAGAGAGCCAGGAGACCCTGTCACAGACTCAGGGTAAACTGCAAGAGGTGGTGCACGAACGGGACCAGCTGCAGAGACAGATCAGCTCGGCGCTGCCTCAGGTAAGTCGAGGGATGGCCCACCCTGACAGACGGCCAACTCCAACATTCACTGCTGTGTGGTACAGTCTCGTTTCTTATGGCTTGAAGCTAAGGTTATGGATGCTTCCAATACTTGAAACTCACCTTATTATGGCTCTTTTTTATCTTTTAAACCTTTCAGTAATAGTTAATAATTATGAAGCACTGATACTTTCCTTCGTAGTCCCTTTAGGTGTATTTAGGTGTTCGGTTCAAGAATTGCAAATCTCAAATTTTAGTGTTGGTTGAGGTTATTAAGAAAATAAAAGTATGCATATTCAGACATGCTTATGGTCAATGTGCTGCATGACATATTTTGATTATGTCTGGGCGAACAATGCTTGGAAGAATAAGAAATAAGCTGATTTGTAGGTATAGTCAAACTTATAGATGGTCAGGGAGCTCAAATGACCTAGTGATAAAGGATGCTGAACTAATTCATTGATCATCTGGAAACCTTACAGATCCCTAAATTGCCAGAATGCTAGGTTGACACCTCAATTGTTTGGGTGTTAAAGTGATCTATAGATATTCAGGATGATTTATTGGCAGTGAAGAAGCTAGACCAATCTCTCCAGTGTCAAAACAGCAGATTGACCTCCATATTGTCAAGACGTCTGATTGGATAATTATATGGTCAGGGTGGTAAGTTGATTCGTAGGTGAGCAGAATGCTGTACTGATTCATTCATGTTTAGGGCACCAATCTTATCTGTTGGTGGTCAGGATGATAGACAGATTTTTATATGGTCAGGTCACTGGACTGATGGAGTTCTTCATAAGATAGGATGCAAGATTGTTCTCCAAGATGTCAGAGTGCTGGGTTGTACAGGACGATAGACTGATTTCTGTATTGTTGGTACACAGGACTGATTTATTTCTTCATAAGATGGGATGTTAGATTGTTTTCCAAATTGTCTAGTGTAAAGGCGACAAGGACAATAGACCAATTTCTGTATGGCCAGGATACAAAACTGATGGATGTCTTCATAAGAATGGATGCTACATTGTTCCCCAAAATGTCAGAGTGCTGGGTTGGCCAGGATGATACATTGATTTCTGTACAGCCAGATCACTAGACTGATGGATTTCTTCATAAAACAGGATGCTACACTGTAGTCCAAATTGTCAAAAGTGCTAGGTTGATAAATGGCAGGGGAGCTAAATTGGTCTATAGGTGGTGTACATGTTTGATTAGATCTAATATTAGTCAAAGTACTTGACTGAGCTCCATATCTTCAGGATTCATGATGTGTTAATTAAATGGTCAACGGCTGTGGTGCTAGACTAATTTTTATTTCTTTTGGGCACCGAGACTGATGGAGCTGTTCATAGACAAGATGATAGATTGATCCCAAAATTGTCAAGCTGATAATCAAGGCGATACAAGAATGAAATTGACGTACAGATAAAGTGAATGCTTGGTAAATCTCTTGATTGTGAAGATAATAGACTGATACATATATCACCGGAATGCTAGATTGGATAACTACATGGCTGAGATATTACAATGATCTCTAAATGTTCGGGATATTAAACAGATTGATGTCTGGTTGGAGCTGCAGTCGGATCACTTCATGGTCTGGTACTGTATAAGGCCAACTCCTATGTATTCAAGTCACCAGACTGCTCTCTGGATGCTCAGAATACTAGACTGATTTTGTGAGGTCCAGAATATGTGACTGATCCATATTTTTGTTTTTAAATCATTCCATTACTGTGAATATGTCTTGGTTAAGCGCTGTCCCTCCCACTCACATTATCTTCCAATATAATCATTAATGATGCAGCCTACTTCAGGAATGATTACAAGTGTTCTTTCTTGTACATGTTGTATTACAGTATGACTTCAGTTTAGAAGTGTTGCCCCCCTGGTCCTTGGGTGAAGTCTCTCATAGTATCTGCTGCTTTGTTGGGCAAAGTGTGGGGCATCTGTTGGTTAAGAAAGATTCACAGATCTTGGCTTTGCTGACGATGCTGTGATCTTCACAGAGTCAATGGAGGCTCTGATCGGGGTGCTCGAGAGACTGAGAGAGAAGTCTGAGTGTCTGGGCTTATGAGTGTCCTGAATAAAAACTAACATCCTGGCCTTTAATGACATCTTGGGCACGGCCATCAGCAGTGTGATTGTTTGTGGAGAGAGTGTCGACCTTGTCGAGAGGTTTACTTACCTTGGCAGTGACATTCATGTCTCTGGTGACTCTTCCTATGAAGTCAGTAGACGGATTGGGAGAGCATGGGGGGTCATGAGGTTGCTGGAAAAGGGTGTGTGGCGCTCCCGAGATCTATGCAAAAGGGCAAAGATTCAAGTCTTTAGAGTCCTGGTGCTTCCTGTTTTGCTATATGGTTGCGAGACATGGACGCTATCCAGTGACCTGAGGTGAGGACTGGACTCCTTTGGAACTGTGTCTCTCCGGAAAATCCTTGGGTACTGTTGGTTTGACTTTGTGTCGAGTGAGTGGTTTCTCATGGAGTCCCGAATGAGGCACATTACCTGCATTGTGAGGGAGCGTCAGTTACGGTACTACGGCCATGTGGCGCGTTTCCCTGAGGGTGATCCGGCTCGTAAGTTCCTCACTGTTGAGGACCAGAATGGCTGGACCAGGCCAAGGAGTCGCCCACGTAACACCTGGCTGCGGCAGATATAGGGTATGACTGGACCGCGCGTTTTCCTTGGGGGGTTGCCAACCGGGATCTCGAGTTGTTTCGTCGTGTAGTGGGTGCGGCAAGGTGCTGTACCAGTGCAAGCTCCCTGACCTGACTTGACTTGTTGGACATAAGATAACATAACATAACATAACATAACATAACATAACATAACATAACAATATTCTCAAACCTTCCATCCATCCATCCATTATCCAACCCACTATATCCTAACTACAGGGTCATGGGGGTCTGCTGGAGCCAATCCTAGCCAACACAGGGTGCAAGGCAGGAAACAAACCCCGGGCAGGGTGCCAGCCCACCACAGTATTCTCAAACCTGTTAAATACAATTTATAGTCATAGACTGACCAGAGGCTATCCTAACAGTACTGGGCACAATTTAGGAACTGACCCTCAGATGGGCTTCCAGCACGTCACAGGGCACACTTATTCAATTTGGTCGATTTGCCAGTCTAGCACTCACATCTTTGGGAAATGAAGTATACAGAATGGAAAAACCACATGGACATAAGGAGAATATGTAAACTTCACACAAACGACGACTGGGCACAGGATTTAAACACAGAATGCTGGATGCTGGAATCAAATTATCTGCCTCATAAAATGTCTTAGACATAAGTATGAGTAGGGCCGGCTCCACCATTAAGGTGAATTAGGCATTTGCCTAGGGCGCAGATCATAAGTGGGGGAGAAATCCCATGTTGCACGGGTTAGCTACTGAACAGTCAGTTGGCACACTAATAAGCTTGGCCTAGGGCACAAAATAACCTAGCACTGGCACTGAGTGTGAGTTTCATGATGTCACATTACTGCCTTCTAGTTTCTGAAATATCCTTTTAATGTAGATGAAACCTGTTGCTCATTGTAAGCAATATTCTCAACCACAAGCCTCAGGAGACTTTAGCTCATTTTATTAAATACAGGAATAAGCAGGATAGAAAATGACTGACATTATGTTGTGCTTAACATCCCATTATTAGGCATTTTCAATTAATTTTTTTTTTTTATTGGAAAGATGAATCTGCATACGTCAAAAAAGAATAACGCTCCTCAGAAAAAGATGAAATCACATTATGCCAATTAAAAGCCAGTTCTAAAGAGGTGGTCACTTTTTGGAGTGTTGAATCCACATCAGCACCTTGTTTAAGTGGCAGTGTGAGCACCACACGGGACACCTAGATATGGCATAATAAACTCACTGCTCTCGTTCTATGTGTGTTACATATTTTTAATAAACACTCAAGAATATCAGCTTAAGCAAGCTAAGAGACTTCTTAGGATCCCACGGCCACATAGAAAAGGGCTGAAGAGGAGTTTAGGCCCCAAAATAGATACTGTACGAGGGAGGTCTCCTCAATACCCAGAATCAGTCAATAGCATTAATAGCGCAGGACTATAGTGTAGTTATGGAGTATGCTGCTAGGTATCGTGTGCCTACAAGCCTCATTAATCAGTCTAACAATTGACATCGTGCTACGATTGAGTCTACAAGCGCAAAGGTGGCTTTGCAGTCTTTTTTCTCTAAGTCACCAGGGTAGATTTTCAAGAGACAATAATGATTGTGTTTTTTTTTTAACATTAACAGACTTGTTCATAAAGAATTTGTTGCCCGATGAACAAAATGTTAATCAGTGATATTACACTAAAGTGCTGAGGTGTCTATGGGAAAGTATTTGTGAAAAAAAAATCATCTGGTGCAATGGCACACGGAAAACTGCATTTGGCACCATGACAGCACATCTGCACACACCACATTATCAGTCAGAGTTTTTTGATCAAAAACAATATGGTTGCTGCTTCACATATCTCATATTCACCCAGTCTCACTCCCTGTGACTTCTTTTTTGTTTCCTAAATTAAAAATTGAGACTGAAGGGAAGAAGATTTGCTTCTGTAGAAGAACTCGTTCATGCAACATTAGGGGACAAGATGGGAACGTACCTTAGACAGTGTGTCACCCCATCACAGGCCACACTCAATTTAGAGCTGTCAAGAACATAAGAAATTTGACAAACATGAAGAGGCCATTCAGACCGTCAAGCTTATTCTGTTTAGCTACTAGCTAAGCTGTCCCAATATCCCATCCGGATATTTCTTAAAAGTTGTCAAGCTTTCAGCTTGGTGGGTTGTTCCAGATTCCCACAAATGTTTGCGTGAAGAAGTGTTTCCTGACTTCAGTAATAAATACACTTCCTCCTAATTTCCACTGATGTCCTCGAGTACGTGATCCACCCTTAAGCTGAAAGAATGTTGCTGGGTCTGCTTTATCAATGTCTTTAAGGATTTTAAAAACCTGCATGAGGTCCCCACACAGTTTCAAATGCTTGAGACTAAAAAGGTTAAATTCTGTGTGTCTGTTACAGTAGAACATCTCCTTAAGTCTTGGGATGCACTTGGTTGCTCTCCACTGCGCAGCTTCAAGTGCTGCTATGTCTTTCTTGTAGCATAGCATGGTGACCAGAACGACACACAATACCCCAGTTGCATAGCAGGAAATGACTGTAGATAGGAGGCCATTCTCTCTCAGGGTCCACTCACACAATCACACACCTAAACACATGGCCAATGCCGAATTGACTTTGGAAAAAAAAACTAGTTCGGAAACATAAATGGAGAAATTATCTAAAAGTATATCTGTTAATCATGCGTTGACAGTACTCTCGATTATTTTTTAGCAAAATAAACTTTATTATGAGGAACTATCCTACAATAATTCTTCGGGTTAGTTGTCATTTCACATTTTCACTTTTCCTGATTCGGATTATGATGACAGCACACTTAACTGAATGATCAGCACACCCTGCTCCTCCAGGTCATCCTAGGTACAGTACTGTATTTCCATAACGCTTCCTGGATAGCAAAGAGATATAAGGCCTCTAGAATGTCCTGAATTGTATGGTGCTTTACATGGTATGGTGTGTTAAATTGTATGGTGCTTTAAATTGTATGGTGCTTTAAAATTGTGCTTTATAATTTAGTACATTTTGATTTGATTTTGATTTGAAGCTGTCCAAGTGGGCCAAGCTTGGTACCCTACATGAGGAAGATGCCCAGGGGCATCACACATACATGATAGGCTTGGGCAGATTTGTGGCAGATGAAATTAATGTAGGTAAATGTTTATACATAGAGTAGGAAGTAGAAATGTTAAATTTGAATACACAATGGGAGGTCTGAAACCTGAAAGAACACCTTATAAGAAGGACGTAGGGACTCATCACTCATCCAGACATTGCACTGAATCCATTACGATAGCTAACAGGATTTTAGATCATATATCACAATGTCTGCGGTGGGTTGGCACCCTGCCCGGGATTGGATTCCTGCCTTGTGCCCTGTGTTGGCTGGTATTGGCTCCAGCAGACCCCCATGATCCTGTGTTCGGATTTAGCGGGTTGAAAAATGAATGAATGGATGGATGGATATCACGATATGTGGAGTACACGTCAAGGAAGTGCACACTAGTGAGTCATCATCTGAGGTTCTGTGTATAGTTTTGGTCTCCATATTACAATTGAGTTAGTAGGGCTAGAGAAGAGCGACTTGGCTGATTTTGGGACTGCTAGGTATGAGTTATGAGGAAAGATCGAAGCAGTTGAACTTTTTTAGTTTTGGCAAATTCATATTAAGAGATGACATGATGTGAGAAGTCAAGCAAAATGACCCCTTTTATTGGATAACTAAAAAAATTACAATATGCAAGCTTTCGAGGCAACTCAGGCCCCTTCTTCAGTCGAGATGTAATACAGAAACTGGAATTCCCTGTGTTTATATACAAACCAGGACAGATACAACATTGGAAAACCTTTAAGTGAGACATCTTAAATGTAACAAATTAATAGACCTCTTCAGGCTAAGATTCATTTAGCAAGAGAGGAGAACAATGTGTAGGCAAGATCTTTGGATAAAATAACTGTCCAACAAAGTCTTTTGAAGTTTCTGAATAACACCCTATTAATACAGAGATGAAATGATTAAAGTGTTTAAAATTATGAAAATAACTGGTCCAGTGGATCCAAGCCGTTATGTTAAAATGAGTTCAAGAAGAACACAGGGACACCGTTGGAAACTCTCACAAACATAAGTTTTTCTTAGCTTAAAGATCTACAGATACACTGAATACAGTAAATGACCAAGTCGTTTGGTGGAAAGCAGGATTTTAGGAACCTTCTATTCTCAACTTGAATTTATTTTGAATAATTTAGATGAATAGGATGAATAAGCACGGTGTACTGAATAGCCTATTCTCATCACAATCAGTTTAATGTTTTAATGAAAAAGCTGTCTGAACTGACTACTCTCTGTCTGGTGTGACAGATTGGGGGTGCTATCGCTCCCTTGAACCCTTGTCAAAGATGCCAGACATGAGGTAAAAGTCCAAATGTTGACTTTATTACTACTGCACAGTGCACAAAGCACCCTCCTCTCCACAATACTCATTAAATAATAAACAATAACTACAATAATCAATCCTCCACTCCCAGACGCGTTGCCACCCTTCCACCCAGCTCAGCTCATTGTGTGGGAGCTCCCACAATCCTTTTAAAATCCCTCAACCGGAAGTGTTTCCAATCCCCAGTCCATGTGATCTCCTATCACTGCCGGGTCAGATCAAAAGTCCTTTTCTTCACCCTGGAAGCACGTCATTTCCCCTTGTCCAAGTGACTCGGATGTACTTCCGGGGTGTAAGACAAATAATCGTTGTTCCTCCCTGCAGCGTCTCCTAGCAGCCCCCATGGTATCCAGCAGGGCTGTAAATAAAGACTCCAATGTCCATGATGCCCTGCTGGCCTTCGGGGCACTTCCCTACTGCAAGGAGGGCTCCACCTGGCGGCGTTGGGGTATTGGCCGGGATGAACAGCCGGCCATATACTGTATCACACTGAATAAGCAGTAGTTTTACTTTAGGTCCTCCTAAATTGATAAGCTCCTCATGCTGTCATGAAGAGAACACAGCAGCCCTGTGCATGGACCTTATTTCAGCCATATGTACTACTGATCTCATTCTTTACATTCTTTAGGCCTTGTTCACACGGGCGTTAAGTTTTTGGATAAACGAACTTGCTCTGAACGTCCTAGACGTTTATGTTGCATTTTGTGGTGGCGATCGATTGACTTCTACACCGGCGTTCGTTTGTCTCTGTCTAACGCCAGCCTGCAGCCCAAATTGTAGTTTGTGTGTTAACCTGTGGAGGCAGTGTCGGGAACTGGATATGAAAGCCCTTGTCGTTTTATTTGAGGTGCTTCCTTTCAATATGGACCATTTTGCTATGTTAGATATTAATCTTCTTGTTTTAAAAATACTCGTAATACGGCGACGTAGGGAGAGAAAAAATCGCCGCCGCTACTGGGTTCATCCTCTGACTGCACAACGTCGGGTTAAAGGAAGTTTTTTTGTGCTTTATGAAGAAATGTGAAAATTTCCGCGCAAGTTTTTTAATTACTATCGGATGTCAGTTTCCACTTTTGATTGTCTGCTGCAGCTGGTGCAATGCCTCATTGCACGCCGATCAACCAATATGCGACTTGGTGTTAGCCCCGAAGAGAGACTATATATATATCCGGTCCTCCGAAGCGTAAAATAAACGCGCAGAAAACAAACTAGAAGCGGTTTCCTTGCGTTCGTTGGGTTTTGAACACCAAGAAAAAGCTGCATGCAACGTTTTTTTGATGCCATATAAGCGCGCAGCCGGACAAACGCACGTCACCAAAGCCCGTGTGAACACTCTCATTGACTCCTACGTGTAGAAAACACTCGGCGCTTGATCCGCGCTCACCGGACGCTACGAACGCAAAAAAAAACGCTCAATTTTAACGCCCGTGTGAACAAGGCCTTAGAGCGTGTGAAGCGGGGTATACAGACTCACTGGTAAAGTGACAGCTTTGTCACAGGACTAAGCTCCGTATGTTCTAACGTTTTAAATGTATGCAGCTTAGTATTACATAGCAAAATAAGTTGGTCAGTTAACAAGACTAGCAACTGATGGCTGACACAGGGAAACAGCTCAGAATACCCGGACACCATCACAGAGACCACACTAAGACCAGACATGATCCAGGTGTCAGAGACAATAAGACCAGTGGTCCTGCTGGAATTCACTTTTCCATTGGAAGATTGTAAACCTTCTAGAGGAAGAGAGCCAGGTATATGGAGCTTGTAGGTAAATTTTGCAGCAGGGACCGGTGCGAGCCCATTGAGGTTGGGTGTAGAGGCGCTGTATTTCTAAAGGGAACTCTAGCTCCTTTGGAATTGTGGGGCAGCACAGCAAGAATGCCATTACAAAAATCACAGATACCACAGAGAAAATGTTGTGATGGCTCTGGATCAAAACGGGGGTTTGGAGGGATCCGTAGACTACACAAGCTATTTAAACACAAGTTTACCCCACTGGTGGGTCGCCTGAGGGAGGGTGTCAGATGTTGAAAGACTCGAAACACCCAATGAGACACTGACAATGTGTCCAAGTTGCATCACAAGGAGTGTGCTAAATCTGTTTGTGAGGCGGATACTTTTGTATTCCCTAAGCATATTGTTGTGTCAATTTATGTTAAAACTTTGCAAGAAATGGCATACAGAAATTAGTTACCTATAGGAGATTGATCTTGGATCCCACCTTGGTGCCTATTTGTGGGCAGTTTGCATATTCTCCCAGTGTCTAACACTATATTTACCATAACCTTAGGTGACATAATCCTAGGTTTTTTCTACATACCGTACTTGACACAAACTGGATTTTAGTATAAACAACCAAAACTATATGGTGTTTGTTTTTTGAGATTAGATACAGACCTCTTTTGTATATAGTATATGAATTCCAATTCAGTTTCGATCTCCCATGTCTGATTTGATTTAAGGCAATTGGGTTGAATTTTCAATCAAGGATGTGGCCATTTTTGTGCATAGATAGATAGATAGATAGATAGATAGATAGATAGATAGATAGATA
>JANRMT010027041.1:22107171-22124582 GCA_026402145.1 Polypterus bichir lapradei | reverse complement strand
AGATAGATAGATAGATAGATAGATAGATAGATAGATAGATAGATAGATATCACTTCATTTGTCTGAGCAATCTGATTGGTCAGTTTGACTTTGGCCTGATTGGTCAGTTTGCTCTGGTTTCTCAGTCAAACATAACAAAGACAGGAAGTGTCAGGCAAGGAAGCCTGAGACTCTTGAGGATACAGAGGAAAGAAAAAGGAGGAACCCTGATAGATGCCTTTTAACATGGGATTTTTTTACAGCAATGGGTAATGGGGGGCTCATTTACCTTTGCTGGTAGTCATAAAGCGGACAGGAGGAAAGCAGTGCACCTCAAAATGATAGAGTTTGAGGAGCAGACTTTATGGAAATGTAATGGAGAGAGAAAACACCCGACAAGAGAGGTTGAGACACATAAGAATATCAAAGAAATGCATAAGAGGAATGCTGAGGGTACACGTAAGGCAAGAGATATCAAATATGTCAGGCAGTCACTCATTGTCCAACCTGCTATATCCTAACACAGGGTCACAGGGGTCTGCTGGAGCCAATCGCAGCCAGCACAGGGCGCAAGGCAGGAAACAAACCCCAGGAAGGGGGTCTCCCTCACACACACACACACACACACACACACACCCACACACACCAAGCACACACTCGGGACAATTTAGGATCACCAATGCACCTAACCTACATGTCTTTGGACTGTGGGAGGAAACCCACACAGACACGGGGAGAACATGCAAACTCCATGCAGGGAGGACCCGGGAAGTGAACCTAGGTCTCTGTACTGCGAGGCACCACTGTGCTGCCCGATATCAAATATATTAAAATGTATTCTGTTACCTGTCTTTGACAAGTAACATAGTGAGAGAGGTTAGGAGCACACACTGATACAGTGCATTGCCGCACCCACCACACGACAAACCAACTCAGGACCCCAGGTTATAGCCTGAGTACAGCCATGCAACGGGTGACACCTCAGCACCAAACTAGTTCAGATGGAATGGAACCAGTGTGAAGTAACATCCATCCATCCATCCATTATCCAACCCGCTATATCCTAACTACAGGGTCACAGGGGTCTGCTGGAGCCAATCCCAGCCAACACAGGGTGCAAGGCAGGAAACAAACCCTGGGCAGGGCGCCAGCCCACCACAGGGCACACACACCAAGCACAATTTAGAATCACCAGGAAGCGAACCCAGGTCTCCGTACTGCGAGGCAGCATCACTACCCCTGCACCACTGTGCTGCCTGATATCAATTATTTTAAAATGTATTTTATTACCTGTCTTTGACAAGTAACAGAGAGAGAGAGAGAGAGGTTAGGAGCATGCACTGATACAGCACATTGCCGTACCCACCACACGACAAACCAACTCAGGACTCCAGGTTATGACCTGAGTACAGCCATGCTACGGGTGACACCTCAGCACCACACTAGTTCAGATGGAATCGAACCAGTGTGAAGTAACATCCATCCATTATCCAACCTGCTATATCCTAACTACAGGGTCACGGGGGTCTGCTGGAGCCAATCCCAGCCAACACAGGGTGCAAGGCAGGAAACAAAACCTGGGCAGGGCACCAGCCCACCAAGCACAATTTAGAATCGCCAATGCACCTAATCTGCATGTCCTTGGACTGTGGGAGGAAACCCATGCAGACACGGGGAGAACATGCAAACTCCACGCAGGGAGGACCCGGGAAGCGAACCCAGGTCTCCGTACTGCGAGGCAGCATCACTACCACTGCACCACCGTGCTGCCTGATATCAATTATTTTAAAATGTATTTTATTACCTGTCTTTGACAAGTAACAGAGAGAGAGAGAGAGAGAGAGGTTAGGAGCATGCACTGATACAGCACATTGCCGTACCCACCACACGACAAACCAACTCAGGACTCCAGGTTATGACCCGAGTGCAGCCATGCTACGGGTGACACCTCAGTACCACACTAGTTCAGATGGAATGGAACCAGTGTGAAGTAACATAGCTAGTAAATAAATATTTTAACATTATAACAACAAATACCAGAATTACTAAAAGATGGTTAGAAACAGATTAGAACAATCATGGTGAAAGATTTGAACAGTCAGTGGTGCAGTGAAGAAACGAAATTGTTAATAAATGTATAAGTTGATTAATTTGGAAGGTTCATAAAGCAAATGCATGATATTTGATGAAATAGCTAATGCTAGTGCTATACCCAAGAATGCTACATTAGAGACAATCATGGCAGAAAGTACTAAGACATACAGGGCCATAGCTATTTTGAGCTGACTCACCATATTTAGAAAACAAGCTCTGCTTCTAAAATTTTCATAACTGAAGAGCACCAGCAGATAAAACATGTGGGGGATCTATGCTTGTGACTAACCTGCCTCACTATGTCACAATGCACATGCACTCCGTACATGCTGGATAAGCTGAATGTGCACATGAACTCTCAGACCACATTTAGGTCGGGCATTATAAACAGCACAGGCGTCGGACTGGATTTCTTCACCAGTTCCGATTAGAACATCGAGATCTGGTTGTGTAAATATGGTGTAAGTACCTTTTTCTTGGTGTCTTCTGTTTTTTTTTTTCACATTATAAAGATACTCATATTATTCCCATTATAAGAGTGTGTGTGATTGTGTTCTATTGTGGGCTTCCAGCCTGTCTGGAACTGGTTACTACCTTGGGCTGAGTGCTTCCAGGACTTTAGAATTGGATTAAACAGGTTCAGAAAATTAAAGCATAGAAAGGGAATCGAACAATCATTTCATAAGAAGTAGATTTCTTTTGTTATGTACCGCCTTTCTGATGTAATTTAGCATATTTATGTGTAAAGCTCTACATACTGTATATAGAGTTAATCACTTCAGACTTGGAGTAACAGAAAAGACTGGAATAATGCCATATTTGCAGTGACTAAGTGATGAACTGTAAACATGCTGTGCAATGCAGAGTGGTTCACATAGCCTGACAGGCTCCCACAATGTGTGTGTGTGTGTGTGTGTGTGTGTGTGTGTATATATATATATTTATACTGTATGTGTGGGTGTGTATATAAATAGAAGGGTTAAATTAAGAATCATCATGTGCTGAAGCTCCTCAGTCGCATAAAAAGTCTCACTTCCCTATTGGCAGATCTACTGGCTGAAGATAAAGCTTTTAACCTTCAAAATTGACACAGTTTCCCATGGCAAAGGGTCGAATGACAGTTACAGTTTATGACTTAACACTCGGAATGCAAACTCAACTCAGTTGTTCATTTTATAACCTACATGAACATCTCAGGGTGGGGGGGAACTGGTGATTATTGTGGAAACACTGGGCACAACCCTGGCGAAGGCTCCTGCCCATCACAATTCACACTAAATTAATGAGATGTCAATTAGCCTAACATGGACATTTTTGGGAACTATAATGAAAACTGGAGCACCTGGACAGTACATGCAAACTGTACATTAATAGCACACCCGGCCTGGCATGTCAGTTCCACACTCTAAAGGTATAAGACACTGCACTACCAGGTTGCCTCGTAAACTGAGATCTAAATGGAATGATGTAGTGGTCCTGGAACCTCATTTTCTTGTAGCACTTCCCACTTAGGGTGGCACGGTGGCGCAGTGGCAGTTCTGCTGTCTTGCAGTAAGGAGACCTGGGTTCGCTTCCCCAGTTCTCCCTGTGTGGAGTTTGCATGTTCTCCCCGTGTCTGCGTGGCTTTCCTCCGGGTGCTCCAGTTTCCTCCCACAATCGCATTGGCGATCCTAAATTGTTCCTAGTGTGTGCTTGGTGTGTGTGTGCCCTATGGTGGGCTGGCGCCCTGTCCGGGGTTTGTTCCTGCCTTGCGCCCTGTGTTGGCTGGGATTGGCTCCAGCAGACCCCCATGACCCTGTGTTAGGATATAGCGGGTTGGAAAATGACTGACTGACTGACTTCCCACATAATACACCACTGATATGATCATTGCTTCCCCTAAGTTTAAATAAAAAAATGACTTGAAGACTGTAGCAGTATTTGGTATACAGTATGCAGTAGCAGTATGACTACAGGTCGTGAAGAGGGTTGAGCAGACCATCTCAGGTAATACGATGGACAAGTCGTGAGGTGCGTCTGGCCACCAAGAGCTGGTGTCAGTGGAAGTGATGGCTCCTGGGACTTCCCTTTGTCAGCAGAGCGTGGTGAGGTGATGTTGCAGGGGCTTTGCTGCCACATAGCAGAGTGAAAGGCGGCTGTTAAAAATACCTTGGGGTCAAAGTGAAGCAGAGCTGACTAAAGCATTGGAGGGCACATACCTTGTGCTAACAATGGGGGACGGAGTCCTAGTTATGCTCATTATGGGTTGTCTCTTCTGCGGTCAGTGTACATGCTGTATGTACTCCACTGCGATGGTTATTTCATTTTAAAAAGAGCCTTAATCTAAAGAAGACGTACAGATGATTTATGATTTTAATACTCCACTGGATTTTACCCGTTTTATTCTTTTAAGCTGATTTGAACATTTTAGGGATTTTTTATTGACCTGGTTATTTTATTTATTTGCCAATCTGCGCAATAAACTTTATACACTTTTGTACCTTTCACATAACGATTTGTGCTTATATCTCTCATTTACCACTGTGTCCATTCTTGCTACTTAACATACATAAGAAATTTGCCAAACAGGAAGAGACCATTCAGTCAATCCAGCCTGATTGTTTAGCTAATAGCTAAGCTGTCCCAACATCTCTTGCAGATTCTTTGTAAAGGTTGCCAAGGTTTTTGCTTCAACTCCATGTCTCGGTAGTTTTTTCCAGAGTTCCATAAGTCTTAGCATCAAGAAATATTTCCTGGCTTCAGTCTTAAATGCACTTCCCCTTAATTTTCACTGATGGTCTTGAGTATGTGATTCACCCTTAAGATGAAAGAATATCGCTGGACTTACTTGATTCAACTTTCAAGGAAAACTTGGGAGTTACTGGCAGGGCTGGCACTCCAGCCACCGTAAAAAAACCTCACTCTGTTCCGTTCCATCTGAACTAGTGTGTTGCTGAGGTGTCACCCGTTGCATGGCTCACTTGGGTCCTAATCTAGGCACCCGAGGTGGTTTATCATGTGGTGGGTGCGGCAATGTGCTGTATCAGTGCATGCTGCCAACCTCTCCTCTCTCTTTCAATTAGCCTAACCTGAACATTTTTGGGAACTGTGACGGACAGCCGGGTCCCATGCCCGGCCGGGACGCCTCTGCTGCATACGTCCCGGGGGAGCCACCATGGACAGTGCAATGCCTCCCCCGGGGTGCCTGGGGGCAGCCTCCCTGGCCGTGGGTCCTTCCTCAGACTCCCCCGTGGCTCCATGGGACATGGAGTCCACCACAGCCCGGTTGGGAGATGGGGTGGCCGCTAGGGGGTGCTGCGGAGAGCCAGCCGCCACAATGGACGACTTACCAGCCCCACCCGGAGGTGCAATTAAGACCAGCTGGTCAGGCACCTGAAGCACTTCCGGGTGGGCTATAAAGTGGGCCAACCTCCCTTCATTCGAGGCCAGAATCGGGAGGAAGAGGACGGGGTTGCCTGGGAGGAGTGGTGGTGCCAGGAAGGGTTGTTTGTATACTGTGTTTTTGTGCTTTTGGGACTGTGTTGGGCCTGTGGGACACGGGGAAGACGTACCCCACGGCTGAAGAAAACCAATAAAGCCTGTGTTTGTTTACACGTGCCTCTGCGTAAGTCTGTGCCGGGTCGGGGGCTATATATAGCGCCTTTTACAGAACTAAGAGGAAAACTGGAGCTCCCAGGCAGCACATGTGAAATGTACACTAATACCACCCTGGCCTGGCATATCAGTTCCAGACTCTAAAGGTATAAGACACTGCACTACCAGGTTGCCTCGTAAACTCAGACCTAAATGGAATGAGGCAGTGGTCCCGGAACCTCATTTTCTTGTAGCACTTCCCACAAAATACTCCACTGATATGATCATTGCTTTCCCTTTAAAGTTTAATTCAAAACAATTACATGAAGACAGCAGCAGTATTTGGTGAGTTGAGGCACTACAAGACCGTGATATGACTACAGGTCGTGAAGAGGGATGAGCAGAGCACCTCAGGTAATACAATGGGGGTCTGGCCACCGAGAGCTGATATCGATGGAAGTGACGGCTGCTGGGACTACCCTTTGTCAGCAGAGCGTGGTGAGGTGAGGTTGCAGGGGCTTTGCTGCCACATAGCAGAGTGAAAGACGGCTGTTAAAAATACCTTGGGGTCAAAGTGAAGCAGAGCTGACTAAAGCATTGGAGGGCACATACCTTGTGCTAACAATGGGGGACGGAGTCCTAGTTATGCTCATTATGGGTTGTCTCTTCTGGGGTCAGTGTACATGCTGTATGTATTAATTAATTTTAAAAAGAGCCTCAATGTAAAGAAGATGTACAGATGATTTATGATTTTAATACTCCACTGTATTTTTCCCGTTTTATTCTTTTAAGCTGATTTGAACTTTTTAGTGATTTTTTTTTATTGACCTGGTTACTTTATTTATTTGCCAATCTGCGTAATAAACTTTATACACTTTTGTACCTTTCACATAAAGATTTGTGCTTATATCTGTCACTCACCACTGTGTCCATTCTTGCTACATAACATACATAAAAAATTTGCCAATCAAGAAGAGACCATTCAGTCCATCAAGCCTGATTGTTCAGCTAATAGCTAAGCTGTCTCAGTATCTTATTCAGATTCTTTGTAAAGGTTGCCAAGGTTTCTGCTTCAACTCCATGTCTCGGTAGTTTGTTACAGAGTTCCATAAGTCTTAGCATTAAGAAATGTTTCCCGGCTTCAGTCTTAAATGCACTTCCCCTTAATTTCAACTGATGGTCTTGAGTATGTGATTCACCCTTAAGCTGAAAGACCTACTCGATACTACTTGCAGGGAAAACTTGGGAGTTAGTGGCAGGACTGGTACTCCTGCCACCGTGAGAATGATTGTCTCTAATGTCGTATTCTTGGGTATAGCATTAGCATTAGCTATTTATTCATCAATCGTTTATTTGCTTTATGAACCTTCCAATTAATCAACTCATAAATTTATTAACAATTTTGTTTCTTCACTACACCACTGACTGTTCAATTCTTTCACCATGATTGTTCTAATCTGTTTCTAACCATCATTTAGTAATTCTGGTATTTGTTGCTATAATGTTAAAATATTTATTTACTAGCTATGTTACTTCACACTGGTTCCATTCCATCTGAGATAGTGTGGCACTGAGGTGCCACCCGTTGCATGGCTCATTGGGTCCTAATCTGGGAACTTGAGGTGGTTTGAAATGTGGTGGGTTGACAATGCACTCTACTAGTGTATGCTGCCAACCTCTCCTCTCTCTCTGTCTCTCATTTAGCCTAATATGGACAAACTGGAGCACCCGGGCAGCACATGCAAAATATACACTAATACCACCCTGGCCTGGCATATCAGTTCCAGACTCTAGAGGTGTAAGTCACTGCACTACCAGTTTGCACAGCAGGATGATTTGTCGTGTTGTTGGTGTGGCAACACGCTATCAGCGCATGCTCTCCACCATTACTTGATCAATGCCTTTGAGGATTTTAAATACCTGGATGAGGTCCCCATGCATTCTCCTCTGCTCGAAACTGAACAGCTTTAATTCTTTAAGCCTGCCACAGTAGGACATGTCCTTAACCCCTTGTTGCCTAATTTTATTTACAATTATATAAAAAAAGAAATACTTTGAGGTTTTGCTGACAAGCAGATGCTAAATTAAGGAGAGGGGTCTAGCTGCAGCCTGCAATACCTATGACACAGGTCAGGTAATGCCCTTTGACTGAGATAACCCTACTATGACCATAATCTTAACCCTAGGGTATCGGGGCCCTAATGCTAACCATAGTCTAATGCGATGGGTGTTACGTGACTGACGTTGAGGGCATTTCGTTATGTTGGGGCATTACATAGCTGACCTCTTAGGTACTGTGGTCTGCAATTACACTCTGTTGATATTAAGTGGAGATTGTTCATTTCAATATAGCACACAAGCAAACATTAAGGTGGTACATACTTTTATCTTAGCACAACTTAGCTAAAATTTTGACAATTTCTCGAAATTAATAGCCAAATTAATAGCCACACCAACCCTTTGCTTCCATTAGATGGATGCAGTTTCCACTACGACTGCTAGATGGCGTGACCAGAACTTTCAAATGCGATCCTTGGTAAGTATCAAATACGCATCAACTGGCATTGGCGGGATATATACGCCACCTCGGCTGCATTCAGGATGGAAACGGTTTGAAGCGATTTCACGACAATCGTCTACAAGGGGTTAAGTCCTGGGATGCCCTTGGTTGATCTCCTCTGCATGACTTCAAGTGCTGTTATGTCTTTCTTGTAGTGTGGTGACCAGAACTTCACACAATACTCCAGATGTGGCCTCACTAGTGCATAGTTTGAGCATAATGTCCTTTGACTTATATTCTACAGTTTTTATGATATAACTTAACATTTTATTTGCCTTTTTAATGGCCTCTGTACATTGCTTAGCCGATGAAAATGTGTCAACATAAACCCCCAAATCCTTTTCAGAAGTTGCTTCCTGTATTACAGTGTCCCCCATCCTAAATGATGTCCGCCCGGAAAAAGACCAGCCATTGTTAATATAACAAGAACGGTTTGCGTGGCATCGATGTAACCTGGCAGCCAAGGAGATTGGACTGGAATGCACATGCGTGAACGATGACGACTTCACTGGACTAGCAAGTGGGGGAGCTTAGACGCCATTGAGTGAGCACGTTTACTGTGTGGCTGCTGCATTCAGAGATATTTTGGAAACTATTCGGATGATTCAGAAGGCTTTTAGGGATGATACAATGAGTGCAGCACAAATAAAAGTATGACACAAACGCTTCAAAGATGGCAGAGAATTTGTTGAAAGTGATCCATGTTCTGGACTTCTGGCTTTACCCCAAACTACAATCACCTTTGAAAGGGAAGAGATATCAGACTGTCGATGAGATTTAAGAAAATACGACGAGGCAGCTGATGGCAATTCAAATAAAGAGTGTTTTAAACAGTGGAAGAGATGCTGGGAGAACTGGGTGAGCTCCCAAGGTGCCTACTTTGAAGGGGACCGAGGTGTCATTGTCCTATGTACAATGTTTCTAGTATCTTGTAACTGCTTCAATAAATGTATCAACTTTTCATTTAACATGGCTGGATACTTTTCCAGACAGACTTCGTATATATATTTGATGTTCCTTTTGTCCATGTTTAGCACTTTGCAGTTTTTTATTTTAAGCTGCATTTTCCAAGTCTTTGACCAGAACATGAACTACTAGGGGGTCAGCCATCCAAACTGAGTGTGGGGTGCACCATGGCATGGTGACCCTAACACAGTACACTTTTGTACCTATTTAGATACCCCTAGAAGGACAAATTACTGTTGTCTGTTCTACAGCAATAATGACCCACGTTGCTTCTAATGAATCCTTGGTTTAGTTATGGGCCTGAGTTGACTTTCCAGGTATGTTTAAGAATATAATCCATTATTCATTGTAATGTATTGTGGTAACATTACTTTTTAAGCTTTATTTAGATGAGTTTAGTTTTACTTCAGGAGGTGGGATGACATCAGTGCTTGAAGTGGGCTGACACACACCATTACTCCGTATCAGCATTTCCCTGTTCGTGCCTTATTAGTTCTGGTAGTTAATGTGTTTGTACTGGAACATACCGTCAGTTTCAACCACATTAGCAGCCCTTTTTTAACAATAATATATCTGTGCACACCTTGCTGGGGGACCCCATCCCCCAGCATTTCGATATAAATTGCCTATACCCCCCGTTATTGAGCACAGACAACAAGGAGTACCAGTACTTTTTTTCTCCAGGCCCTGGGCAAAGTAATTACTAAAAAAACTTTTATCATTTTTAGTCTAGTCTAAATCACTCAAATAGCGGTTTTACTGATATGTCGGTTCACACTGGACTAGTTTAACCTGGGGTTATTTTTTTACAGAACTTTATAGAAGGTAAAAAAGCTCTGTAATCTTTACTTAGATGTGAACTCGCAGTCCATAAAAAGTTACTGATGTGATCGATTTGGACAGGACTTAAATCACAGAAGTCCTCTGATAATAATTACTTTATCCCACCTTCTGGTCTAAAATTAATTCTGTCCAAATAGGGCTTAACTTTCTCCGTCAAGTTTCTTGTCATGTCTACACAGCACCATGAGATTGTTCTTTGCCTATCTCCAACACACTTGTGACAGTATTACAATTTCAACAAAAGATAATTAACAAAATATCACAAGGCTATGATGTATAGTCTTCACTAAGGCAAAAAGGGCATGAGGCCACTACAAATAAGCAAAGAAGCTAATTGTTTTGGCCATCAAAGGCTCACCTGAACTCAGCCATGCCCCTAATACCACCTGCTGACTTCAGCTGGAGCAGATCCAAAATAGGGAGCTGACAAAACAACTAGAAAATGTACAAAATATATAACAAAAGCCATACAAGAGGAGGAATGACCATAAACCCAGGGCTTGTATAAAAAATGGCAAACAGAATATTTTACAAACTTAGGGTTTAATGAAAACGTAAGAATACAAAGTAAAGCTCAGTAAATACAAAGTAAAGATGCCTCACAAGCCAAATAAACATGTCATCAAAATGAAATCCTATACACAGAATCCTTAAGACTTAGCAAGAATTATCTGAAAACCACAAAAACTAATGACAATAAATACCAATATTTATGAACACCACAGTAGATTAATGATCTCCTATTTCTGAGCCTTCTCAGCATATGTTTATAGGACAGATAGAGCTCAGGAGCACTGATGTAAGTTTGGCCCCACCTCCTGGGGCTTCACCCACAAAGAACAAGGAAGTGCAGAACATAACGGTAAAATTATAAATGACACCACATGAAATAACATGAAGACAAGAAAAAAAACAAACTCAAAATCATCCAAAACAACGACTAAACTGAAATGATCTGGACTACCGATAAAAGCTCTACCAAAGAGTCACATTGAGCGACTTCAAAAGAAGGTTCACTACTTCAACTTTAGGAAATAATAGGTAGGAAACATTTCTGATATATACCTTTGTTTGCAGGAACATTTGTTAAGTGCCACATACTGTATTTTATAGTTTCCCAAGGAAAGTTTTAGCCCCCTGATTTTCATCCCATTTTTTAACCTGGGATATGGGACACATGGACTTATATATCTTGTGGTACCATTCAAAGTGTATGACTTGTTCTCCTTTGGCTGTCAACGCTTTTAAGCATCTTTTGTCATTGAAGTAATTCTGCCAGCAATGCTTTATTTGATTTGTATTGTGGAACCTTGCATCAAAGATAGCAGTATGGTACTTGGCCAGCTTTTCCTGAATGTTGTCTGGCATGCATCTTTGATTCCTAGGAAAGAGATTCTTAATAGATTAAAACAATAGAACAAAAACAACAATAAAACATAAAATACTCATGAACAGATCCATAACATATGTAACAAGCAAGCATCATTTCAGTATGAGTCGCTGCTGAGCAGGCTTATGACTGGAGGATTAACTATGATTGTCCCCAAATCTATTGGTGTGTGCGTGCTAATGGGGTAAACATTAACATTATACAATGTTATTGTCTGTTATACCTGCCTTGCACTCTCCACCTTGCATTTTTTAACTGGCACTGTATTTTTTTCACTCTTTAATTAATTTGTTTTTATCAGTATGCTGCTGCTGGAGTATGTGTATTTCCCCTTGGGATTAATAAAGTATCTATCTATCTATCTATCTATCTATCTATCTATCTATCTATCTATCTATCTATCTATCTATCTATCTATCTATCTATCTATCTATCTATCTATCTAATGGACAAAGAAGGGAGAAAAGTAAAAGGGCAGGATGGCTGAGACTTTTAATATTACTGTTTGCCTTTCTAAGCCAGCGTGTGTTGTATATGTCCTGAACACAAGGCAGCTGTGTCCCACAAACATTCCCTCTTGACTCCATTCTCCTTTGTAGTGCCCTGTCACCCTGGGCTGAACAGGTGACTTACCAAGATGTTATACAGGCAGAGTGGATGGGCTCTACTGTACATCTATAGACGTTGGACAGCAAAGTCATAAACATCTAGATTTTCCTCGGACATCCTAGGTTATAAATGTATTTGTTAAGCCTTATATGATAGCTGACACGCCTCTTTGAGTCATCAGAGAAGTTGAATGAGTCTTCCCTTGATATCCCCACCAACTCAGATAGAAATGTGTTCTTTCTCTTACTTCTTGAAATGAATGACCAGTTTCAGCTATAGGTTATTGTCCTGGCACCATTGCATTAGAAGGCAAACCTCTATAATCATTAGTAACTGGACCAACTATGGTGTCATGAGAAAATTAAATGATTAAGTCAGAGATGTGTTGGTGCACACCAGTACTGTCAAATTCATTTTTATTGAAGGACAAAAATAACACTTATATACCTAGAATATATCACCAAGCAAGTATGTAATAAGTATATAAGTTTAATATGTCACTGTGCTCTGTACAAAAAATATTTTATACATCCACTCACATACACAGCTAACACAAGGCCAGATTTATCACACAGGGGCTCATCATTTAGAACTGCTAGGCAAGTATTAGAAGAAAAGAAAGGGACAACTGCAAAAATGGGCATTGTACTATTTCTGTGTGGCAGAATCAACATGATATTGTTCTTCTTTTCCTTGCTTGGAATGGCATGATTTACAGTACCTACGTGGGGCCTGCACATAGAGAAAGGGTTTAAAGCTTTGGAACATTGCCCGGCACACCTTTGTAGCCGACGGACGAATGGGGGATAACATCATCCGATCCTGAAAATCCTTCCAGCGCAGTGATGAAAATAACAGACTGTATACATCGAGATCCCACTTCGGTGAAACGCCTTGTCATGGCTTCCCATCTGTTTTGCCGTATAAATCGTCATTAAAGAAAGCTAAGTTATTTCTCCTATGTAATTTCTTACCGCTGTATCACTAAGGGAGGGGTGTCGCCTCTTTATAATATATCTACAGGATGGTCCAGATCCAATTATGCAGATCCTGATCGTCTGGATGACTTTGATTTATGCAGGAACAATTCCAGTTCAGCGCGAAGACGATTCTTCATGTCGTCAGTTTGAAAACTTCTCGATGGTCTGGGATTTTTCGGGTGATTTTATATGTAATAAACGTAATAAGTTATAGTGTAATGAAGATTGCATAATTAGATCTGGACCACCTTATATTTAGGTTCAGGTTACTTAAGACGCTACAATTAAAGAAGAAGTTATTCCAACAAGGGAGCTAGCGCCCCCTAGAGGAAAGCAAAGTATAGTCACACTGTCTTTATCGGGTGTTCTTTAGTTTGACATTGCAGGAGGTTAGGAAAGTGGAACTGAAACCAGCATTCGTGAAAAAAATTGAGATAGCTGAGTGGGAGCGGCAGTCTGGACACAGGCGGAAATTTGTAGCTAAAGCAAAATATTCCCATTTACACGTGCATTAAGATGTGTCATGACTGGGCACATTGAGCTAATGATGGATCATGCAAACAGATCTCATTTGGAGTTGGTCAGAAATGGAGTTCAATGATATTTAACATGAGTGGGAGTGTAGATGCATTTTCTCTCCACATACAACAATTGTGTCAGCAGAAAAGAGAAAAATACCATGTTGGGCAGTGGCAGCAGTCACATAAGCTGTGAAAGGGTGGCCAGCACTGACACCTGAGCAGCATGAAAAAGTAAGAGGAGTGGCAGCTGCAACGTATGTGAAATCAAGATATCATCTTCTTCCTGAGACTGTAACATCTTTAGCATCACGTTAAAACAGTAAAGTTCTTTATGGCAGTGTGACAAGTCACCTTGCTTTCGCTTTTTCTTGCTAGGTCATTACGATCAGCCAGTTTCCATTCTAGCTACAGATTAGTAGCTATGGTGTGCTGTGCTGCACAGACACTGGGTGTAAATGAAAATTATATATGGATCTATATATGAAATGTACAACCCTAAATTAGAAAAAGATTGAATGGTATAGAAAATGCAAATTAAAAAAAAATGCACTGATTCTTAAATTTACTTTGATTTTTATTTCATTGCAGACAGTATGATCACAAGATATTTCATGTTTTGTTTGGTCAGCTTCTTTTCATTTGTTCATATAAATCCACTTCTGTATTTCAGTCTTGCAACACATTCCAAAAAAGTTGGGAGGAGATCGAATTAGGGCCAGTAATGAGGTAAAATATTGAAATAATGATGTAATTTCAAACAGGCAATGTCAACAGGTGATTGTAATCCTGATTTGGTATCCATGAAAGGCTGAGTCTTTGAGGAGCACAGATGGGCAGAAGATCTCCAGTTTGTCAAAAAATACTTGAGAAAATGCTTGAAATGTTCAAAAACAATATTCCTCAAAGAAAGATTGGAAGGGATTTGTATGTGCCTTCATCTACAGTGCATAATATCATTAAATGATTCAAGGAATCTGGAGGAATTTCAGTGTGTAAAGGGCAAGGGTGCAAACTGAACACCCATGATCTCTGATCCCTCAGATGGAAGGTACAGCATCAAGAACTGTCACACATTAATAGCTGATATCACCACATAGGATTACAAGGGATTACTTTGGTAAACCTTTGTCAAGCTGCACTACAATACAGCGTTAGGTTCACAAATACCACTTCAGACTTTACTGTGCAAAACAGAAGCCTTATGTTAACCACGTCCAGAAGTGGCATCAACTTCTCTGGACTTGGAGACATCCTGGATGGACCATCACACAGTAGAAACAAACTTATATTGTAGTCAGATGAATCAGTATTCCAGCTCTTGAACACCATGTGCTTCAGACCAAAGACAAAAAGGACCATCCAGACTGTACTCAGCAGGAAGACCAAAAGCCTGCAGGGTCTGTCATGGTATGGGGTCATGTCAGTGCCCTTGACAAAAGTCATTTATACTTCTAAGATGGCAGCATTAACACAGAAAAGTACATTGAGATTTTAGAACCACATGTGCTGCCTTTAAGATGACATCTTTTCCAGGGACATCCATACATTTTTCAACAAGACAATGCAAATCCACCTTGTGATTTGACATCAAGGGTATGGCTGTGGAAGAAGAGGGTCCGGGTAATGGACTGGCCTGCCTGAGTCCTCACCTGCCCCCAACAGAGAATGTGGGGAGAATTTTAAAATGAAAAATGCGACAACGACAACCTCGTACTGTTGCACACCTCAAAATGTGTTTGCACGAAGAATGGGACAGAATAACACGTGAAACGCTTCATCGCTTGTTATCTTCAGTGAATAAAAGGCTTTTAAGTGTGAGAAGGAATGGCGACATTACAACGTGACTTTTTCTGAAATGTGTTGCAGACCCGAAATTTAGGAGTGGATGTCTATTAGGAAAAGAATTTAAGTTGACTAGACAAAACATGAAATATCTTGGGTTCAATGCAATGTCTGCAATGAAATAAAAGTCAAGGTACATTTAAGAATCACTGCTTTTTGTTTTTAATTTGTATTTTCCATATCATCCAAACGTTTGTCTGATTTGGGGTTGCATGTTAAAGAGGGTCTTTGAGAAAACTAATAGTCATTGTGGGCTATATGTAACATGTTTTAAAAACTGATGAAGTGGACCACTTTGAAAATGTCTAAGAGCTGGATCAGGTCCATGAGCCTTGAGTTTGTAACCCCTGAGGTACACAGTCACAGGCCTACAAGGAGTAGAGCAGGGGGTTTAGTGCCCTACACTATTGGGTGCCTGTATAAGGATCAGTTAGAAGTGATAACAACAACAACATTTATTTATACAGCACATTTTCATACAAAAAGTAGCTCAAAGTGCTTTACATAATGAAGAAAAGAAAATAAAAGACAAAAGAAGAAATTAAAATAAGACAACATTAGTTAACATAGAAAAGGAGTAAGGTCCGATGGCCAGGGTGGACAGAAAAAACAAAAAAAAAAAAACTCCAGACGGCTGGATAAAAAAAATAAAATCTGCAGGGGTTCCAGGCCACGGGACCGCCCAGTCCCCTCTGGGCAATCTACCTAACATAAATGAAACAGTCCTCTTTGTATTTAGGGTTCTCACGGAGTCACTTGATGTTGATGGTCATACAGACTTCTGGCTTTTAATCCATCCATCATTGTTGGAACATCACGGTGCTTTGAGTAGATGGTGGTGGCGCAAGTCACCACCAAAAGGACACCGGAAAAGGAAACAGAAGAGAGAATAGGGGTTAGTACAGATTTTAGAGCCACCATGAATAGTTATTATGATGAATTGGATATACAGAGTATCAGGATTTTAATTACAGTGAAGTTATGAGAAGGCCATGTTAAAGTAATGTGTTTTCAGCAGTGTTTTAAAGTGCTCCACTGTATCAGCCTGGCGAATTCCTATTGGCAGGCTATTCCAGATTTTAGGTGCATAACAGCAGAAGGCCGCCTCACCACTTCTTTTAAGTTTTGTTCTTGGAATTCTAAGGAGACACTCATTTGTGGATCTGAGGTTACGATTTGGAATATAAGGTGTCAGACATTCCGATATATAAGATGGGGTGAGATCATTTAAGGCTTTATAAACCATGAGCAGAATTTTAAAGTCAATCCTGAATGACACAGGTAACCAGTGTAGTGACATCAAAACTGGAGAGATGTGCTCAGATTTTCTTTTTCTAGTTAGGATTCTAGCAGCTGCATTCTGCACTTGTTGCAAACGATTTATGTCTTTTTTGGGTAGTCCTGAGAGGAGTGCGTTACAGTAATCTAGTCGACTGAAAACAAACGCGTAAACTAATTTCTCAGCATCTTTCAATGATATAAGAGGTCTAACTTTTGCTATGTTTCTTAAGTGAAAAAATGCTGTCCTAGTGATCTGATTAACATGCGATTTAAAATTCAGATTACAGTCAACAATTACCCCTAAGCTTTTTACCTCCGTCTTGACTTTTAATCCTAATGTATCCAGTTTATTTCTAATAGCCTCATTGTATCCATTATTGCCAATCACTAAGATTTCAGTTTTCTCTTTATTTAACTTGAGAAAGTTACTATTCATCCATTCTGAGATACAAGTCAGACATTGTGTTAGTGAATCAATAGAATCGGGGTCATCAGGTGCTATTGATAAATGATTGATGATGCTGTCAGTCTGAAGAATACTGAAGAAAGATTAAGACTTGTGAGATTCAGAATGTATTTTCATTTCATGCTTAGGAAGGGAGAAGCAGACATGATCTTTGTTATCAGACAAATGCTGGAGAAGCATGAACTGAATGGAAATATTCCTCATTATATATCCGTAGATCTGGATGAGGTGCCATGAATTGTAGTAAGGTGAGCATTGAGAAAGTTAGGTGTGCATGAATGGCTTGTGTCTTTTATGATGTCAAAGT
>JANRMT010027041.1:22075560-22085826 GCA_026402145.1 Polypterus bichir lapradei | reverse complement strand
ATAGATAGATAGATAGATAGATAGATAGATAGATAGATAGATAGATACTTTATAAATCCCAAGGGGAAATTCACATAAAACAATATCATTTTATAATGTTAATGTTTACCCCCCCGGGTGGAATTGAAGAGTCACATAGTGTGGGAGAGGAACGATCTCCTCAGTCTGTCAGTGGAGCAGGACGGTGACAGCAGTCTGTCGCTGAAGCTGCTCCTCTGTCTGGAGATAATACTGTTTAGTGGATGCAGTGGATTCTCCATGATTGAAAGGAGCCTACTCAGCCCCCGTCGCTCTGCCATGGATGTTAAACTGTCCAGCTCCGTGCCTACAATAGAGCCTGCCTTCCTCACTAGTTTGTCCAGGCGTGAGAGGCGTCTTTCTTCTTTATGCTGCCTCCCCAGCACATCATCGCATAGAAGAGGGCACTCGCCACAACCGTCTCATAGAACATCTGCAGCATCTTATTGCAGATGTTGAAGGATGCCAGTCTTCTACTGAAGTATAGTCGGCTCTGTCCTGTCTTGCACAGAGCATCAGTATTGGCAGTCCAGTCCAATTTATCATCCAGCTGCACTCCCAGGTATTTATAGGTCTGTACCCTCTGCACACAGTCACCTCTGATAATCACAGGGTCCATGATGGGCCTGGGCCTCCTAAAATCCACCACCAGCTCCTTGGTTTTGCTGGTGTTCATTTATATCACAAGGAGATGAATATTGGCTTCTGTAAATTGGCCCATGAGTGGCCACTGCAATAGATGGCCCATCCAGGAATGGTTATTGAATTGTTCTTTATGTTTTCACATAAATAGGCAGTGCCTGCCATGACGTTGAATTGGACTCAGCAGGCTTAAGGATATCTGTAATTATGTTGGAAGACACAAACGTGTGTTTACTTATCCATCAAGTGCATTCAATGTACATTATGCACAGTCCATGAGAACACCTTCATTGACAGAGGACATTTAAAGCTGCTGCCATTCTTTCAGCTTCAATATGAAAGGTGCTAAATGAATTAAAAGATTCTGTTTGTTCCTTTTAAACATGGTATACATTAAAAATAAATACCTCTGGGCTTATTTTCTCTTTTTATTTTATTTCTAATATTTGCAGTACTAGAGAGTGCTAAGTCAGAACAGATTTAAAGCATTTACAGTACTGGTATTAGCCACGCTTTTTGTGTTTCTGTTTTCTATTATATGAACCATTATTTCTGTGTACTTACTGTCATCTGATGGAGGATGTTTTTGAAAGGAAGTCTCTCTCTGTAAAAAAAGGTGTGTTTTCAGTGTCTGATGATGGAAGTCTTCTATAAATATGTGCAAAAGCTATTTTTAAAACTTTAATTGGCACCAGTGGCATTGTTCGAGCCCTAGGGATTCAGAAAACCTTCCATTTCCTAAAAATGTGGCAACTTTAGCCGACTGACTATATGTATGTCTGCTCAAAACAGAAACGCAGTGTGTCAGCACCCTTAATGGGCTCTTTACTGCTCTGACCTAGCAGGTAAGCTGCATTTTAGTAATTTTATAGCTGTAAAAAGGATTTTCTTATACTTTTCATTTCCTGCACTGCAGAAGTACAGATTGCAGGACTGATAGCTTTTCTACTGTGCAAGATTTGTTTACCTCTGAAGGAGTTGCTTCTTCTATGTGAAATGCCCATTCTGTAAAATCTGTTAATTAGCAACTAGCTCTAAATGTAATATTCAGTCAGTCATTATACCCAATTATAGAAACCCACGCAGACACAGGGAGAACATGCAAACTCCACGCACACGGCCAGGGCCCTCCACGCTGGGTGGACAGAAGGAGCAAGCGTGGTTAGAGCAGTACCTCCCCGGAGCTCTAGGTGGCAGCCCTCCTTGTTTACAGGGAGTTTGGTGCAGCCCTTTTGGGATCCATGGGCGCCACCAGGGGGTGCTGCAGCAACCGCTGAGCCCATATGGGCTGCCAGAAATACGAGGGGGGACCCAAAAATAACCGGAATTTTGTTGTTGTTAGGTTTGTACTTGTAGTACGTGGTTGGGCCGCTAGGGCGATCTAGTTACACTCCTCACAAGTCAGTCTGCCAAGTGCCATCAGTCTGGAAGGTCGTGCTTGTGTTCAGTGAATTTTGTAAAAGTAGTTTTGTGCAAGCATCGCTATTTTAAGATGGCCGATTATCGTGAGCAATGCACGGTAGTGAAATTTTGTTTTCTTCTTGAAAAAAGTGTTGCAGAAGCTATTGTTATTGAAACGGTATGACAACCCTGAACCAACCACCCTACTCACCGGATTTAGCTCCGTTTGATTTCTTTTTGTTCCCTCGGATGAAAAAAGACTTGAAAGGAAGGCGTTTTGCTGACGTCGAAGAGGTAAAACAAGAAACGACCAGAACATTAATGGGCATTACTTCAGACGAATTTAAAAAATGTTTCGATCAATGGAACAAACGGTTAGATAAGTGTATTTCCAGCCAATGGAGAGTACTTTGAAGGAGACTAATTGTAGTTTGTACAGAAAATTAAATGAAACACGTTTTAAAAATATTTCCGGTTATTTTTGGGTCCCCCCTCGTACATCATCAAGCACCTAGAGCACTTCCGGGGGTGTTATAAAAGGTGCCAGCAGGCAGTACTTGGTGAGCCAGAGTCGGGAAGAGGGAGATGAAGCTTGCTGAGAAGAAGTGGAGGAGAAAAAGAGAAAGAAGAAGAAGAGAGTATTGTGTGCATTTGTGCTTAGTGGGACTTCGTTGTGCCTGTGGGAAACAGGGAAGGCGTTTCCCACGAGATGAAGCAAAAATATAAAACATTTGTGTGTTTACAAGTGCCTCCTGCATCTGTCTGTGTCGGGTTGAGTCACATCATGCAGGATATCTTTTAACATTTTCTTCTCGCAAACGCATAGCCATACTTGTTGATCTCGTGCTATTAATGTGGTGTCTCTGCTTTAGGTCTCATTCATCTGTGACTCATCAGCCAGACACGGTGGGGAGGTATGACCTGCGAGGCCACTGTCATGCCTTTGGGGTCTTGTGACACAAGGCCTTCTATTTTATTTTTTTTATTTCCTCACTTGCATTTTCTCAATATGCTACGATGAAGGTGTGAAGCACCTTGCACATGGCTTAGTCACAGTTTATCATTCCTGAGGCTTTTATATTTTTCCACAAAGTCACAACACCATTTATGAGGCGGTGAAATCAGATCAGTGTAAGTGCAAACCGGTAATGTGAAAGGGTGGCTTTGTAGTTTTTTACATGGACACAGCATTATCCTTGTCTAGGCCAGTGGTTCTCAATCTGTGGGACGCGAAGTAACAAAAAGGGGGTCGCGAAGATGTGAAAAAAAGAAAACAAGAATCGAAAATATAAAAATACATCTATTGAAACCAAAACAAATTAACTTAAACTACATTCTGATACTAGAAAAATAAATATAGAGTTAGATAAATGTCGATAAAAGTTAAGAAGGTATAATAAAATATGCATCTATGATATGTCATTAATTAAAAAAGAACAAATTGGTATCAGTGGGCTCTTTTCAAAAAAACCTTAGGGGGGCGCGATTAAAACTGTTATGAAAACTCGGGTCGCAAAAACTTAAAGGTTGAAAAATGCTGGTCTAGGCCAGGGGATCCTCCCACAAAATACATGAAACATTAGAGAACAGGACAACATACATAGCAACTAGATACTAAATAAAAAGAAAGCAATTAACAAAAACAATAGAAAGCAAAGAACAGTAACGTAAAATGAACAAAGAATTCAGATTAAAAGGAGTCTAAGCATAAGCCAATAGAGGAACCTTGGTTTCACCATGACAGCAAAATCCTAACTAGAAACCACACAACAAAAGCAGAAATTCACAAACAATACTTACGAAAGAACAGAGCTCTCCAAACATCAATGAACCAGCTTCAGAATATAAAGACTGGGGGCGGGGCTACAGCAGTGACATCATGGTGGCCACGCCCCTTGGGGGGTATCACCCACAAAACATATGGACCATAACACAGACAGCTTACATACTAAAACAAAATCAAAAACAAAGAACATAATCAACAAAAGTAACATTAGCATAATCAATATAAATCAATATAGATTCAAAAGTGAACGTATCCCAGCAACTTTTATGTCTCTTTTGCACATTTTTTCGGTTATTTATTCCTCTTAATGTAATTTTTGTTAATTATGTTCTTTGTCATCTATGCCTGTGTTATGTTAAATGTATTTTGTTTGTGGTCCCCCAAGAATTGGGCAGAGTGGTGGCTCCAAGGCTAGGGATCTGTTACTGATTTGAATCAGATAAATGCCAGAAGCGATTTCACTCTGTTGGGCCTTGGAGCAAAGCTCTTAATCTGTAATTGCTCTGTCGTGGGTTTGACGTTAACCTGCATCCAGCTCCGCAAGCAGGTCTTCCAGCTTGCAAGGGAAAATTTGGGGGTTGGTGGCAGGGTTGGCACTCCAGCCACTGTAAAAAAAAAAAAACAAACTTCACACTTTTCCATTCCATTCAAACTAGTGTAGTATGTCACATGGTGCTGAGATGTCACTCGTTGCACAGCTGAGCTCGGGTCCAAATCTGGGATCCTGAAGGGGTTCATTGTGTGGTGGGTGTTGTGGAAGAATAATTTTAGCATCACATAACTTTTATCTTAAAGAAATAGCATAAAGCGTTAATAAATGTCAGAATCCTTTGCAGGCGCACCAGGAAACCAGATAAAGGACAAGTGAACAATAAAATGTACTGAAAGATGACTAAGAAGTCAGCAGATGTCCTGTAAAGAACCAAAATGGACAGTTGTCATATGCATAGAAATTTCAAGGGTGGTGGCTCAACTCAAACGTATAAGAAGAACCAGAATATAATATAATAGACTTTTGTGATGTAAATCAACGAACCAACCAGAGTAAAATGTATGCACTGATTGACACTTTATGTAAATTTAATCTACTCTCTCTCTATATAAAATCCTAATCCTGAAAGTGCAACGATTTTGTGCAACAATTTTATGCCACATTTTTTGTCACGCTTTAAATCGGGCTTATTTTAAAACCTACCTATATATGTTTGGTATCATTCTTTTCAGAAGTTATCGAACTTTAATGTGATGTTGTTAGATTTTCAGATTCTTATTCCGTTTTTAAATTCCAAACTAAAAAAATATCAAGAACTCACGTCCCACGAGACGAGACTTTGGGCCACGAGATTTAACCACGCCCGGGGCTGGAAATAAAAGACAAAGAGTAGAACAGCTGCTGTACAGGCTTTTAAGTTTTCGAAGCACCGAGCAAGATGCAGATTAGGTGGCACGGCAGCAAGACAGCAGCTGATCGAGCAAAGAGGAGGTAAAAAAAAAACCTCCCATTGTCAAAATGTATTTGTTTCCCATTGTATCACCGTTTAAGAGGGGGTTTAGGATGAGCGACTGCGTCTCCTTGGGGTGCGTTCAGACCCCCTCTTCACAACGCGAGCGACAGAGACACAAAGTGGCTGGCGTGTAGCGCAAGCAAGGGGAGTTGGCGAGCAAAGCAAGTATTTTATACAATGAACCTCTATCCTTTGTTTCTCTGATCATTCTGACCGGGCTGTAACAGACTGCTTTTGAAGAATGCTCCCTCTAAGGCATTTTGCTGAGAAGTAATTAAAAGATACCATGAACAGCTTTTCTCCTGCCTGATAACTGATTTGTCCTGTTAGAGGAGGTTTCTTTCTTTAATAAGATGTTAAATTTCTACCATAGTGTGGTAACATGCTGTATCAGTGCATGCTCCCAACCTCCCTCTCTCCCCACCTTCCCATCAGCACATCAGACTAGACTCAGTCCTATACAGGAAGGGGTAACCCATAGGTCCTTGAGCTTCACCTCAAATACGCTAGGGAGATAGTGAGTTTGCTTGTATTTTGCTGTGATTTTTCTGGATTGTTTTTGACCCCCCGGCTCTGTTTTTAGACCATTCTCTGGATTTTTGTACTGTGACTTGGTTGTTTTTTTGGAATTTACTGTTGCAGAAATTGTACGTCTTTTGGGCTGTTTGGAGCGTCACAGTTTAAAAGAGGCTTTTTGTGAAATCCCGAAGGTTGCCGGTTCGAATCGCCGTCACTGCCAAAAAAAGAGATGCTACTCTGCTGGGCTCCTGAGCAGGGCCCTTAACCTTCAATTTGGCGCTGTACAATGGCTGACCCTGCGCTCTGACCCCAAGGGGTATGCGAAAAACCAAGTAATTTCCTTGGGATTAATAAAGTATAATAAAAAAAATATATATATATCTATCCGGGGCTTGATGGGAAATCCCCCCTAGTGGACATTTAGAGAAGTGCTTTTGTTTGAGGACTCTCAGTTCATAACATTGGGTCTTTAATGAAGATCCTGAAAACTCCTTCAGCTCAATAGTGAATCATACAGTCGAGCACACTTAAAGAAACTGAAGGACTTGAAGAAGTTGTGCTTTACATAAAGAGGCCTGGAAATCTGGAAAGAGTCATGTAAGTTGAAGCAGAAACCTTGCTTATAAAAAGAATTTGGATCAAATATTGGGACAAGATAGCTATTAGTTAACCACATGTGCTTGAAGGTCTTTTCTCATTTGTGAAATTTCCTTTTTTTTATTTTATTAATTTTAATTAAAAGCAAATAACAATCCATACAGTCAAATCAAACTTAACAAAGCCAAAATTCAACTCCTGCCCAAAAGAAAGAGAGGAGAGCCAGCCAACAAAGCAAATCTTTGAAGCAGCGAGAAAAAGAAGAGTATCCTTTTCCCCAAAATAGAAGCTTATTGTAAATTGTTATTGGTCAAATCCTGCCATATTTTAAATAAAGTTTTGAACAGCTCCTCCAAGTGAGAATTAGATTTTTTTCCAATTTCAAAGAGTATAGGACATCAGTTACCCACCGACTTAAAAGTGGTGCAGTAGAATTCTTCCAGTTGAGTGAAATAAGTCTCCATGCTAGTAAAGAGGTAAAGGCAATTCCAGTTTGTTTGTCCTTCTCCACTTTAAGCCCATCTGGATGACCACCAAACATGGCGGTTCATGGGTTAGGAGTGATTATGACGCCAATACTATCTGATAGGCATTCAAAGATTTTTGTCCAAAGCGATGTTAATTTGGTTCATACCCAAATCATGTGACCCAGTGTGGCTGGAGCTCAATTGCATTTGTGTAATTTCTTATGTCCTTATGTCAAGAAAAAGAATTAAAGCTACCAGCTCCGTGTGACAAGGAGGGATGAGTCTGCTCACCTTCTGACTTATAAAACAGGAAACTCTGTAAGGCCATCCATCCATCCATCCATTACCCAACCTGCTATATCCTAACTACAGGGTCACGGGGGTCTGCTGGAGCTAATCCCAGCCAACACAGGGCGCAAGGCAGGAAACAAACCCCGGGCAGGGCGCCAGCCCACCACAGCTCTGTAAGGCCTCCCTTGCTATTTGAACATACTATATCCTTTTAGCTGGAAAAACAATAGAGAAATAAAGTGCCCACCTATAGCCAATTTTTATTAGGGTGGCCTGGAGCCAAAGTCTAGTCAGGCAGCCTGAATAAATATTCAGGGACCTTCCACTATCCTATTTTTCATTTGTCCTGTGCTATCCTATATAAAGAAAACGAATATGAGCCAAAAGCCATAACTAAAAATACTGTGACATAACAAATCACTATTTAAACAGAATGTGTTGGTTAAAAGCCCAAGAAGACACTTTAGCTAGCGTGGCCCAGACAGACTAACACTGGCTTTGCATTGCCCTTCGACCTGAGGTCCATAAAAAGTCATCCTCTCCTGTTTGTCAGTCTCTGTTCTTTGCTACTGAAGTTCATGAGACTTACCATTTATGTTTGTCAGGTTCACCTGCTCTCACCCTTCAAGATTAACACACACACATACACTTGGTGATCCAATTCAAAGACCCAGAAATGTTCTAGAGGCATTCCTGGGTCTGATTTAAAAAAAAAAAAACCATCACACACCCTTAGTGAGTCAGAGTTGGTAAAAACTCAGTTGGAGGAGGGAAGGAGAGAACAACTAATTAATTGTATTCACATTTGTGTTGGTCTGACTGATTCTCATTGGGAAAGGATAACAAAAATGGGCCGCTATACATGCCAATACAAAGGATGGCTCAAGAGGAAGAAAGCCGTCAGGGTTGAGTAAGGTTGGAATGGAGCTTCGTCCTGCAGTGCATACTTTATCAAAAGTGACTGCCTCCTTCTGGCAACTGCGTGATTTATAGGTGGAGAACCAGAAGGGGCGGAGTCAGTTGCTCTTACTGGGTGTGTTCTCTGTGCTGCAGTGGGAAAGAAAGAGGAGGCACTAGTGTCTCCTCTTGACCCCGGGTGGTAATACATACTTCATTTGAGCCCAGAGAGTGGTCCACAGACACACATGCAATATATCTATACTAATAAAAGGCAAAGCCCTCACTGACTGACTGACTGACTGACTGACTCACTCACTGACTCACTCACTCACTCACTCACTCATCACTAATTCCCCAACTTCCCGTGTAGGTAGAAGGCTGAAATTTGGCAGGCTCATTCCTTAGAGCTTACTTTCAAAATTTAAGCAGGTTTCATTTCGAAATTCTACGCATAACGGTCATAACTGAATCCTACTTACGTACATATATACGGCCATAGCCTGCAGCTCAGTTGCCGTGTGAAGCGGAGTTGCGTCACCCATCACCATGCCTCCCACGTAGTTGGCTGCCTGCCTATATTGCATCCCCCTTACCCACGCCTCCCACGTAATTGAGTACCTGCCCATATAAGGCCGTCCGTCACCAGCAATCCAATAGACACGCTGCCGCTACGAGGCGTTTGTCATGCCTAAGACGAATACGATTTTCGCGAGATACAAGTTTAGTGAGAAGACGCAAGGTACAAACGAGACTTTTGATCACTTTGTAACGGAGTTAAAATTGCTGTTGAAAGACTGTGCTTATGCAAACGAAGATGAGATGGTCAGGGATAGAATAGTGTTTGGCACAAACTCAGCAAATGTGCGAGAGAAACTTTTAAGTGCCGGGTCTGAGCTAACATTAAATAAAGCTGTGGACATTGCAATATCGCACGAGATAGCAAACCTTCGATGCATGTACTCAGAGCGGCTCACGTGAACTGACTGTGATTGCAGTACGCAGACAACAAGCAAAAGCTCCGAAGCGCGCTGAACAAAAAACGCATTACACAATTGAGAAGGCAGCAAAAGAATATGAAGCGAGTGACGCATACAAGCATATTCATAAGTGCAGCTACTGCGGAAACAAAGCACACCGTCGAAAAAGTCAATGTCCAGATAAAGAAAGACAGTGTAAACGAAGATGAGATGGTCAGGGATAGAATAGTGTTTGGCACAAACTCAGCGAAAGTGCGAGAGAAACTTTTAAGTGCCGGGTCTGAGCTAACATTAAATAAAGCCGTGGACATCGCAAGATCGCACGAGATAGCACAAGCAAAGCTGAGAACCTTCGATGCATGAACTCCGAGTGGCTCACGTGAACTGACTGTGAACGCAGTACGCACACAAAAAGCAAGAGCTCCAAAGAGCGCTGAACAAAAAACGCATTACACAAATGAGAAGGCAGCAAAAGAATATAAAGCGGGTGACGCATACAAGCATATTCATAAGTGCAGGTACTGCGGAAAGAAAGCACACGGTGGAAAAAGTCAATGTCCAGCTAAAGGAAGACAGTGTAAAAAATGTGGTAGATTGAACCACTTCGCTAAAGTTTGCAGGACTGGGAAAGGTAAACCCGTGCATGCAGTGTGTGATGTCTCAGATAAAGAGGAAGACGAGCTGTTTATTGATGCAGTAAGAAAGGAACAACCCTCTGAATCTGAACAAGCCTTTGTAGAAATATCAATAGGAAAGCAAGGTGTAAAGCTTAAGTTTAAATTAAGTTCATAGACACGCTGCCGCTAAATATTCGCAGGCAAATCCACAACTTAATCCCGGGAATGCCTGTTAAACATCTTAGATTCATGAGTACCGATTTGGGTAGCGAACACTTCGATGAATGAAACCTGTTATCTTTACAATGGTTGACAAACACGAAATGTAACTTGAACACAGCACATCCTCCAAATACGACCCTGATTGAAAGAAATAATGATAATCAAATCCTTGATGACAGCAACACTCATAACAGTCACAAAACAATTACATTAACAATCATGTTACGTTATTTTTAAAATTTTTCCTTTTCTTTTTCATACCTTCTTTAACACACTACTTCTCCGCTGCGAAGCGCGAGTATTTTGATATATATATATATATAT
>JANRMT010027041.1:22047972-22063517 GCA_026402145.1 Polypterus bichir lapradei | reverse complement strand
AGAAAGAAAGAAAGAAAGAAAGAAAGAAAGAAAGAAAGAAAGAAAGAAAGGAAGAAAGAAAGAAAGAAAGAAAGAAAGAAAGAAAGAAAGAAAGGACTGAGTAGTGCTGGTGGGTTGTGTATTGTGTATGCCGTGCAAAGGACTGTGTAAAGGAAATAAATTGTGTTTGCTTTTGGATATTGTGTGCCTCAATGTCTGTCTGTGTCGAGGCTGATCTTCCATAATAGATAGATAGATAGATAGATATAGATGAAATGCACTATATTATAGATAGATAGATAGATAGATAGATAGAGATGAAAGGCACTATATAATAGATAGATAGATAGATAGATAGATAGATAGATAGATAGATAGATAGAGGTGAAAGGCGCTATATAATAGATAGATAGATAGATAGATAGATAGATAGATAGATAGATAGAGGTGAAAGGCAGTATATAATAGATAGATAGATAGATAGATAGATAGATAGATAGATAGATAGAGATGAAAGGCACTATATAATAGATAGATAGATAGAGATGAAAGGCATTATATAATAAATAGATAGATAGATATGATGGTAATATAAATAATATTGTGTCTATTCAAGGTACATGGTAAATAGTATTTTGCTCTCATATTTCTACATGAGCTCTAGTAAGTGAAGATAAAACTGGCAGCGTTGTACTTTACACCCCAGTAGATTCGCCACTAGACCATATAACTTGAGCACTGGTAATGGAGAGTCACTCTGGTATTTTACTTCTGCTAATTCATTAATTCAATTCAGTTTAATTCAGTTTATTTTTGTATTGTGCTCTTCACTAAGTACAGGCTCAGAGGGCTGTAACAAGTTAAAGTAAGTGCAACTGCAAACTTTACAAAGTAATAAACCCATAGTGACTACACAAAGACACAGTTTTGTTTAAGCAGACAGGAAAACAAAGTGGTTCAGAACTGATTAACGCTTAATGGAACCCAACAATATCTCTCCATTAATTAATTGTTGAACTTTGGCTAGTTGACAACAGAGGAGAGGAAAACAAAATCTCAGTCAGCCATATCAATGGGGAAAACAACATGATGATTCCAATGCTCCCAGTATGCTGTGAAATGAGTTTAGAGCAGTGGCACCAATTGCCACATCAAGATAGTGAAAAGCAAAGCAGAAAAGAGAATAGTTAGTAACAGTTTATAAGTATTATATTACTTACAGTATATTTCTGCACCAATGGCTAACAAGCAGAGATGCAGTTTGCACAACTAATCAGCAGCTCTAGTCAGGGTATGCCATGCTAAAGTTGTGTGTCTTCAGTCTTATTTAAAATTGAGCCTGAAGTGCCATCTTTTATATTAGCTTGCAAATCATTCCACAGCTTTGGGGCCCTGTAAGTAAATGCTCATCTTCTCACTGTTATTTTATTAATCTCTGAAATATTAAGTAGGTTGACATCTTGAGATTTTAATGCATGCTTTGGTTTGTAAGTAATGATATGTTCAGATAAGTAAGCAGGGCCTTGTCCATTTGAGGCTTTAAATATAAGAAGACAGAGGATTCTGAAATCAGCCTAAACATAACTGGAATCCAGTGTAATGTCTTACGCCAGTGTAGTGACTTGCAGCAGCATCCTGAATTAATTTAAAGCTGAACAAAGAACGATTTGAACAGCCTGGGAGTAATGCATTGCAATAGAAGTAAAATGCATGAATTAATTACTTAGTATGTGACATATTTAGAAAACCTCTCAAGTTGCTATAAAAAGATTTTAGATTTAATGTATGTTTTAAAAGACATCCTTATGTCAAAGGCAGCACCTAACTTGTGTGCAGATTCAGTAAAACATATGGTTAATCCAAGTGAGTTCAAAAGTGACAGACTATGGTTGTGGTCTGCACCCCCAACCAAGTAACATCATCAGACCACTGATCTTCTCTGGTAATGTCCTGCGCTAGTAGAATGATCCTCGCCATGAAGCTAGAATCAATGAAGCTTTATTCCAAATAGGTCACAGCATAACTCAATCCCTCCAATCAATGCTGAGAATTCTTTTCAGAGGCGGGGACTGTAAGCCAGACTCCAGGAAAGCCCCAGACAATATTCCTTAGTGGCAACGTTTTGCAAGCCATTAATACTTTGTAGGGGATCCAAGTAGTCTGTGACTGTGACGCATTCCCTCTGATAGACTTTCAGCTACAGAAGAATTTCTTGTTATGTTAGGTTAATAAATATGGGGACAGAAATGCAAGCAAATCAAAAATAAGCCTGCATAATCCCACATGAAAAAGCAGCTGTCCCCAAGGACGAGACTCGGGCTAAAGGAGCAGACAGTTTCAGAGATCTTGAGAGACAGACTCAGGAAAAAAATGAAAATTCTTGGCTTGGAAAATGGATTTGCAGTGTGGCACCTCACTGCTACACTCCCCTTTATCCAGTAGATGTTCAGTCTGGGATGATTGGTTTCTTTTCATGAGCCGCTTTATGTATTCCTAAAAGTAAGGACGAATGGTGAATCAGGTAGTCACTGAGCAAGTGGTTGGAATCTCAGCCAAATCTGGCCGTGTCTAATTGTATTTCTTAATCTCTGTAATGGGACACCAAGCAGAGGGCATGATGCTGTCTATGTCTGTTTAACACAGGATTTGATGCAGCTGTCCTATCAACCTCAACCCAGTTCTTGTGTGAAGGGTGCTCAGCCGGCAGAGGACTTGACAGGGACATGGTATCACCCAGGTTGGCATAGGGGATGGCTAAAAAGTGAACAGAAAGCCTACACTAAAGAGAGAAATTCCCACTGGCAACATTAAGGGGTATTGGTCAAGTCAGTGTAGGTGCTGATTTGTAGGGGTGGTGTGCCCTGAATGTGCCAAGGGAATACACAGGGTCACTGGAACAAGTGAGACAGAAATACAGCCTGGGTGGAAACAGGCCGGGTTCTGAAGGTCTTCCTGGGAATTTTGATCTGTCCTGCTCTAACCTGGTGGTGCCCTACTCACCATCTTGGCACCACTTCACATGATGTACATTACAGTTGTAACGTAATGCACATAATCTGAGTCTGCTCTTATTGAAGAGTGCAATGCCAAATAAACTGAAGTGAACTGATTGAATATCATAAGAATATAAAAAAAATTCTCAAGCTTGTTTGTTTAGCTCTTAGTTAAGCTGTCCCAACATCTCCTCCAGATACTTCCTAAATGTTGCCATGGTGTCTGCTTCAACTTCATCACTTGGCCATTGTTTCCAGATTCCCACAACTCTTTGCATAAAGAAATGCTTTCTGGCTTCAATTCTAAATTCACTTTCTCCATAATTTCCACTGGTGTCCTTGAGCTCGTGATTCACCATTAAGATGAAAGAATTCTACTGGGTCGACTTTATCATTTTTAAAGACCTGGATTAGGTCCCAACACAGTCATCTTGAGACTAAACAGGTTTAATTCTCGGGGTGCGTCACAGTAGGACACGTCCTTAAGTCCTGAGGTGCTCTTGGTTGTTCTCCTCTGCACAGCTTCGAGTGCTGTTATGTCTTTCTTGTACTCTGGTGCCCAGGACTGCACACAATACTCCAGATGAGGTCTCACTAGTGCATTATATACTTTGAGCATAATGTTCCTTGATTTATATTCGATAGTTTTTATGATACCACTTAGTCGATGATAATGTATCAACATAAACCCCTAAATCTTTCACAGAGGCTGCTTCCTGTGTGACAGTGTCTTCCATCTTGCATTTACAGTCAGGTCCATAAGTATTAGAGTTGTAACAAAAAGGCGCTCTATAGGCGCCTGACCCGACACAGACTCACACCGGAGGCACGTCTAAAACCAAGAAACCTTTTATTTTTCTTCACCTGTGGGGCACGTCTTCCCCATGAGCCCCCACAGGCACAACTCTGTCCCAAGTACACAAAACACCCAAAAGAAAGTCACCACAACACACTCCTTTGCACCACCACTCCTCCCGACAAGCGTAGTCCTCCTCCTCCCGACTCAGGCTCTCGGAGTGCTGGCTGCTGGGCCCTTTTATAGTTCACCCGGAAGTGCTCCAGGTGGTTGACTGCCGAGTTCCGGCTGCACTTCCGGGTGTGGCGGCAGAACTGCCCATAAGGGCTCAGGAGTCCCAGCTGCAGTACACCCTGGTGGCGCCTGCAGGACCCAACAGGGTTGCACCCAATTCCAATTCCCATGGAAACCTGTGGGAAACCGAGGCACCGCACCAACCCAGGGGGGCTGCCATCTAGCATCCAGGGGGAGGTATTGCAAAGTCCATGGCTGCTTCCACTGAACATATAGTGAAGGGGCGTCCCGGCCGGCCGCCACAGAGTATATAGAGTGTGGTCTACCGGGCTGGCACTGGCAGCTGAACCCGACACAAACAATCGTGGGACACAAGTTCAAGGCACATCGGTTTTTATTTTCTTTTTCCCTTGTGGGAAATGCACAGCACAATGCACAAACAATAAATCTCTTCCTTTACTCCTCGGGTCAAGCTTCGTCGCTCCTCCTCCCGACTCTGGCTCCCCGAGTACTGTCTGCTGGCTCCTTTTATAATGTACCTGGAAGTGCTCCAGGTGCTTGATTACTGCCGGGTGTGGTGGCAGAGCTGCCCAAAAGGGCTCAGCAGCTCCTGCTGCAGCACCCCCTTTGCTAGGCCTTAACTGCAGCTGCCTTCAGGTTCTGCTTATTCGTTGGATTTTCTGCCATCTGTTTTGTCTTCAGCAGGTGAAATGCATGTCCAGTTGGGTTGAGGTCAGTTGATTACTTTGAAAAGCACTTTGTTTGCTGTCACAGTATGTTTTGGCTCATTGATCAGCTTGTAGTGTGAGGCGTCGTCCTATCAGTTTTGCAGCATTTATCTGAATCTGAGCAGATAGTAGAGTCCTGTACACTTCAGAATTCATCCCGCTACTTCTGTCAGCAGTCATATAATCAATAAACACCAGTGACTGAGCTCCATTGGCAGCCACGCATGCCCATGCCATAACACTGCCTCCACCATGTTTCACAGATGATAGGGTATGCGGTGGATCATGAGCCATTCTTCTCTTCTCCATACTCTTCTCTTTCCATCATTCTTATAATGGTAGACCTAGGTAAAAAAACATAAGTTCCCAGCACACATCACAATAACATCACAATGACCAGACATAGTTGTTCTAATATAAATCAGCAAACCCCCGAGAAACCCCACTGATGACCCAATTCTTCTCTTATCTGTACTCCTTATCTCCTGTCAGCAGTGATATCATCAATAAACACCAGTGACTGACCTCCATTGGCAGCCACCAATGCCCATGCCATAGCACTGCCTCCACCATGTTTCACAGATGATGGGGTATGCGGTGGATCATGAGCCGTTCTTCTCTTCTCCATACTCTTCTCTTTCCATCATTCTTATAATGGTAGACCTAGGTAAACAATTTACGTTCCCAGCACACATCACAATAACATCACAACGACCAGACATAGTTGTTCTAATATAATTCAGCATACGTAACAGGCAAGCGCAGACCCCCGAGGAACCCCACTGATGACCCAGTTCTTCTCTTATCTGTGCTCCTTATCTCCTGTCAGCAATGATATCATCAATAAACACCAGTGATTGACCTCCATTGGCAGCCACCAATACCCATGCCATAGCACTGCTTCCACCATGTTTCACAGATAATGTGATATGCTACAGATCATGAGCCATTTCTTCTCTTCTCCATACTCTTCTCTTTCCATCATTCTTATAATGGTAGACCTAGGTAAACAATTTACGTTCCCAGCACACATCACAATAACATCACAACGACCAGACATAGTTGTTCTAATATAAATCAGCAAACGTAACGGGCAAGCGCAGACCCCCAAGAAACCCCACTGATGACCCAATTGTTCTCTTATTTGTACTCCTCGTCTCCTCCCAGTTAACCAACTCGAGATCCAGTTTTTCAGGTTGCTTCTGATGCCTACAGTTTCAGAATTAATCGGTGAGGGCCGACCGTATCATAGGTTTTTTGAAGGTCTAAGTAAATTCTGTCATATGCTTTGTTTTTGTCGACTAATCTTCTTCTTCTTCTTCTTTCGGATGCTCCCGTTAGGGATCGCCACAACGGATCATTTTTTTTCCATATCTTCCTGTCCTCTGCATCTTCCTCTGTTGCACCCATGTTTTTGTCGACTAATGACTTACCAAAAAGTGTCATTCCAACAGAATTGTTTGTGAATTGCCCATCACTGGGGGACCAACACAGGGCCTTCACACTATTCCCTTCTGCTATATGAGGAGGCCAATGTGGTGTCACACACATGCGACTGGGAGACATCTGAAAGGTCTTAAGAATAGTACTACCACGCCAGATCAGGGGGTGGTGAGCTGCAATAACTCTCTTTCTCAAACTTCTGCAGACCATCCACAGGAAATCTCGTTAGGTCCCGGTGGCAGTGATGAAGTCACCTCCGGTACTGGTGGTAGTGATGACATTGCTTCTGGCACCAGCATTCATAGACATAGAATTACTAAAAGTTGCATGACCAGCAGCATCGTATGTCAACGTCACCGCCATATTACAAGTGGCACTGCTGTCGAGTGAAGTAATGAATAACGTGCTGCTTGGGATTGTACAAACCACTGTATGCTCCAAACCAGATCCCAGGGGGATTACATTTCATAGGTAAGGCTGAACAATTGTTTTGGTTATATTTGGCCATTAGAAAATCCCATTTTATAATCTTAACTTTAGCTACGCCAAGCTAAGCTAGTAAAGCTATGCATTTATGTGCTCAAGTTAGCCTCCAAACAGCGTTTTGGCTAAACGTATTTACAACAACAACAACAACATTTATTTATATAGCACATATTCATACAAACAGTAGCTCAAAGTGCTTTACATAATAAAGAATAGAAAAATAAAAAAACACAATATGAAAACAAAATAAATCAGCATTAATTAACATCGAATAAGAGTAAGGTCCAATGGCCAGGGGGGACAGAAAAAACAAAATAAAAACTCCAGACGGCTGGAGAAAAAAAAAATAAAATCTGTAGGGATTCCAGACCATGAGACCGCCCAGTCCCCTCTGGGCATTCTACCTAACAAGTCATATTTAGTCACTAACTATGTAGATTGTTGTTAGCTGTTAAAATTTCTCAAACTTTGAAGGTTTCCCAAAGAAATCCACCTCAGGAAGCAGTGGGAGGTAGCCCTTAGATGGGATTTTGAGAAAGCTGTCCTGTGATGTGTGCTGTGCTAGTTTGGTAACAAATGCTGTACTGGCATCATATGATCAAAGCTACCACTCGCTCACATTAAAAAAACAAAGGAGGTTTGATGATTCCTTCTGAGGGTACAGTCAAGGTGGTCAAAGTAGCTGAGCGTGCTATCTGACAGTCGACATTAGGGCAAGCTGTCTGTGTATCTTTGATCAATCAGTTTGTTCGAGCTGAGATAGGTTCAGATGATATGTTTTTTCTCAAGGAGTACATTGAGGAAACACAGTTTGAAATTGACAACCATCATTTTATGCTCATGTTTTAGTTGTGTCTGTCTTCTACAAACTAAGGCTGCACCATACGAACAGACTGAATACTCTCAAATTACAGGATCTGAGTGAGCGAGAGGGAGTCTAAGTCTGTAGGAGATCAGTGAAATTGTGGAGAGCTTTAAGTGTTAAGAGCGGGATTTTGTATTGTATTCAGTAGTGAACAGGGAGCCAGTGAAGCTGAGAGAGAATCGGTGTAATATGTTCAGTTGATTTAGAACAGCAGGTTATTATCCTGGCAGCAGAATTTTGAAGAAGTTGTAAGCGATGGATACATTTTTGTGGGATGCCAGATAGAATAGCATTACAGTAATCTATACATGAGGTGACTCGGGCATTAACCAATACTTCAGTACTGTGTTGCGTAAGAGCAGGACGAAGTCTAGAAATGTTTTGGAGATGGAAGAAGGCAGTCCGAGAAATGTTACTTAATATGGGAGGAATTCTCTAATAATAATAATAATTATTATTATTATTTAATAATTGCCATTATTAGTGTATAAATGGATATAAATAATTGCATTTAAACGATTCGCCAAAATCTGTTGTATGTAAACGATACTGTTTTAAACGTTATTGTTTGTTCATCAGAAAACCTGTTTCCACATCTACCTGTATTAGTTTAAATGGCACTTTTGCCCCTTGCAAGGTGGCGGATGCACTGACGTATCGTGTCGACTGGGCAACACGGTGAATGCGGCGTCTATCTATATATGTCTATGCCAGCACTAGTGATGACATCACTTCCAGCACCGGTGCCATGGATGATGTCACTTCTGGTTTCGGCCTCGATGACATCACTTCTTATCTCAGGCTTTAAAGCTGCCATCTTTTCATATTACATTCAGTTCGGTTTTGGACTGTGAGCATCTCATCTACTTTCAACCCTTTTTCTAGCCATGGCACAATATGCCCAAACCTTTTCGATGTCTCTGGTCTGCTTTTGTGGCAGTGGTTAAAGTGGAGAAGGTGCCGACTTCACAGAGGCAGTGACCTGGCTGGATCTGGAATCCAGGACAATGGAGTTGTGACATAGCGATAATTAGTTTTTGCGTCCCCATTTTCTTAATCAATTCCTCTTAATGTGATGTTGGAGAAAATACTAAAGATTCAATTTACTGGAAACCTCTGTTTGATTTGTTTACTCGGGTTGGCAGAGAGTGGAGCTTTTGTGGTGTCGGGGTGGTCACTCACTGCTGCCCCTTGTACAGAGATCAGGGCTCGTGTGCATTCACAATTAGAGCTTTGATTGGTGTGAGGGTGGGCTAAATGACTTCTAATCGATGACTTTATTCTTCACCATAATAGGGGGAAAAGCCACTCAGCAGTATCGTACAAGGATGGAGACGGCTTGTTTAAAAGCATCAAAGCTCAGGTCATGGAGACTGTCTGGTGCCTGCTACTGCAGTGGTCAGAACAGGCCCCATGGAGCTGAGTCAGGATAGCTGACATGGTCGTCTTTTATCTTTAAGCTGAAATGGTCCATTTGATCCTTGTGTTTGGTGAAGCCACTTAATCCAAGTATAAGGGACACATGGGATCAGAGACTCCTTCCTACATCACCAGCTGGGAAGCAAATGCAGGACACACTCGTGAAATCACTGGGAGCTCAGGATTTGGGATTTGAAGAAAAATCAGACATGAAGAGAACAAGCAAACAGCACACCAGCAGTGCCCAGGCTACGACTCAGGCAGGCAGCGTGCTTGGAGTGGTTATGTGTTTGGACTGCACAACCTGGAGTTGTGGGTTCAAGTCCTTCTACTAACTCTGTGTGACCTCGAGGAATTCACTTCACCAAAAGAAATGTAGCCAATTGTATCTCAAGTTTTCTGTCACCATGAGTAAATGTGTGTAATTCAGAGGCAGGAGCTTGGAGTCAGCATCACTTACCAGTGTCATAATACCACCCTGAAAAGACTGATGTAGTTCTCTAATTATTTTATTGGAAACTAGCTGAGCTACCCATCTAAGATGACGGTTGAAATCTAAGAAATCAACATAGACCTCAGTGTTAACATTTGGAGTGCACCATCTATTGGAAAGTATTGTGTAATGCATGTAATAATAAAATGTGTTGCATTTGTCATTCCAACAGATGGCGCATCACGGAAATCTGCAGTGATACATTGCATTACAATAAAAGCTTGTGATGCTCCATCTGTTTGCATGACACATGCAATGCATATGTCTCTGTGATATGCCAGTTGGTGCGGGATTCGTAAAGCAGTGTTACTTTTTTGTGATGCGCCATCTGTTTGAGTGACAAATGCAATGCATTTAATTACTAAAAATGTCAGTGAAGTGTCATGTTTTGGAATGGCAGAGACATAGAAAATGGACGGACACACTGACAGGCACTTGTCCTTTTATCAAGGTGGATGCTTTTAGGGTGGTCTTATGGGGATGGAGACCTGTGTGGACACAGTCTGCGTGAACTGATTTTTTCCCACATCGTAAAGACATGCAGCTTCATCTAAGTGGAATCTCTGTACTAGGGGCAGGTGTACAGTATGTGAGTACGTGAATATCCATACGTCCACTCCTTCTGGGATTTGGCTGCAGTTTCCAGTAACCTTGGAGTAAAAAGATAAATGCTAACATCACCATGCTGAGTGATCTTGCTATGAAAGGCGCTATATAATGCTAATATATTGGGACTAGGCTGCTGTGCTTTCATTGCTCAATTCTGGCATTTTTTCTCTTCCAATGTTAATGTTTCTGCCTGCCAAATGAAACCTTTTATTTATGTATTCCAGTTATCGACTGGCCTTTTTTTAGTGACATTTGCACAACTCCAGTAAGATTTATGCCATTGTTAGTGACACATTTAAGTGGTGATGCACATTTGAAGCAAACACCAGCACAACCGTATTCTCCGGGGTGCCTCCGGCGGCTCGGCTTTCAAATACTTTTCATTAGCTTGTTATTTCTGCACCCATCAAAGTCTGTGGATCCCGTTTCCATGGTGACTTTTAGGTCATGCTGTCAGGAGAAAGGCCCGATTCTTCACATCCATCTGTTTGTAAAACACGGCTAATGGCTGGTAATCCGGAAGGCACGGTGGCACAGAGCTTAGGGAGTTGAAGGTTTGAATCCCAACCTGTGTGCTGGGGCTCTGGGATCCCCTTATGCTTCCATTGCAGGTACTCTTGTTTTGGTTTCAGGGTCACGGTGATGAACCCAGTAACAATCTGTGCGATTTTTCTCTGTGAAGTTTACATACAATACAATACAACCTATTTTTGTATAGCACTTGTAAGTTCCCGAGAGGAAGAACAGACACCCTGGTTGGTATTGGAGGACAATCTCTTGGCATAGATTGGATATCTTAATGGAAGGACGGCTGGAATGGAGACACAACCCGTCTGGAATGTCCCATCATCTTCATCCTGGCTGGGATTGCTCTATAATGGATGGGCTGGCTCAACATGAATTCCAGGAACAGTTCATACTCCTAGACCGATGGTGCCAGTGTTCATTGAGGCTGATCCCAATCTAGACACCTGTAAGGTTGCATGGGAATTTGAGTCTGAAAGTGCAGCCCTTTTGGGTACCACCAGAGGGCCTTGGGGGGGCAATACTGGTTTCCACATTACCCAGAAGTGCCCCCGACCAGCAGTGTGGGGACATGAAAAGCAGTTCCAGAGTTTGCTTGAAAATCAGGAAGTCAAAGTCAGGAGGCAGCAGGCGACGCTCAATTGAAGGCGGAAGAAGTAAGAATTTTATTTCATTTGGAAATGTGTTGGCTGGCATTTGTGTTCACAAGTCTGAGTGAAAAATAAAAACTATTTAATATGAACCCGGAATTGTGTTGGGTAACTTTGTGTCTGAGGTTTGGGGCTCAGTGGCTCCCCCTTGTGGTCACACATAATTCACTGTGTGCAGGCACAAAGCAATGTGAACAATTCTCGTTTAAAATACAAGTCGAGATTATACTAATTACTAAATACCATTTTAAATGCAGAGTTGTTAAAACACTCAGAGAACAAGGTAGAACCTGATGAGACACAAATGGAAACCAACTATATCTGTCTATTAATTAACTGATGAACTGTGGCCAGTTGACAATGGTGGAGATTAAAATGTAAAAGAGAAAGTCAAAAATAAAATCAGAATCCTGGAGACCTCGGCCAGCTGGCTGCCCACCCGCTCCTATAGTGGAGTCTGTGCTGGCCGTCCAGTCTGGTGAGAGAAATCTTTCCATCTGATGATTCCAGTGCCCCTTTATCCGAGATGGCTTTTTCCACATTGTTTTCTGAAAAAATTGTCAGGCGCACTAAAGCTCCAGAAACACGTAAATCTTTATTGTTGGGAAAGTATGACTTGTCAGTCAAGAGAAGTTCGGTCACAGAGCAAACCTCAAATAAACTGAAAGGTCTAAAGAAGAAGAAAAAAACCGGGAATGGTCTCCCCTCGACTTTCTCATATACTGAGATATGGGGATAGATATTTGAGGAGTAAACCGCAAGACAATGACTATATTTTTATATTATGTACATTAAAGAACCATCAACAACAAATCAAATCAAATTAATAATATCCATCCATTATCCAACCTGCTATATCCTAACACCGGGGTCTGCTGGAGCCAATCCCAGTCAGCAACAAACCACAGGCAGGGTGCCAGCCCACCACAGGGCACACACCCGGGAGAATTTAGGATTGTCAATGCACCTAACCTGCATGTCTTTGGACTGTGGGAGGAAACCCAAGCAGACACGGGGAGAACATGCAAACTCCACACAGGGAGGACCCGGGAAGTGAACCCAGGTCTCCTTACTACAAGGCAGCAGCGCTACCACTGCACCACTGTGCCACCCTAATTAATAACATATCGAGCAATTATTCTAAAAGTAAAGTTGAATAAATCAGACTCTGCAGCTGTATGAATAAAAGGCAAAGTATCACTTCCAGTTAATGGAAATAGCTCAAAAGTTGATAGAAATCTACAGTACGTTTTGTACCTAATACTTGTAAGCAAAATTTGGTTGACCTAAGTGAAAGCGTACTCCAGTTATCGTGTTTACACACACACTTCTTCTTCTTCTTCTTTCGGGTCACCACAGCGGATCATCTTCTTCCATATCGTCTGGTCTTCTGCATCTTGTTCTGTCACATCCATCACCTGCATGTCCTCTCTCACCACATCCATAAACCTTCTCATAGGCCTTCCTCTTTTCCTCTTCTCTGGCAGCTCTATCCTTAGAACCCTTCTCCCAATATATTCAGCATCTCTTTTCTGCACATGTCCAAACCAATGCAATCTCTCGTCTCTTTGTCTCCCAACCTGAGCTGACTCTCTAATGTCCTCATTTCTAATCCTGTCCATCCTCGTCACACCCAATGCAAATCTTAGCATCTTTAACTCTGCCACCTCCAGCTCTGTCTCCTGCTTTCTGGTCAGTGCCACCGTCTCCAGCCCATATAACATAGCTGGTCTCACTACCGTCCTGTAGACCTTCCCTTTCACTCTTGCTGATACCCGTCTGTCACAAATCACTCCTGACACTCTTCTCTACCCATTCCACTCTGCCTGCACTCTCTTCTTCATCTCTCTTCCACAATCCCCATTACTCTGTACTGTTGATCCCAAGTATTTAAACTCATCCACCTTCGCCAACTCTACTCCCTGCATCCTCACCATTCCACTGACCTCCCTCTCATTCACACACATGTATTCTGTGTTGTTCCTACTGACCTTCATTCCTCTCCTCTCATATCTCCACCTCTCCAGGGTCTCCTCAACCTGCTCCCTACTATTGCTACAGATCACAATGTCATCAGCAAACATCACAGTCCACGGGGACTCCTGTCAAATCTTGTCTGTCAACCTGTCCATCACCATTGCAAATAAGAAAGGGCTCAGAGCCGATCCCTGATGTAATCCCACCTCCATCACTCCTACCGCAGACCTCACCACAGTCACACTCCCCTTGTACATATCCTGTACAACTCATACGTACTTCTCTGCCACTCCCGACTTCCTCATACAATACCACAGCTCCTCTTGAGGCACCCTGTAATATGCTTTCTCCAGGTCCACAAAGATGCAGTGTAACTCCTTCTGGCCTTCTGTATACGTCTCCATCAACACCCTCAGAGAAAACATCACATCTGTGGTGCTCTTTCCTGTCATGACACCATACTGCTGCTCACTAATCGTCACCTCACTCCTTAACGGAGCTTCCACTACTCTTTTCCATAACTTCACGCTGTGGCTCATTTATTTTATCCCCCTGTAGTTACTACAGTCCTGCACACCCCCCTTATTCTTAAATATCGGCACCAGTACACTTCTTCTGCACTCCTCAGGCATCCTCTAACTTTCCAAGACACACACACACAGACAAAATTCCAGAAATGCTATTTACGGACTCTAGGAGATCTAAAATTTCGAGAAAATCTTGAAATTGAATTTTTGGAGGATTCCAGTACTTTCCCTGTACTTCATATACAAAAAAGTCAGGGAGGTGTAAAACGTCGAGATTCAGCAAAATCTTTGATCAAACATTGATTTTTGGAATATTACAAAACGTTTCCTATACTTCGTATACGACAAAGTAAAAACTATAATAAAAAAGTCAAAATTAGGTTAAGTCATACTAATTTGGGATGTTCATAAGAAATTGAATGATTTACTTAATGAGGTAAAAGTATATCTTAAACCAAAATCATATCAAAGATTTTAAATATAAAAATGGTATTTTCGGACTCAGGGTGGTCTAAAACATCGAAAATCTCGACATTGAATATTTGGACGATGACAATACTTTCCCTATACTTCATATGCGAGAAAGTAAAAACAAAATAAACTGCTTTGTGAGGACCAACGATGAAGTATAAGGGGCATTCAATAATGTATCCACCTCAGTAGGAAAGAAAAGAGTTTTCAAAAAATATTAGTTTTATTTTTCAATCTAGTCCGCTGATAGCTTCATACACGTCATCCACTTTTCCTACAATGACTGTAACCCCTTTGAAAATAAATCTTCTGCTTGACCATCAAACCAGGATGTCACAGCTGCCTTGACGTCTTCATCACTTGAAAACCGTTATCCATGAAGAGATTTCTTCAAATCTCAGAATAGGAAATAATTTGAGGGAGCCAGGCCAGGACTAGAGGGTGGATGGCTCAGCTGCTGGACCCCACATTCTTGGATGGCAGCCTGTGATTAATGTGACATGAGAACAGGCGCATTGTCATGAAGAAGCAGCACGCCTGCTGTGAGTTTTCCTTGTTTTTTCTTCTTGATTGACTCCTGGAAAGTGATCATTGTGTTGGCATAACTCTCCCTGTTTTTTTAAAAAAAAAAGTCCTTCAATATCCCCAAACATAGTTGCCATGACTTTGCCTGCAAATTTTTCTGTCTTTAACTTTTTTGGGGTAGGGGATGACATGTGCTTCCACTGCACTGACTCCATTTTGGACTCAGGATTTCTGTGATAGACTCAAGTCTCACCTCAAGTTACCAAATGGTGAAAGAAATTCACTCGGTCTTCATGGAGCATCTCCCAGTTCTCCTGACAGCACTGGAGCCTCGTGGCCTTCTGACATGGCGTCAGCATTCTTGGAACCTATCTTGCACTGACCTTTGACAAGCCCAACTTTTCATGAGTTATTTTCCAAACTGTTCCTGCCGAGATGCTAATTTTCCTTAATAGGCTTGTAGGGAAGTGCAAGGCAGTACAGCTAAATGCTGTGCCACCTCGTCACGTTCTTATACAAACTTTTTTTCTTTAATAAACTTGTAGAGAAATGCCAGGCATTATAGCTAAGCACTGTGCTACCTTGTCACACTCACATAAACTAATTCTTTTTAATAGACTTGTAGGGAAGTGCCAGGCAGTATAGCTAAACATTGTGCCACCTCATCGCATACTTTATATATGAGCTACTTTTCCTTAATGAACTTGTAGGGAAGTACCAGGCAGTACAGCTAAGCACTGTGCCAGTTTGTTGAATTCTTATATAAACTAATTTTCCTTAATAAACTTGTAGGAAAGTGCCAGGCAGTACAGCTAAGTGCTGTGC
>JANRMT010027041.1:22032873-22047962 GCA_026402145.1 Polypterus bichir lapradei | reverse complement strand
TACTTTCCTTAATGAACTTGTAGGGAAGTGCCAGGCAGTATAGCTAAGCACTGTGCCATCTCATCACACTCTAATATAACTAATTTTCCTTAACAAGCTAGAAGGGAAGTGCCAGGCCATATACAGTAGCTTAGCACGTTGGTACCTCATCATGCTCTTATATACAGTAAACTAATTTTCCTTAATGAACTGGTATGAAAGTTCCATGCAGTACAGCTACCCACTGTGCCACCTAGTTGCATTCATATATAAAGTAATGCTCCTTAATGTACTGGTAGAGTAATCCCAACATGTGTCACCGATGCTGGCGTCAGTGTTTGGGCACTTTTGCAGTATACACTTGTTCTTGGCCTGGCACTCTCTTTTTCTATGAAGGATCACCAGTAAGCAGCGTGGCGCTTGGGCAGTTGGCCACATACAGTGCATAAATAAAGTCTGATTCCCTTAACAACAGAACACCTGTTCAAACAGACAGATCCATAGTGACATGAGCCAGAAAAAGGCTTCAGCAAGGGCGGCGTTACAAGCAGGTGGTGGGTTTTTGTTATGCTTTTGTAATCCGGCTGGGGAATACTTTACACCGAAAACAGCACATGAAAGGGCAAATATCACTCCAAACAACCTGGCAAATGGGAACTTTTCAGGAAATGAAAACAGTCCTTAACTGACGGACTCGGAATCCCTTGCATATGCCATGGGAAATACCTGGAATTACAGTGATCTAATAAAGGATCAGTGGAGTGTTTTTTGTATTTATATGTCTGTTGGGGGCAGCTCAACGGCTGGGCATACTGGTTCACACCTCCTGGGTTGGCAGTGCAGGTGACGGTAACAGAGGGCTGGAAAGATGAAAGGACTTCTGCCCCGGGGGGCGGAGTGGGGGAGGGGGTGCTTTGGGTACTAGATTACATACTGCATTTGTAGGGAGTGCCTCAGAATGAACAGTGCTAAGGGTACGGGATTCATTCACAGTAGTGGGGGATACAAAGCGCAATCAGAGAATACAGCCTTATCAGAAAAATAAGGAAATTAGACAAGGTACACATGGCGCAACATTCAGGTGCATTCAGCAATTAAGTGAACTAATATGGAAGGTGGAGCATTTCACGTTTTCTTTATTTACTTCACTCAAGAGTCAGTTATCATATACAGAATTTTTTAAATAAATATCTTTGTATATTTTTTGAAAATTAGCAGCAGTAACAGAATGTATGGACACATTTTAGTAGACTCCATTAAATGACGGCTTTTTAACAGCACTTTACAAAAGAGTTCAAAACGGAGCACAAAGAGGCTTGTGGTGGCTCAACAGATTTCACACACAGCAGACTGAAATTCAAATGATGTGTGGTAGTGGTGGGGGGGCCTGTGACTATCTGAAGCTCAGTTTTCTTAAACATGAAATTTTTGAAACTACACCCAACAGAGCAGTCCGCAATAATTACCAAAAGAAACATAATTGTTAATACAAAATGGCCAGCCCAACTTAATAAAAGGATATGTGTCTGTCTGTGCATTTGTCCAGCTTTTATGTCTTTGTCATTCCAACTGGTGGCACATCCCATTTTTTTAATAATAAACTGCATTGCATTTTTCATTCCAACTGGTGGCGCACCCCTTTTTTTTAGTAATAAACTGCATTGCATTTGTAATTCCAACTGATGGCGCATCCCATTTTTTTAGTAATAAACTGCATTGCATTTGTCATTCCAACTGGTGGTGCATCCCATTTTTTTAGTAATAAACTGCATTGCATTTGTCATTCCAACTGGTGGTGCATCCCATTTTTTTAGTAATAAACGGCATTGCATTTGTCATTCCAACTGGTGGCGCATCCCATTTTTTAGTAATAAACGGCATTGCATTTGTCATTTCAACTGGTGGCGCATCCCATTTTTTTAATAATAAACTGTATTGCATTTGTCATTCCAACTGGTGGTGCATCCCATTTTTTTAGTAATAAACGGCATTGTATTTGTCATTCCAACTAATGGCGCATCCCATTTTTTTAGTAATAAACTGCATGGCATTTTCCATTCCAACTGGTGGCGCATCCCATTTTTTTAGTAATAAACTGCATGGCATTTGTCATTCCAACTGATGGCGCATCCCATTTTTTTAGTAATAAACTGCATGGCATTTGCCATTCCAACTGGTGGCGCATCCCATTTTTTTAGTAATAATCTGCATTGCATTTGTCATTCCAACTGGTGGTGCATCCCATTTTTTTAGTAATAAACTGCATTGCATTTGTTATTCCAACTGGTGGCACATCCCATTTTTTTAATAATAAACTGCATTGCATTTGTCATTCCAACTGATGGCGCATCCCATTTTTTTAGTAATAAACTGCATGGCATTTGCCATTCCAACTGGTGGCGCATCCCATTTTTTTAGTAATAATCTGCATTGCATTTGTCATTCCAAGAGGTGAAGAATACTCTCAATGTGTATTGCCACTGTAGTTAAATTGCTTTATTCGTCCTGGCTTGTTTGAGCAAAATTAACACCAAATATAAGCGAGGAGACTGCAGTTTTAAAAAGTGATTTTTTTATAATGCAGGACATGAGAAATAGGGAACCTGGCTGATTTGGACCTGATGAACAGATCAGAAGCTCATCTGTCAGATGTTTCGTGCCTATACGTATCACGATGAATGTGACAAAAGAAAAAAAAGTGCGAGATTGTGGCTGAACTTGCCACACTCGTTAACCTTTCATACAGTGCCAGCTCTGCCAGGCAGCACGCTGTCAGGAAAAAGTGCGAGCGCGACTGTGCTGGAAAGTCGTCATTCGGTCACTGAAGACGCCATGCCCAGAAACTTTCAATCATTTAAATTTACATCGCCCGGCAACGAGATCGGCAACGGGCATGAAGGCATTTGGTTTGGCAGAAAGTGATGTGAAAGACAGGGAGAGGTGGCAACCCCTAAATGAGGGCAACCGAAAGAAGAAGAGATGGCCCAATTTGGATAATGGATGGATGGAAGTAGCCTAATAATGATTTGTTACTTTGTAGTGCCGTTTTCAGTGTCATTTACAGTTCTAATCCCAAAGCCCATCTCCCACTGTTCCCCATCTTCTCTATGAAAAATAAAAAATGATCACCGTACTCAACAGTCTCCACATTAATTCAGGATGGGAGTTGCGGAGTTTACCCCAGAAACTTCAGATGCAAACAAAGCACCAACCCCGGACAGGATGCCAGTTTTTTATTTTATAAACTGCATAAATGAATGTTCTCGTATATTAAAGTAAAAGATCTTTCAGTTTGTCCAAAAGACTCATTGTGGGCAAACTTTTTTCTTTAATTGACTTACTAAATAGGTTTTATTATTATTATCATTTATTTATTTAAATTTTTTAACAAACATGACCTCATCATTTTTGGAGAAACTATGCACACCGGTTTTGCCCACCTTGCAGGCGACTGTGCAAGCTTGCTTCGGGCTGGGTTCCAGCTTTTCAAGGTCTGCATGGGTGCTAAGCTGTTTTTACAAAAACAGTCATTTTGTGTTGAATGCAAGTTGCTATTAATTACCACATAATAGCCTGGTACCGCGGTGTTGCTATAGTGACGGTGCCGCGGACTTTCATTAGAATTGTAAAATCATTTCCAATTTCACTTGTGACTCTTTATATGTGGAAATGAAAGAGAGTTAGTAAGTCATTAAGCTTAACACTGTAATGAAGTATAATAAAGGACTTTAGACACCGAAAAGAGCAGTTAGTGATTAACGGCTTTAAAACGATGGCGCTCATTCAAGTGACGTACGTTAGCCGCTCGTTGTTAAGTTTAAAAATAAAATCCTGCCTCTTGACTGGCACTGACGTCATTATTCAGACCCTGACCAGTCACATACTCGTGACTCCCACCTCACCACTCCGACCCCAGCGTCGCACCACCTGCTCAACCAGCCACAGCCCACCAGTCCAGACGACTTAGAGCCCTTGGCTGTGTGCTCAGCTCTTCGTAGGACAGAGACTGGCTGTGACGGACAAATAAAAAAAAGGGGGATCAGTGACCCAAATTTCATCTGTCGCCTCCTCCTTCACAAATGGCATGTGCGCCGACCGTGTCCAGAACGAACTGCCAACAGAAGGCGTGCAGCCTGGCACATGTCACAGCGGCCGCGTGTGCACGCGCGTGCACGTACTTTTTCGTCCTGAACGACACGTCGCCGCCCCTCGCACGTTAATCTAAGAGACTGTAACTTCAGTTTTAAAACTGGGCTTAGCTATATTACTGCCATGCCTAGAATCATTCTGCACATTTTGCCATTATATATTGCCGCGGCGGCCACACCCCTCTTTTTTCTGATTGGTCGCTGATGAAAGAGAAGAACGGATTTCCCATGATGCCTCAGCATTAACTGCTAACAGAGTTTGCAAGTATCGGATAAGAGTAAGGACTGGCAATATCTATAGATTTGACTTTTAAAAGTCTACTTACGTAATTCATATTTGCAAGAGTTTATGGCTTGAAATTTTGTAGTGTGGATCCAGAGTTTTAACAAATGTATTATAATTTCTTTGTCCGAACGTCTCTTACACTAATTTCTTCCAGACCTCACGTACAGCTGTTTGAGAGGCATATATGAAAAAAAAATGTAGATTTCACTTTCACCAAACAACACATCTTTTAATTCTTGCAGATAGGCCTTTTCATTGGGAAGAAACACTACTTTTCACTGATGGCAACACAAAATAGTCGATTTACAAGTCTCTGACTTAAAGTTTAAATCCATACTTCTGTCATATCTCCTATGTTCATATATTCAATCTTTTTTTTTGCTGTTCCGTTATTTCACCGCATAATAATTTCAGTTTGTTTGCACTAATGTGATCTTTACTATCATTTTTTTTGAGACTTTCGAATTTTAGTACTTTAATCTCTAACCTGCTCTTCATGTGTATCACACCAATGTTTTTGAATTCTTTATGATGTTTTACTTTGTCTTCTATTCTTTGTCTTTTATTTCCGGCCCCGGTTGTGGTTAAATCTCTTGGCACAAAGTCTCGTCTCGTGGGACATGAAATTATCTGTCTGAAAAAGTCTCATCTCGTTCCAGGATTTTTTTTTATAATAGAGAGATATATGTACATAATTTTTGGGTGGAGGATTCCTATAATGTAGATGTAGAAGACAGCTCTATTCATGGAAACATGCACAATCAGTTTATGTTACAAATGTTTGCATGGTGTGAGGGACAAACCGGCGCCCAAATCAGAATGGACCCTGCTTCCTTGTCCAGCCAGGTGAATGGAAAGTCAGCGAGGGAGCTGTGATATTCCCCTTCTGCACAGGGATGTGGGCATGGAAGGACACTGCAGCAGCAATTACACCAGGGCTGGCATCCCAGATGCCCCAGAGGAACACTCTGGTTGGGCCTGAGAGGCAGGAAGGACAGGACAGTGGGTGATTGCCTACTAGGAGCAAAGCATCCCTCTGTATGCTGAGTGGCAGTATCCCATCTGGCAAGCCCCAGTATTGATATCCGTAGAGTTACATGGGAGTTGTGGTCCCATGGGGCTGCTCTGTCTGGTTCTATGGGGGCCATCGGGGGAGCTGTTAGATATTGACTGCACAAGGACCAGTATGGTCCTGCCTGGCCTAGAAGTGCTTCCCCGATTAAGTGAACACTGGAAGTACTCCTAGGTTGGATGTGTATGGATCCCCGTGTGTTGTTTCCTCCCACAGTCCAAAGATATGCAGATTAGGTGAATTGCCCATGTGTGCGTGTGTGTGTGTGTGTGTGTGTGTCGGGGTGAATGTTCACCATATGATGGGTCGGCACCCTGTCCAGGGGTTGCTCCTGCTTGCACCCATTGCCTTCTGGGATCGACTCCAGTTGCCTTGTGACTCTGCATGGGTAAGCAGGTTTAGAAAATGGACAGATCAGAAAATACTATAATTCATCCTGCCCTGAGCAATACTCTCTCTCCTGCATGTTGCCTATCATTAAAACAGACAGGGAAACATTTCGTACAATTTCATTTATAGATTAGTTTGTTGTGTCAGATTTAGCTTGAGAGATATAATAGAATTTTTAGTTAATATATAATACTATCTGAAGACAATCTAATACAAGTATATGTTATATATATATATGAAGCTATCACAGAATTAATTATTAAAGATAAGGAAAAAGATTGAATGCAACTCAAGTGTTAAAGAAATGTAGCTTAAAGGTTAAGCATGTACAGTCTGTGCCTCATCTCACCACTGGGATGTTCCATGGTTTGAATGTGGTAAACAAGTAACAAACACCCCTCCCGAAAGTGGGATAAACTAAAGGGAAAGGCCAAAACACCCTCCTTTGAAAAGGCACTAAGATCAATAAAATGATCCACAAACACCCCTCCTAAGAGAGCGGCACACAGAATAATGGGAGACTCGACATGAGTCCTAAATTACTTGTGACTTTAGTTGATTGGATAGGGCGATAAAGTTCTTTATATTAAGAGTCAGATGACGTGATGCATTAGATGAGGTAATGGAATTAGAAAATGTATTTAAGAAGATGAAGTGTTTAATTGAGCACTCACTCTATGGACTGAGACGTTTGTGCAGAGCTCTGTGCAAATAATGAAAAGTCCTGCATTTTCATCTGGGCTCTGTGACTGCCTTCTTTGAAGATGGAGGAAAGTTGTTTCCACAACAGTGTTATTTCAATTTATATTTTTTTCTCCTTTACACATCCGATGGCCATTCCTGTTGACAAAACAGATCTTTAGTAGTTGGCACGAACAATTGAAAACAGTAGCATGTGTGTATGTCTGGCTGTTCAAACAGCGGCATGAGGGTCTTAGCAAATCTCTGTCACATGTCACACACACTCCTGTGACAAAATATTTTGAAAAACAAAAAGTGATATCTGTCTGTTTTAAATAACAAAACATTCCAACTTTCATGTCCATTAATTAAACCACTGGACACATCAGAATATTTCTCTTTGTGTACCTTTTCTAACCTGTTAGAATAAGAAAGTGCTCTTTTTCCACAATTACAATAAGCAGAGAAATTTAAGCAAGCACTGTTTTCTGTCATTTAAATATCATTCATGGTATGTGTGTACTTTTTTCAGTTTCAAAGTTTTAAACGCATTAATGTGTGGCTTACTTCATAATTTAACTTTGTGTTTAAAAGTACTCTCCATCTTACTGAATAACATGATGTGCAACGAACTACTGTACTACTGCTAATGCTACTGACAAGGGTTGAAATCAAAGTAATCAACGCACACCTAACATTGCAGTGCATCATCTATTGGAGTGTACTTTGTAATGCATGTAGTAATAAAATGCATTGTGTTTGTTATTGCAACAGACATTTGTAGTAATAAAATAAATTAAGGGCCACCAGTTGGAATGACAAATGCAAAGCATGTGTCTCAGTTATGTGCCTTTTGATATGAGACTGGTAAAAGCAGTGTTAATGATTGTGATGTGCCATCTGTGGAAATGACAAACAAAATGTGTTTGTTTCATTTATATGCCATTTGGTACAGGACTGGTAAAAGCAGTGTTAATGATTATGATGAACCATCTGTGGGAATGACAAACTTAATACATGTTTCTCAGTTATGTGCCATTTGGTATGGGATTCACAAAGCAGTGTTAATGAGAGGGATGTACCAACTGTTGGAATGACAAACACAATGCATTTTTGTCATGAACTGGGAGTCCCAAAACACCTAAATCCCAATACATTCCAAAAGCACTTCTAAAAAAATGTCAACTAGAGAGAATATTACCATCACCATCACTGGCTAGTAATAATGGCAAACACCAAATTGTTTTGGAATAAAAAGTTTATTTTCACAAAATGCTCTTCAATAACAATGAAAGCAATCCAATGCAAACAAATTCACAATACAGCAATTAAGAAACATTGTTATAAACAGAACAATAAGGTTAAAAAATCCAGAAATCCAATCAATCAAATAAATACAAGTAAACCCATGAACTGCTTAGCACATGCAAAATGAAGCACCAGGAACTGTGTTCCTGGCAGTGACTGGCAGGTGGACTTGCCTATTGGGGGACCACCCAACGTAGTCAAGGTAACTTATATACAAAGACAATACCAAAAATAAAGAATGATTCACATAATCAACATACATAAAATAATCAGAAATAACATGACATGACATAACATAGCACAGCATAACAAATTATAATGTGAAATGACATAATATAGCAGCATAGCATAGCATGATGTAGCACGACATGACATAACATAGCATAGCATAACAAAATATGACATGACATAATATAACATAGCATAGCATAACTTGACATAGCATGGCATGAAATGACATAAAATAGCATAGCATTACAAAATATGACATGACATGACATAATAAAACATAGCATAGCATAACATGGCATAACGTAGCATAGCATAACAAAATATAATATGACATGACATAATATAACATAGCATAGCATAACATGACGTAACATAGCATAGCATAACAAAATATGACATGACATGACATAATATAATATAGTATAACATGACATAACATAGCATAGCATAACAAAATATGACATGACATAATATAACATAGCATAGCATAACATGACATAGCATGGCATGAAATGACATATAATAGCATAGCATTACAAAATATGACATGACATGACATAATAAAACATAGCATAGCATAATATGGCATAACATAGCATAGCATAACAAAATATCACATGACATAATATAGCATAGCATTACAAAATATGACATGACATGACATAATATAATATAGTTTAACATGACATAACATACCTGTAGCATAGTATAACAAAATATGACATGACATAATAAAACATAGCATGGCATAACATGACATAGCATGGCATGAAATGACATAAAATAGCATAGCATAACATGACATATTCATAGCATAGCATAACAAAATATGACATGACATGACATAGTATAATATAGCATAACATAAGATGATGTAACAGTGGTGTGACATGACATAGCATGATATTGTCATATTAACATCATTCAAGATCCTGTCCCAGCAGTGCAGAGTGCAAGGTAGGGCAGGGCCCTCTGACACACACACACACACGCACACACACACACACACACACACACACACACACACACACACACACACACACACACAGACCAACACTCACAATGTCCCAATTATGAATCTCCAATCAATATATAAAATGACTGGTTTCTTTATGCCAGGAATCAATAAACAAATGGAGGATTGTTTGGATGTTGAATTTGCATAGCAGGAAATTCCGGTCTTCATGGAAATGTGCACCGTATTGGAAAAGTAAAGAACTATATTTAGATCTGTGAAACGATGCCGGGGTGACATCAGAGTGCAGTTTCATTCCTTCACAAGAATGATGTACGCTGAAACAAGCAGCAGTTGATATTCTGTTCTATTGCCCTTGGGAAGGCCCCCAAATGGGGTCAGTAGGTTTTAAACATCAATTAACAAGCAGGGTGAAAGACCCCACCCCACCCCCACATCCATCCTGATGTCTATTTTTTTTAAATTTTTATTATAGTTTCACACCAGCTCATTCGCTTTAGTTAGACAACTCTGGCTTACCTCCTAATGAAGGCCTGGGGGTCTTGGACGGCAGTGTGGAAGCGGGGGTATTGTTTATCTGCAGTTTGGCCCAGCTGACATCACGCATTAGTTTCTTAGCACAGCTGGAAAGGAATGTAGCTGCTCTAAATATCATGCTTAAGTCACCCTGAATAAATGTCTTCTGCAATAGAATCTCCCCCCCTCTCCAAAGTGCTGCACCATCAGACGAAGGCTTATTACATTCAGGCTTTTCACAGTGACAGTTAGCTGCGTTCAATGCTAATGCCTCGACTGAAAATACTAAAACAGAAGAATTATGTTTAGCAGCACAGAGATTAATACTTCAAACACTGGGGTCAGATTCCTAGCGGGATTTACTTCTCCTTTAATGTGTTCAGCAAAGCGATGTTTAATTAATCTAAAATGAGTGAATGCTAATGTATAATATAGTGGTGTGTAACACAGGGAACCAGAGGGAACTGGCCTGTCACCCGTTCTATGTACCCTCAATGGACATCCAGTTTAATACCAGCTTTTGCCATCCATAGAAGTTCTCAGATGACTCCTCCATCACTGGAGTCCAGGAGGCAGGTGGAGGACTTTGCCTTGAGGCACATAGAGGATCCCCTGCAGATCAACATCAACAAGACCAAAGAGTTGGTGGTGGACTCAAGGAGCCCCTAAGACAATCAACATCCAGGAATGGGGAGGAGGTGGAGATGGTGTAAAGCTACAAGTACTTGGGGTTCCATATGAGCATCAAATTGAGTGGTTTGACAACACAATAGGGCTATACAAGAAGGACCAGAATAGACTGTACTTTCTGAGGAGACTTACAGTGCCCTCCATGATGTCTGGGATGAAGGCACATTTTTCATTGATTTACTCCTCTGCTCCACAGTAGAAAACTACAAATCAAACCATTCAGACCTGATTAAAGTGCACATTGGAGACTTTCATTTAAGGGGATTTGTGGACATTTCTGTTACAGCATTTTCTACACGGTCCCCCAATTTCAGGGCACCATAATGTTTGGGACACAGCAATGGCAGGTCCGTTAAAGCTGTCATATTTAGGACTTTGTCGCATATCCCTTTGCATGCAATGACTGCTTGAAGTCTGCAATTCACAGACATCACTAGGTGCTGGGGGTCTTCTCTGGTGAGGCTCTGCCAGGCCTCTGATGCAGCCATCTTCAGCTTCTGTTTGTTTTGGGTGTCTTGTCCTCTTAAGTTTTCTCTTAAAACGGGTGACTGGCATGGCCATTCAAGAATTTTCTATTTTTTTTTTACCTTTGATAAACTCCTGTGTAGCCTCAGCAGTGTGTTTGGATCATTAACTTTGTGATGGCTAGTCGGGTGCCAGTAAGCCCAAACCGTAACACAAACACACAAGCACAGTTCTGAGTTCAAATAAAGGTAGATTTATCTATCAAATACCTCAAATATGTCACACAAGCACAAAACACAGGATTTCTCTCCACAATACTTTCTTCTTACCGCACTACCTCCCAGCTCCGACTCACCTGGATAAGGGAGTGCGGTCCCTTTTATTACAGACCCGGCAATACTTTCGGTGCCAGGGCAATTGCCCGACTGAAGCACTTCCGGGTCACACGGAAGTCCATTATAATAGGGAGCTTGTCTCCCTGCAACACCCTCTCATGGCCCCCAGTGACTCCAGCAGTTCTGCACTACCGAACTACATTTCCCAGGATGCATTGCTGGTTTCCTAGGGGGCACTGAATCCGGGGCCGCTGCCATCTAGCGTGCTGGCGGAATATAAAGCTTCCAACGACGTCTTTCTTTCCTAATTAGCTGCCTGTCCTTCCCTTTTGGTCCTCCCATCTGTGTAAGGAACCATCCCCTCTCCTGGCTGGGATGTCCGTCCAGCCCATGTGGCATCTACAACTTGTTATAAGATGAAGTGCCATCCAAGGAGTCTGGAGGCATTTACTGGAACTTGAGCAGATCAGATGTTTCTCTACAGCTCAGAATTCATTGTGCCACTGGCGTCAGCAGTTCCATCATCAATGGAGAGAAGTGTGCCGGTCAGGACCTGTGGCAGCCATACATGCCCAAGCCATAACACTCTCAGCACCATGTTAACAGATAAGGTGGTCTGCTTTGGATCTCAGGCAGTTCCTTTTCGTTTCTTCACACTTTGCTTTGGCCATCACTCTGATGAGATTCATCTTTGTCTTATTTGTCCTCAACACCTTTTCCCAGAATTCTGCAGGCTCTTTTTAGTCATTTTTTACAAATTGTATTCTGGTCATTCTGTTTTTGTGGCTGACTAGTGGTTTGCATCTTTCAGTGTGGCCTCTGTATTTCTGCTCATGAAGTCTTCTACAGATAGTCATCTCTGAGATATCCTCATCTACCTCCTCAAGTCGGGTTTTTGATCTTTCACACGGGCCTTTGGGGCTTTTTCTTTACCAGAGTGAGGATTCTTCTGTCTTCCTTGGCCTACCAGTCCCTTTACGATTACTGAGCTCACCAGTGTGTTCTTTCTCCTTAATGATATTCCAGACGGCTGATTTTGTTAATCCTAAGGTTTTACTGATGTCTTCAATGGTTTTATTCTTGCTTTTCAGCCTCATTATGGCTTCTTTGACTTTCATTGGCACAGCTCTTGTCTTCATGTTGAACAACAACAACCACAGACTCCAAAGAGTAGAAGCAGGCCAAGGTATCTTATGAAGCCATGAAACCCACCTGACGAATCACAAACACCTGTGATGCCAATTGTCCTAAACATAATGGTGCCCTGAAATGAGGGACAATGTAGAGAACGTGTTATCATTTCTACATGCTGTGACCGAAATGTCTGCAAATCCCCTTTAATAAAACTCTCCAATGTGCACTTTAATCAGGTCAGAGTTGTTTGGTTTGTAATTTTAAACCGTGGAGCAGAACAGGAAATAAAGGAAAAATGTGTCTTTGTTCCAAACATTATGAAGGGCACTGCAGGTGTGATGTTCAGGTGTCCACAAACGTTTGTCCATACGTATATGCAAGCGAGACTTTGGTATGTATGCTTGGAGAGTTGTTGTTTTTTTCATCATATTTATATTTTTCTTGCACTTCTGTATATAAGCATTTTTCTATAACTTGTACTGTGTGTTTATTTGCATGTGACAAATGAAATTTGATTTTATTTGATAGCGTAGTTTTACATGAACACACGTTTTCAGTCACATTGGGACAATTTTTTTTCACATGTTTGCAACAGAAGAGGCTCCTATGCTAAACCACAGGTGAGTTTTGCTTGACCGAATTTTGTTTTTTCTGTCCTCCCTGGCCATCGGACCTTACTTTTAGTCAGTCAGTCATTTTCCAACCTGCTATATCCTAACACAGGAGTCTGCTGGAGCCAATCCCAGCCAACACAGGGCGCAAGGCAGGAAACAAACCCCAGGCAGGGCACCAGCCCACCACAGGGCACACACACACACACACCAAGCACAATTTAGGATCGCCATTCCACCTAACCTGCATGTCTTTGGATTGTAGGAGGAAACCGGAGTACCCGGAGGATACCCACGCAGACACGGGGAGAACATGCAAACTCCACGCAGGGAGGACCTGGGAAGCAAACCCGGGTCTCCTTACTGCGAGGCAGCAGCGCTAGCACTGCACCACAGTGGTGCCACCCAACATGGGTATATATCTGTAATTGTTGGACAAACTTGAAACACTCCTACCTGCACAAAATGCATTAATCATCGGTATCCATAGAAAGGTACAGTACATCTGAGTTCACCACAATGCATGAGAGGGACCCAGCTAGGATGTGAGAAAAGGTTTTATGGTCAGATATAATCAGGATAAAACTTTTTAGTCATCATACAAAGTACAAGTTATGGCACAAACGCAACACTGCCCATGCGCCTCAAAAAACATCTCAACAATGAAGTGTTCTGAGGGGATGCCCACCTAAAATGCATGACAATCGATGATGTTTAAAGGGCACTGTAAGGGTAGGTCATGTTGAGCCACTTTAATTTTCAAATGTCTGTGACAACGGGGGCTTCCTCTGTTAAACTACATATGCAATTTGTCTGGCCCAACTTGGGTAGATTAGTCCAATTACTGTATATATTCGCGTATAAGTCGGGTCTTGATACCAGAAAAATCGATCATTAAATCAGACCCCAATTTCTCAGTTTTTTATTTTTAATAAATTTGCAAAAACCTCAAGTAAACTTTTTTCACGTTGTCATTATGGGGTGTTGTGTGGAGAATTCTGAGGAAAAAAATGAATTTAATCCATTTTGGAATAAGGCTGTAACATAACAAAATGTGGAAAAAGTGATGAGCGCTGAATACTTTTCAGATGCACTGTGTATATATATATATATCTATACTAATAAAAGGCAAAGCCCTCACTCACTCACTCACTCACTCACTCACTCACTCACTCACTGACTGACTCATCACTAATTCTTCAACTTCCCGTGTAGGTAGAAGGCTGAAATTTGGCAGGCTCATTCCTTACAGCTTACTTACTAAAGTTAAGCAGGTTTCATTTCGAAAATCTACACGTAACGGTCATAACGGTCGATAACGGTCGACAACGTCCGCCATGTTGAACTTTCTCATTTATGGCCCCATCTTCACGAAATTTGGTAGGCGGCTTCCCTGCGCTAACCGAAAGCGATGTATGTACTTATTTCGGTGGTATGACGCCACTGTCGGCCGCCATATTGAATTTTCCAAACGTCACAAATTCTCCAACTTCCCGTGTAGGTAGCAGGCTGAAATTTGGCAGGACCATTCCTTACAGCTTACTTAAAAAAGTTAAGCAGGTTTCATTTCGAAATTCTACGCGTAATGGTCATAACGGTCAACGACGTCCACCATATTGAACTTTCTTATTCATGGCCCCATCTTCACGAAATTTGGTAGGCGGCTTCCCTGCGCTAACCGAAATCAATGTACGTACTTATTTCGGTGGTATGACGCCACTGTCAGCCGCCATATTGAACTTTCCAACGTCACTAATTCTCCAACTTCCCGTGTAGGTAGAAGAATGACCCCGTCTTCACGAAATTTGATAGGTGGCTTCCCTGTGCTAACCAAAGCCGATGTACGTACTTATTTCGGTGGTATGACGCCACTGTCGGCCGCCATATTGAATTTTCCAAACGTCACAAATTCTCCAACTTCACGTGTAGGTAGCAGGCTGAAATTTGGCAGGCTCATACCTTACAGCTTACTTAAAAAAGTTAAGCAGGTTTCATTTCGAAATTCTACGCGTAATGGTCATAATGGTCAACAATGTCCGCCATATTGAACTTTCTTATTTATGGCCCGATCTTCTCAAAATTTTATAGGCGGCTTCCCTGCACTAACCGAAACCAATGTACGTACTTATTTCGGTGGTATGATGCCACTGTCGGCCACCATATTGAACTTTTCAACAGTCTTTGTTACTTATGGGCCCATCTTCAAGAAATTTGGTACATGGGTTCCCAACGCTAACTGAATCCTACTTACGTACATATATACGTCC
>JANRMT010027041.1:22012802-22032473 GCA_026402145.1 Polypterus bichir lapradei | reverse complement strand
TGGTATACAAAGAGATCCTTAACAAATAATTATTGGCATATTTTCCCTCAGTTTAAAAAGGTTAAATTTTCTTCTTAATAAAAATTTTAAGGGAGTACTTTGCCGCTGCGAAGCGCGGGTATTTTGCTAGTATATTTATATACAGTAAAATCAAGCCCTGACTTATCCATGGAAGAACTTAAATGCAAGTATATATGGTAACAGAGTCCGAAACCCACCACCCCCTCATAACCCACCATTAACTGTCCACCCTAGCATTACATGATGAACAATGCCTTGTAAAAGTATTCAGTCCCCCTTGAAAGTCATCACTAGTCTCCACATTTCAAAATGTACATGCACATATTTCTCCACAAATGATTTCATTGACCACCTCAGTGTTCTAAGAGTGTATTTTTAAGGCCAAAGTAAATGATTTGTTAAAAGTATACTGTATTTCTAAAAAAATAAAACCACTTTTAATCTCAAAAGGTTTTAAAGTGGCAGAATATTCCCAAACAAGACACACTGGCCTCTCATTTGAAGCAAAGTGAGTAAAGAGTTTCTATCAGTGGGCAGTTTGAGTAAAGGTCACAGTTTCAGTCCGTGTAGGGGTCTTTAGCCAGACTGTGAACCCACCATGAAAATGGAGACTAAAAGGAAGAGCACAGATACAAATAAGTTGGGAAAAGACTACAAAAAAACAATCAAAATGTTTGGATGTCCCAGTGAGCACTTCTAAATCCATCACGAGGAAGTGGAAGATGTGCCACACCACCGAGCTGCAGTCTGTCAGAACTTAGCAAGTGCCTTAGGAAGATGTAGGCTGGTAAAGCAAACAGCAATAAAGCCAGCCATCATTTTGAAGGAGCTACTGGCGTACAAGTGCTGGAGTCCGCAATATCAAGAGCTGGCCATAACAACGAGAGGCTGGCAGAAAGAAGTCATTACTCATTGATATCCATAGAAAGGTACGTCTGAGTTGACCACAGTGATTAAGAGGGACTCAGCTAGGATGTGGGCAGAGGTTTTGTGGTCAGATATAACCAGGATAGAGCTTTGTAGTCAACATACAAAACACCAACACTAATAATTCTTTGCATTTCTAGAGCGCTTTTCTCACTACTGAGAGTGCTTAGCGATTGCAGGTTAAGGGTCTTGCTCAAGGGCCCAACAGAGCAGAGTCCCTATTGGCATTTACGGGATTCGAACCGATTGCCAGTGCAGATCCCTAGCCTCAGAGCCACCACTCTGCTACACCACTACGCTTCAGAAATCATCACTACAGTGAAATGTTTTGCTATGGGGATGCTTTTCATCTCCAGGGAACTGGGGGTCTTATTAAGATTGATTGAAGAATGGATGGAACTACATACAGAGAAGTACTGGAAGAAAACTTGTTCTAGTTGGAAAAGAAACTCAGGATTAGGAGAAGGTCTACAGCAAAGACAGCAATTCGAAACACAAGGCCAGAGAGGCACTGGAGTGGCTCAGAACATGAAAATTGGTTCATGGATTCATTGGCTCAACCGCCTGAGTTTACCTCTTAACAGGAATTGCTGGAATGCACTGTCTGGCAGATTCAAGGACTGAGTGATTAACACTGGAGCACCACAGGGATCACCACAGCCCCATCTCCTTATCTCTTCACTCTGTTCACCTCCAACTACATATAAAACACCAGGGGCCTCATGTATAAATAGTGCGTACGCACAAAAATGTTGCGTAAGAACGTTTCCGCATTCAAATCACGATGTATAAAACCTAAACTTGGAGTAAAGCCACGCACATTTCCATGGTACCTCATACCTTGTCGTACGCAAGTTCTCCGCTCAGTTTTGCAGACTGGCAGCACCCAGCGTCAAAGCAATGCTACTGTTCCTGTGTGGTTACCCTTTCTTTTTTACATCCACATCCCTGATGCCGCTTTATTAATACACTGAAATTAACCGCATATTGTTTATTAGTTTAATGCATCTGACTGTAATTAACCTGTAACAATATAATGGTTCACAGAATGGTCAAACTATTCCAAATACCATAGCTGCTTTAGCGTTGTTACTCTCACTGCACCTTCTTCTTCTTCTTCTTTCAGCTGCTCCCATTAGGGGTTGCCACAGCGAATCATCTTTCTCCATATTACTCTCACTTCACCACTCAGAGTATTAATATCACTGTATCTGAGTGGGGAATCAAAGATCTACAGAATCTGAGAAAGAGAATTACCGGTATACAGCATCAAGCACACGATGCCTCAGCCATGCTGTCTATTGAACGGCTCCCATACGGCAAACGCTTCAGAGCCTTTCCTGCATAGACCTCGTGGTTCAGAAACAGTTTCATCCCAAGAACTATAAACACACTCAATCAAGTGCTCCTTGTAGAACTGTTTGTATTTATAAGTACAATCACCTCACTGTAAACTTGCACTACAGTTATAATATTGCACAACCTGAGCCACTTTATATGACAATATCATTTTTAAGATGAGATGCAGCAAAATATGTTTATTACATTATACAGATAAAACTTTAACTTAATTTAAATAATCTATATTGGAACCAATCCCAGCCAACACAGGGCACAAGGCAGGAAACAAACCCCGGGCAGGGCGCCAGCCCACCTCAGTAATCTATATTGTTAATAATTTAACATGCCAGGACACAGTGCCGCAGTGCTAGCGAGCCGCTGGCGCTCCGTTCATGGATTGTTCCTGCCTCGCGCTGTACTCCTGCTTGTGCTGGTGCGACACTGGAAGAATAGATGGATAGAATAATTAAATACGTACTACGCAGATATTTCAGTATTCCTTAAAAGTTTTGAAGTATCAGCGTTCTAAGCTTACAGATGGCTTAACGTCTATTACAGATCTGATTGTGTGGCGATTGGATATTTGGAGAAAGAAGAGGAAAGACAGGAATTGGAGGTTAGCACGTTTGAAAGAGACAGTACTGCTGCAATAAAGTATTTCATTGAAGGTCGCGGACAATCACCTCACCACCGTATTCCCCTGTTTAATAACATGCTTTAACTCCTATCATCATGAAAATGATATCACGTATACATCTCAGTATTTTAATTATTCAGAGAGCTGTAATATCACAAATGTAATGGATTCTGTGTCCTGTCGGAGGAAGAGAAAGCCCGGAAGCACGTAGTGATTCACACACATAGACCACATACTGTAGAAGATCAAATACAAAACAAAGCATTTAACGTGCTACTTTAGTTACGATGGGATTTGAGAAACTAGTATATTAAACTATTTTAAGATGAAGTTTATGATGTTCTGCTTTAATGACAAAATAAACTATGTAATTAAAGTGGAAATTTCGAGATTAAAGTTGACATTTCGAGCTTTTTTTCCCATTGTGTGCCTATTTTTTTTTCTCTGCACCCTAATAAGCTTTCATATGACATTCACACGGTGGGCTACGACTCGCCTTTTCACGGCGACTTTGATATGTGACAACTTCTTTTTTATTTCGGGCACTGTGCGACTTTGTGAAATTGAGCTTTCGAGTTTCTCCGACACGCTATGTCACTCAATCAACTTCCTTTTGTTGTTTATACCATTGTTTAAATCAACAAATAGTAAGTTTTTCTTTGCCTCCACTTGGTATTTGCTGAAATTCTTCTATTTTCCCTTGTGCTTTTGCCATTGTCTTTTCACAGAAGGCTGAGCTTAAGGGCTATTTATATTGATTTGCATATTCAAAGAGGCGTAATTCTGGGAGGAGTTGGAGCAGGACAGCAGGCACATGCACGTGCATTACTTTTCACGCTGACCGGGATTTATGTAGCAGAAGAACGTGGAAGTTTGCATACGCACAGATTTATGCATCTGGATTTTTCTGTGCGTACGCACATTCCTGCTTTTGTGCTTATGCCATGTTATAGTGTGAGTTCTACGCACAGCATTATACATGAGGCCCCTGGTCATGTCACTTGCAGACATTCTCAGACGATTCTGCACTACTGGGGTGAATTGATAAAGGGGAATGATAAAGAGGAGTCAGGTGGAGAACTTTATGTCCTGGTGCAACTTAACATCAGCAAAACGAAGGAAGTGCTGTTTGACTTTCACTGCAACTAAAGAGCATCTTTGTCTGGTCACCATTCAAGGAGTGGAGTGGTAGAGGTGGACCACTCCTACAGGTACTAGGTAGTCCACATCATTGACAGGTTGGACTGGTCTCAGAACACAGAGGATCTATAGAAGAAAGGGCCGAGCAGGCTCTTCTTCCTTAGGAGACTGTGTCCCTTTAATGTGAGTAGTGACATCCTTTGCATTGTCTACAGCTCTGTGGCGATCAGTGTGATTTTCTACACTGTGGTGTGTTGTTCTGGCACCATCACTTCAAGAGGGGCCCACCGAATCAACAAGCTAATTACAATAGCAGGCTCAGTTATGGGACACACTCTGGACCCCCTGGAAGTCATATAAAAGGAGAGAAATAACAGTGACGCTATGAACAATGCTGCACATTCTCTCTGTGACAGACCAACACTGAGGACTTTCAGCCAGTGTATCATTGAGCAGAAGTGTGTCAGGAAACATTATGGTGGCTCCTTTATTCCAACTTTAATGCCCCTGTATAATGCCTCACTGTGACTGTGACTGCCAAGTCAGAAGTTTTTCTTCTTTATAAACATTTTTTCTTTTCAGCCATTCCAGTGTGTGTTCAGACCATAGTGTGTGTGTGTGTATACAGTATATATTTATTTATCTATCTATTGTGGCAGGCGACCGGGGAACTTGCGCCACCAGGACGCCACTGTGATGGAAGGACCGTGGGAGGTGATATATTGGAGACAATACCTCCCCTGGAACACAAGAGGGCGATCCCCCTGGATCACGTCGGGACCATGGACTTGGAGCTTGGAAGCTCAGCCCTGTTCCGGAGCCCTGGGTGGCAGCACACGAGGAAGTGCTGCTGGAAGAGAATCCAGGCACACCTGGAGTGTTTCCAGGTGCCTATGCAAGAACAACAACAACATTTATTTCTTTAGCACATTTTCATACAAATGATGTAGCTCATGATTAAGAAAGAAAAAAAAAGACAAAATAAATAAGGAAATAGAATTAGGGAACACTAATTAACATAGAATAAAAGAAAGGTCCAATGGCCAGGGAGGACAGAAAAGGCAATAAAACCCCAGACGCCTGGAGAAAAAAAATAAAATCTGCAGGGGTTCTGAGGCCACGAGACCACCCAGCCCCCACTGGGCATTCTACCTAACATCAATGACCTCAATCAGTCCTCGTTGTATTCAGGGTTCTCATGGAAGAACTTGATGATGACGGTCATGTGGACTAAAGGCTTTTAATCCATCAGTTTAGGGACATTGCGGTGCTTTGATTAGGTGGTGGTGGCGCAGATCAGCAACACAGAAAAATGGAAAAAGAACAGAAGAGAGAGTAGGAGTCAGTGTGGATTATGGAGCCACCAGGAATGATAATGATAATGAATTGAATATACAGAGCATTAAACTAACATGAAGCTCTGAGAAAGCCATGTTAAAGTAATGAGTTTTTAGCAGTTTTTTAAAGTGCTCCACCGTATCAGCCTGCCGAATTTCTATCGGTCAGCTATTCCTGCTTTTAGGTGCATAATAGCAGAAGGCCGCCTCACCATGCCTCAAGTTTAGCTCTCAGAATAATAAGCAAACCCGCATTTGAAGATCTAAGGTTACGATTTGGAGAGTAAGGTGAGAGGCCTTCTGAAGTATAGGATGGAGCGAAATGATTTAAGGCTTTGTAAACCATAAGCTGTATTTTAAAGTCAATTCTAAATGACACAGGTAACCAGTGTAGTGACATCAGAACTGGGGTGATGCGCTCAGATTTTCTTTCAGGGAGGCCATCAGCGAGCACCTGGAGCACAGTCGGAGTACAATATAAAAGGGGCCGCCTCACTCCACTCAGGGAGCCGGAGTTGGGAGGCAGAGGACAGAGCTTGTGAGTGGAGGAGAAGAGACGATAAAAGGAAAGAAAGAGAATAAGAGAAAAGGACTGTAAGCACTATTGTAGGTGATCTGTGTGCGGTGTTGAATTGTAACTGGAGAACTGTAAATAGAATGTGTGTGTTTTTGGGACATTTGTCTCGGTGTCTGTTTGTTTCTGGGCTGAATCTTCACACTATCTATTTATGTATTTATTTATTTAAAGAGCTATTGTAAAAAGACCAATTTCTCCCTCGGGACAAGTAAAGCTCTTTCTAACTAATAAAGTTCTATCAGTTGTATCCAGAATAGACCGTCTAGAGCAGTTACAGTATATACAAACACCAGATATTGGGCTTTTGGGAAGAGTTTATACCTAGAAACATACAGGTGGCTGTGAACTCTCAAGCAGAATAGATCATAAAAATCATAGACAGATGCAGGAATGTTACGAGCAGCTGCAGTATAATTCTCAGGTGTGTTAGTAACAGAATCGAATGAGCAAGAACGCAGCTCCTCTAGTTTCATTAACAGTGATATATGAATTCCCTCCTCATAAATCACCGCTATGTGTCACTCTTTAAATTCACAAGTCCCCGCTGTAGCTTTATTTAGACCATAGATGGTCAATTTTGATCACATTGTACACCTTTGTGCAGCTCCTTTTCAGATTCATGATTTATTGACTTGGATAATGTGCTACCAGGAGTTTATCTCAAGCGGTTTGCTCACTGAGGCAGTCCTGCTAATTTTGTACATTTCTTCTCAAACGCTCGAGTGGGGGGCATGGTGTCACTTTGGCAGTGTCTTAAAGAACCCGCCTTATCTCTGCTCTACTTGATTATATGGCTGATATACTCTAGTAATGGCTGTTAGTTTTTGCGGGGTGGGTTGTTTGCTTCTTTCGCCTCTCATTCTAGGCCAAGCTGTCTCGGCAGTTGTGCTCAGAGATGCCTTTATGTTGTGCCAGGCTCTCAGCATGACGCTTGCCTAAAGGATGCTGCTGTGCTTTTTATTGCACAAATGTAGATTCACAGAACGTTTTCTGGGCACTATCAGTTACAGAAGGGCATGGAAGCATACAAATTAATGGTGGGGGTCAGGCACCTGTTCTTGCAAGAAGTTTCCAAAAGCAACGAGAATCCAAAAGGCTTGTGAAAGACAACTGCCACGTTTTTGTACGTGATCTGGCACTCTTTGGACACAAGTCTATCTTCCTAGTCTTTCAATTCTTTCTTTCTTCAACTGTTTACCACGGTGTGCCAGACCCTTCTATTATTGGATGGCTCTACACACACTCTCACATTGCACCAGTGTGAATTCTCCTGCCTTGCTGCTTTATCAGCCATACTGTATTACTCCTTACTTCTCGATGGAAGACCTCAGAGCTTGTCACCTTTAACAGTTAATAATAATAATAATAATAATGTTACATTTATTGAGCGCCTTTCACAAACCCAAATTCGCTTTACATACAGAGTAAAAAAAAAATAAAATAAATAAAAAATTACACAGATGACAAAAGTTCGTAGAAGAGGAAAGTTTTCAGTTGAGATTTAAAACTGCAGAAAGAGGAGCGATCATGGAGAGACTGAGGAAGAGAGTTCCAGAGTTGAGGGGTCATAACACTGAAGGACCTGCCTCCTATGGTGGAGAGTCCTCATTTTTGAATTTAAGCTTCCTTGATCTATCCTCATGCTGAATCAGTCAATTAAATCCATCGAGAACTAGTCTGCCTCGGTTTAGTTAAATAGAATGGGGTTGTTTGGGCTCCATTGATGTTGTCTGTTTTATTCTTCTAGACTGCAAAGGCAGTGTGGTTAGTTTAGTACTTTTTTTTTTTGCTTTTGTCCCTAGTCTCTTATTTGGGGGGATTGGGTGGTTTTGGGTACTTTTTGGGTTACACTATTCAATTCTTAATTGGGTTTTTTTGAACATTAGAACAATCTACACAAGAACAGGCCATTCAGCCCAACAAAGCTCGCCAGTCCTATCCACTTATTTCTTCTAAAATAACATCAAGTTGAGGTTTGAAAGTCCCTCAAGTCTTACTGTCTACCACACTACTTGGTAGCTTATTCCATGTGTCTGTGAAAAGATAAAAATTCTTAACATTTGCATGAAATTTACCCTTAACAAGTTTCCAACAATACAATACAATACAATGCAATTTATTTTTGTATAGCCCAAAATCACACAAGGTGTGCCGCGTGTGTCCCCGTGTTCTTCATGAACTCATTTTAAAGTCTCGATCCACTGGATTAATTCCCTTCATAATTTTAAACACTTCATTCAAGTCTCCTCTTAATCTTTTGCTTAAACTGTATAGGCTCAGCTCTTTTAATCTTTCTTCATAATTCAACTCCTGTAGCCCTGGAATCAGCCTAGTCGCTCTTCTCTGGACTTTTTCTAGTGCTGTTATGTCCTTTTTGTAGCCTGGAGACCAAAACTGTACCCAGTACTCCAGATGTGGCCTCACCAGTGTGTTATAAAGACTGAGCTGAATCTCCTGTGACTTGTACTCTACACATCAAGGCGCTATATAACCTGACATTCTGTTAGCCTTCTTAATGACTTCTGAACACTGTCGGGAAGTTGATAGCTTAGAGTCCACTATGACTCCTAAATCCTTCTCATAAGGTGTACTCTCGATTTGCAGACCTCTCATTGTGTATTCAAACCTTACATTTTTACTTCCTATGTATAATACTTTACATTTACTGACATTAAATTTCATTTGCCACAAATCTGCCCAAGCCTGTATGCTGTCCAAGTCCCTCTGTGATGATTCAACAGATTTAAGATTATCTGCCAATCCACCTATCTTGTTATCATCAGCAAACTTTACAAGCTTGTTATTTATATTCCTATCCAAATTATTTATATACTAGCCGTCCCCCGCGGCTCCACCCACGTAGTAGTGAAGCAGGACAAACTTTAAAAATCAATGAACAAACAGGTATCGCTAGCTAGCGGAGGCAAGGTACAATCCAAAACGCAGAGGTACACCGACTCAAACGGAGGCTGGCGCGTGATTGAGGAGGGCCCTGCCCAGCTCCCCACTCCTGACATTACGCTTTCCCCTCCCCTTGGCCCGCAGCCTCTCTCTCAGAATTAGCGCGAATATATCGCTCCTGCAAGTGAACTATGATTCATAGCGCTTTGAGAGAAGTCGCAAAATCAACCGGAATGTTCAAGTAAATTCTAGAAAAAAAACCCAATTTAAATCCGTTAAGCAGTTTTCTCGTTCGCTAGCTAAGCGGATGTAAGGTACTCACCCAGAAGCTGCCGCATGAATGAGGAGGGTCCTGCCCCCCTTCCTTCGGCCTACTGCATCTCTCTCGTATTCATGCAAATAAATCGGTACCACAAGCGAAACGTGATTCTTAGTGCGATGAGAGAAGTCGCAAAGCAAATGTTCAAGCAAATTATAGAAAAAACCCGATCTAAATCAGTAGTTCTCTTGTGAACAGCAGACAAACATACAGACGGACAGATAGACGTTGGATTTTATATATAGGCAGATATATTAACAACAGGAGTGGCCCAAGCGCTGACCCCAGTGGAACACCACTCTTCACATCAGCCATGTAAGTTCCCTCACACCCTCATCACCGTCTGCTTCCTGTGTCTGAGCCAATTCTGCACCCATTGACACACCACACCCTGAACTGCCACTTCTTTTAACTTCATGCCAAACCTCTCATGTGGCACCTTATCAAATGTTTTCTAAAAGTCCAGATGAATAATATCATATGCTCCACGTTGATCGTATCCTTTTGTTGCTTCCAGCATGGTAGTAAAACATGACCTCCCTCTTCCGAACCCATGCTGACTGTTCATTAAAACTCCTGCACTTGCCATGTGCTGCTCAATCCTTCCTTTAATAATTCCTTCCATTAATTTACCTGTGATATTTGCCATTACTGGAAGTCAATATAGTCATCTGAAAAGAGGAGTGACGGTGACAAACTTTGTGAAAACATGTTTTCATTTTGACATTATGGGTTACCGAGTGTAGATTTAAAATTAAATCTACAACACAGTAGCACATGCGGAAAGTGAAGGGGTCTGAAGACTTTCTCAATGCACTGTAAGTGGGAGACAGGACCGATGAAGGTGTCGGGTGTTGCCAATTTCTTCTCGACGGTGATAACTATAAAGCATAGCCTGACAATATAAGCAATGGGTGTGTATGTGTGGCCAATCATTTGCCCAAAATAAAACGTCAATATCTATATTTTGGCTTTTACTGTTGTGGAAGCTGGCCTGGACACAGACAGGCAGACATCGTTGGTTCAACCCACACACGTTTATTTACAAGCTATTTACAATAAAGTGCTTACACACAACCCCAGTACTCCCCTAAAGTCCAGGCCTTCTATCCAATGCCTTCTTCAGGCCGCCTCCTCTCCTCTCCACCAAGCTCTGTCCTCTTCCACCCAACTCCAGCTATCAAATGAAGGGAGGCGGCCCCTTTTATCTCCACCCGGACGTGCTCCAGGTGCCTCCCGATAAGCTTCCGCCGGCACTCCACAGTGTGGCAGAAGTACCGGCTACACTCCCGGGAGCACTCCGGGCTTCCCTGGTCTTCTTCCCCCCCAGCACTTCCAGGTATGGCGGAAGTGCTGAGGGCCAGGGCTCCTCAGGCGCCAACTGGCGGTGACCACGGGCCCCTATAGGGTTGAGCTTCTAAGCTCTGTTCCCGTGGTCCCCAAAGCCACCAAGGAGGTCTCCCCCATGTGGTCTGGAGGAGGCATAAGCCCTCCTCCAGTCCTCCTTGGTGTCCCGGCTGGGTACCACCCCCAGCCACTCACCATACTGTATTTCTGATTAACATTCATATGACGGCAGAGACATTTTTTCTCCCAACAGGGATCCATTTCCTAACATTTGCATTCTGTTTTTTTTTTTTTTTTCTGAATGTGCTTACCTTCCCAGGAGGCCCTCTGCCACACTTAAGAGTTAGTTATGCCTTCCAGGGGGCACCAGAATGCTGGTTTTAGTCAGGACCCCAGAGCCAGTAGGTTCTGCTCCATTTCAGAACGGTAACAAAGAAAGGTGCTGTGTGTGACTCACCTTGTTGGATCTGAGCGAGCCTTGCTATTTATTCAGCTGACTTGCTTCTCATCCCGACATGTTGGGTGGGATGAGGTGGAAAGTGGAGACACAGAGAGAGAGAGAGAGAGAAAGTGAGTGAAAATAACACAGTGTCAGGCAGACGTCTGCTGCAGAGCCAAAACGAAATTGGAGCAGAAGAAGCCAACCTGGCACTTAAGAAAGCAGCTCTGCCAGCACTCTGAAATACAGTAAGTGACCTGATGGAGTATCCTGCAGTTGAAACGCAATGGGATTAATGGATCTCTTCGATACAGGATTCTTGTCTTAGAAGCTCACCCCCCAGAAAAACAACCCAAAAATGCAGAATTTCAACAAGAAAAAATGTTACTATTTGTAACAGAAACATGTAAATAGCAAAACTTCAACATAAATAGAGTAGGAAAGGTCTGTGCAGTGTCCTCTGAATCACATGGCCTTCATGTCATATGCCTTGAACCAGTCACCATAGGACAGGCTGACGTCACAATCAAGACAGCAGAAGTGTGTTTCTTATGTTGCTTGCACATGATACTGATCTGCATGAGCGATGCTGCCCATTGTGTTATAGTAGGCTATCACAGCACAAGCCTTTATAACTTCTACATTTCCCCCGACATGAACATTGACACTTGCTGCATTGTGAACCGTGCTTAGGGGGCTAACATCTCTCTTGTCCTTGCACTTGATCACAATCATTTCATCTTTTTTGCTCTGTAGCTGCTATCCCACCATGGTGAACCTTCTTCTTCTTTTGGCTGCTCCCATTTGTGGTTGCCATAGCAGATCATCTTCTTCTATATCTTTCTGTCCTCTGCATCTTGTTCTGTTACACCCATCACCTGCATGTCCTCTCTCATCACATCCATAGGCCTTCCTCTTTTCCTCTTCCCTGGCAGCTCTATCCTTAGCATCCTTCTCCCAATATACTCAGGCATATCATCACGGTCCTCTACTACAGTGCAATATTAGTCTCACTTATCTGTTATATTTCAACCAGGGTTCCTCCCTTGACCGGAGTTCATATTCTTGGTTAATTAATATTTTACATTTTTTTGTTAAATTACTTTAATGTATTACAGTATATGATTTGTGTACTACACCTTGGTTGTGTTCCATGTGCTTTGTGGGTGATCCCACAAGAGGCGGGGCCACCTGCCTACCACCACTAGGAACTGCCCTCCACCCTATAACTCCAGAGTGTCTCCCATAGTTCCTAGTGGTTCATTTGGATATTGCTTGCGTGTGAGGTGAGTGTATATTTGTATTGCTTTGGTGCGTTCCTCTTCACTCTGTACACCTCAGACTATAAATTAAAAAGCAAGACATGTCACCTGCAGAAATTCTCAGATAATTCTGCACTTATGGGGTGTATTGATGAGGGAGATGAGACAGAGGAGAGAAGTCAGGTGGGAAACTTTGAGAACTGTCTACAACTTAACATCAGCAAAACTAAGGAACTGGTTATTGACTTTCACTACACCAAAGAGCCTCTATGGCAGAGCAGATGTAGAGGTCGTCCACTCCTACAAGTACTTGGAGGTCCACATTAGTGACAGGTTGGACTGGTATAAGAATACTGAGGAACTATAGAAGAAAGGGCAGAGCAGGCTCTTTTACCTTAGGAATCAACAAGCTAATTAAAAGGGCAAGCTCAGTTATAGGATGCAGTCTGTACCTCCTGGAGAGAATTAAAGCAAAACTGAGTGCCATTATGAACAAAGCTACACATGGTGTTTATGAACAAAAGCTGCACATCGTCTCTCTGATACACTGACACTGAGGACTTTCAGACTACAAATCATTGAGCAGAAGTGTGTCAAGAAATGCTTTTACAGAAGCTCTTCAAATAAATAAATAAATACATAGACAGATAAATAAATATATACACTCACATACACACTCACACAAACTGTCAGTTTTAAGACACACCAGAGTGACTATAAAATAAGAAAATAAAAAAGAAAGGAAACTTCTGACTTGGCAGTCCCAGTCACAGTGAGGCATTATACAGGTTGGTATAAAGGACCCCATTGCATTTCTTGACACGTCTGCTGAATAATTCGTTGTGTCAAAGTCCTCAGTGTTAGTGTGTATGAGAGAGGATGTGCAGCTTTTGCTCATAACCACCATCGGTTTGTGTTAATTCTCTCCTTTTCTGGATTCCCCAGGGGGTCCAGAGTGTGCCCCTTTTAATTAGCCTGTTGATTCGGTAGTCCTCTCTTGAAGTGATGTTATCAGCCCAGCACACCACAGTATAGAAAGTTACACTGGCCACTACAGAGTTAGAGAAGATGTGATGGAGGTCACTTCCGACATTAAAGGAACACATTCTCCTAAGGAAGAAGACCCTGCTCTGCCCTTTCTTACATACTGTAGTTCCTCTGTGCTCCAATGCCTGTTAAATGCAATTCCAGAAGCAAACAAAATGTCAATGCAGAATTCAATGAGAGGTCAAAAGAGTAGAGCAGAAGATCAAAAAAATCCAATAATATCAAAAAAAGTACTAAACACAGCAAAACGCAAGTAAACTCGTCAACTCCAGTGCCCATTCACAATGAACCGACAGGAAGTGTTGAAGATCCATTGGATTTATAGCGCGGAGGGCAGTTGCTGGTGGTGATGGGCAGGAGGCTCACCTCTTGAGAGACCACCCATACAACTCATGGAAAATAGCACAGAGAAAGAAAATACAGCAGATAATTAACGTAAAAAAGGCTCAACAAAGAACAAAAAGGGCCAAAACACAGCCAGGGGAAGAACCCCAGGTGAGGTCTAACAGGTGCCCCTCAGGGGTCAGTTTAATATTCTCTTTTTAATATACTGTGGTAAGTGGCCCGGACACAGACAGGCAGACATCATTATAAGTCACCCAACACATGCTTTATTTACAACTATTATGTACAGTGCAGCACACAACCCCAAAACTCCCCCAAAGTCCAGGCCTATCCAAAATGATGCCTCTCTTCAGGCCGCCTCCTTTCCACTCCTCCCGAGCTCAATCCTTCTCCGCTCCCGACATAAGCCACTGAACGGAGGGAGGCGGCAACTTTTATAATCACCTGGATGTGCTCCAGGTGCCTCACGATAATCTTCTGCCGGCACTTCCCAGTGTGGCGGAAGTACCGGCTGCGCACCCAGAGGCACACCGGGTGTCCCTGGTCGTCTTCCCCTCATCACTTCCGGGTGTGGCGGAAGTGCTGAGGACCAGGGCTTTCCAGGCATTGGGGAGGCATAATCCCTTCTCCGGTCCTTCCGGGCATTCTGGCTGGGTGCCACCCCCAGCCGTTTTCCACAATACATAAAAGATCTGGACAAGAATATAATCAGTAGGATGGTTACATTTGCAGATAATACCAGACTAGTTGGAAGGGCAGAACTAGAATCAGCTAAATTATTACAGAGGGACATGGACACCAAATAAGCTCGAGTAAATCTGTGGCTGATGAAATGTAATGTCAGTAAATGCAAAGCATTACATGTAGGAAGTAAAAATGTTAGATTTGAACACCCAATGATAGGTCTGCAACTTGAAAGTATCCCTTATGAGAAGAACTTAGGAGTCATATGAGACTTATTGTTCTTTACATACATCCAGACAGTGTACAGGGATGATCAAGAAGTTCAATAGGATGTTAGGTTACATATCAGAGAGATTATGCTTAAGTTATTTAACATACTAGTACTGTGTGCAGTTTGGGTGTTCACATTACAAAAAAGACATACAGTGGAACCTCAGGTCACCTCAGATCATAATTCGTTCCAAAACTCTGGTTGTAACCCGATTTGGTCGTGACCCAAAGTAATTTCCCCCATAGGATTGTATGTAAATACAATTAATCCATTCCAGACCGTACGGACTGTATGTAAATATATTTTCTTTAAAGATTTTTAAGCATAAAAATAGTTAATTATACCATAGAATGCACAGTGTAATAGTAAACTAAATGGTAAAACATTGAAAAATACTGAGACAAACACCCAGGCTCCCTGCTCAGCAACTCGCTCGCTCTCTCTCTCGCGCTCACGCTCTCTCTCACTCTCTCTCTCGTGCGCTCGCTCTCTCTCTCTCTCTCTCTCTCTCTCTCTCCTGCACCGGCTTTCTCCTCCTGCTTCCTGCCTTCTCCTGCAACTTCCCGTTCTTTCCTGTTCTCTTCTTTTTCCCTTTAGCCAACTTGCACTTCTATTTATGAAGAGGCGTGGTAGTCGTGGCAATCAGCAGCTCCTGGGAACAATTACGGATGGGGACCGATTCTCACCTTTGTACTTAGGAGAGAAACGGCCACTTCACAAACTCCTCAGGAACTGCTTCGGCCACACACCACCACGCCCCCTCGCCAAGCCGCGAGTGCGGTGATTATTTATTACAGTTTTTCTCGATTGCTAAGACACATTCCCGGAAAGCTGCTCTCCTTTTCCCTAAACTGTGAACACAAAACCCAATTGTCAAGCTACATTCACAAAACCTCTGACTCTTCTTGCAAAACCAAACTTTCACCCCAAAACAGTTCAATCTGTGCTCAAAACTGAACTATGCTGTCAAATCATGCCTCAAGTCAATCTAAATTAAATACTCTACTGAGTAGTCACTAAATACTACATAGAAAAAAGGAAAACACAATGCTCAGGACATGAAGCGGTAGAAATAAATGTTTATTTAGGCTAAATGCATGTTGCAAAACAAAATACCTGGGCATTTTTAACACTTGTACATAGAAAAAAGAATTTGCAAAAAAACAAAAATTCTGTGCATTTACATGTAGCACTTGTACGTAAAAATAAAGCACAAAAATATACAAATGAAGTACAAAGAAAAGAAGTGCATTACTCCACCACAGCATCATTTCTCCGTACTGGTTCAGGCCACAGGACTTCATCTACATTACAGGCCACATTTTCTCTGGCCAGGCAACAGGGGAAAAAACCCCTGGCATGCCGTATCCAGGCTTGACATGCCTCCACACCCATGTCACCACAGGCCAGTTCCATGGCTTGCAGGAGATTTACCCTGGTATAAGGTTGGCGTTCATATACCTTCCACCGCCATGAGGAGAAGAATTCTTCAATTGGGTTCAGGAAAGGGGAGTACGGTGGAAGGCAAAGACTGATAAAACCTTGGTTCATATTGAACCACTCTCTAACCTGGAGGCCTCTATGAAAACTCACATTGTCCCAAACAACGACATAGATGGGCTGCTCATCCTGCTGCCCTAACAGAGCATCTCGCATGTGATTGAGGAAAATGAGGAGCTGGTGAGTGTTGTAGGGCCCTAGGTTGGCCTGATGGTGGACAACACCATGATTGCTGATGGCAGCACACAGTGTGACATTGCCACCATGCTGCCCAGGGACACCAACAATGGCCCGTTGGCCAATCACACTACGGCCTCTCCTTCTCCTTTTGGTGAGATTAAACCCAGCTTCATCCATGTAGATGTATTCATGGAGTTTTTCCATTGCATCCAGTTCAAAAACTCTCTGTAGGAATAGATATATATTTTTGTAAGTGATGTAGGCCAACTACAGTAAATCACTACTTACAGTAACCAACATTTATGTGTCTGGATGTATACCAACCTGTACATACTGGAATCTTTGCTCTTTAACTCTATCAGAGTTGCGTTCAAAGGGCACTCTGTACAGCTGTTTCATGCGTAGTCTGTTGCGCTTGAGGACACGGTCAACAGTAGAGAGGCTGACACTGTCAATACCCTCAAAATGCACATGGTCCTCAATGATCCTCAGCTGAATTTCACTCTTCTCACAGACCATGTCGACAATTAGGGTCTCTTGGTGTGGGGAGAACATAGATGTCCTACCACCCCCATGTGGCAGTCTTTCAATTCTACAAAAAAAGAACATGCACTTACAAAAATACATACATGGAATAGGCCTACAAATAGTCAGACTAACCCTCCATTACAATACTACAGTACACTGGGACAGTGATGTACTGAAGCATGTTTACTGTGGTACAGTATATAGTACAGTCATTGTACATATGTAATTGTTGTCAACATTTACATACTATAATGTCAAAAAAGGTAACTACCTGTTCTCTTCTCTAAATCTTCGGATTATGGTGGACACAGTGAATCTACTGATGTTTGGTTGTACCCTTAGTCCAGCCTCCTTCATTGTCATACCATGGACAAGAACATGGTCAATCACAGTAGCTCTGATTTCATCAGATATTACTGTTCTTTGTCCTCGCTGACCACCTCGACCACCTTGACCTGCTCGACCTCCTCTCACACGAACTCCTCTTCTTAGATTTCTATCCATTGTAGTGCCTCACAAACCAGTGCTCTGGCTTATATGTACCCTCACATCATTAGCCACAAGTGTGATAAATTTTGAGTTGTTGTGTTCAACCGGTGACAACTGAGCTTTAATTGTGTTTGACTTTTGTCACCTGTGCTCACCATTATACAACTTAGGTGCATCAAAATGACAATGTGTTGACAAGATGTGTCTAAACAGGTGAAAAGTGCTTATGGTTTTGCCAAAAGTGTGACTGATCCAATAAGTGGGTTCAGGCAACTGAGAATTTGGTTCAGACAATAGGGTTTAGTGTTTTAGCAATCGAGAAAAACTGTAAAACTCGCCTTTTTGACGGGAGCTGTGGACCCGCTATACCACAGGAGGAAGCTGGGTTGAGAGGAGGTTACAGTTTTGAGGGAGAGTCCCTCTGCGTGATGCACCGAGAACAATGTACAATACAGGGAGTGACTGAACACATGCGGAAATCATCGGTGCGTACGAACCGGAAGGGAAACTGGCTTGTTCGTCAACTTAGTGTGTGGTCGTGAACAGATGTAAAAGTCTGGCGAACTTTTTGGTCGTAACCCGATTTGTACGTGTTCAGAGACTTTCGTGAACCGAGGTTCCACTGTAACAGCACTAGAAAAAGTCCAGAAAAGAGTGACTAGGCCGATTCTGAGACTCAGAGGTATGAGATATGAGGAGAGATGGAAGAAGCTAACCCTAAGCCTAACCTTAAGAGGGGACAAGCTTCACGTGTTTAAAAATATAAAAAGAATTACAACAGTGGATCCAGACTGCTACTTTAAAATTAATTTAACGAAAACATTAGGACACTGTTGGAAAATTGAAAAGAGTAGATTTTGCACAAATGTTTAAAAGATTTTCTTCACAGAAAGAATTGTAAGGATTTGTGGTGAAGAATCGGACTTTAGGGACCATCAAATGCTGACCTGATGTTATTTTAGGTGAATAAGATGGACAAGCTTGGGGAGATGGGGAATGGCCTGTTCTTATCACAGTACATTCTGATGTTCTAATCCTAGGCCAAGTTTAAATTAGCAGTCAAAGTAACCACTTTGGGATGTAGGAGACAAACTGGATTATCTAGAGAATTTTGGAGGAACGTGCAAACTCCACACAGACGGTGAGCAGACCAAGAGTTGAACACAGTGACTGTTAGAATATCTTCTTATATAATACGGCCGTGGCTGTCCGATTGTCTGTCCAGGATTTTTAAATCACCTGTAGCTCACAAACCGTTTGACCTATTGACCTGAAATTTGGCACACATATACTAAGTGACGTCTACTATCCACTTTCGGGGTAATGATTGACCTCCAAGGTTATTCCTCTTTCTATTTTTATTTTATTTTATTGTAGAATTAACTCTCAAACTCTCAGCAGTGGCCAGCAGGGCGGCTGTGTGGCGCATGCGTACAGATGCCGTTCTCATCCCTACCACCTTCGCCGTCACTTCCCCTACCTCTTCATATTTTAAATCATTCTTGAGGCAGATTGAAGACTTAAGTGCCAACTTAACTGAAAAATTAAAGAAAACATACTAAGTAATTGCAATACAAACACTGACTTTTTTTTAGTTTTAATGTGAAAAGATGCCGACGAAGAAGAGAAGAAGCGGGCCGCTAGGGTGGAGAAAAGAAGGAAGCAGCAAGCGCATCAATCTCTGAGCAAACGAATGCTAAACGTACAGAGACAGAGGGGATGAAAACTAGGAATGCTCAAGTCAAGTGTATTCACTGCATGTTATCGGCAGTGTGCCATTACTGGTATAATATAATACATATTAAAATATATACATACGGGTGTTATTAATTATACTGTCATAGTCCTTAGACTATACAGTGCTATTATTTTCTTGTAGTATGTTCAGATTTCATTTTTTTGCTAGCTGTCTGTTTCTGTGTGTTTCCCGGGTTTTGATTCAAAATGTCACATAAGTTTTACTTTACACTTGTCTGAGCAGGTCACACAGTGTCACCCATGAGAGAAGCAGTTTAAACGGAGTTGTACGTCTGAAAAACACACACTCACTGGGAAGTGCCGCTGTTTGAAATTGTGGGGGTAATTTGATGGGATGAGTCAAATCCGTGCTATAAATACGCATTCTGATTTATCACCTCTATCTATCACACTGGCACTGGAGAGTGGCGAGGAGTCGAATGTTTGCTGGACATGCCGGTAATAATGTCACAGTATTCTGTACTAGAAGGCTACACTGCTTCTGTTTACTATACCCATTAAGATCATGGCCGCTGTATTTTTTTTACTGGGAACTTGAAATTTTACTTCTTCCCATATGTTTTTTTAATTCATCATTTATTTTCTTCTTTAAAGTTGAATATATTTTAAATATATATATAT
>JANRMT010027041.1:21962329-21981260 GCA_026402145.1 Polypterus bichir lapradei | reverse complement strand
GATGAGCTTCAACAGGTAGTCACCTGAAATGGTTTTCACTTCACAGGTGTGCCTTATCAGGGTTATTTAGTGGAATTTCTTGCTTTATCAATGGGGTTGGGACCAGCAGTTGTGTTGTGCAGAAGTCAGGCTAGTTGGACGATCATTTATTTTTCAACAGGACAATGACCCCAAACACACCTCCAGGCTGTGTAAGGGCTATTTGACCAAGAAGGAGAGTGATGGAGTGCTGTAAATGGTCATTAAAATAAAGAAAACACATTGAATGAGGAAATATATATATATATACTAAGTGCTATCTGGGGTTGTGTGGCATCCCACACAGGAAGAAAGGTATTCCTGTTGCCAGAAAGGGGAAAGACAGCAATGGACTAGCATCCCGACCAGGTTAGGGGATTGAGCCCTTGCCTGGAAGGGAGGCCAAAACAAAAGAAAGGATCATGGGAGTTAGCCTGCTTGTGAAGTATATACTCACCAGACAAGTTAGAGGGCAGAATCCACGTGTCACTGCACCCATTTTCCAAATCATGTGGCAAATAGGGAATTGTAGTCCCATGGGATAGCCATGCTGGGTGTCATGAATGTTGGCAGGGGGCCCTGCAGATGAACCATCCCTTCTTTATGACACTTCTGCCTGATCTGGAAGTACCTCCTCTTGACTTAGAATTACTTCCTGGGTCTAGCCTAAAAAGAGCCATCTGCCTCACCTCAGGGAATCAGAGTCAGGATGTACCATCACTGGTGAATACAGTGCTGTGTAAAGGTACTTTGACAAAATACAAATCAGTATATTTGAAACTGTGACTGTTTGTGTCAGCTGTGTTTAGGGTTTGGGGCTCAGTGATGACCTCTATCTTAGAAATAAAAAAGGGTAAACAGAGAGACAGTGTAAAGTGGGGGGTACGACCCAGGTAAACCCCTTTAAAAGGTTAAAACAAAAAATAAGGTAACACCAAGTAAAATGCCCTCAACCATGGTTCACGGTAGGTTACTAAAAGCTGTCTTTCTCAGTTGCAGTTCACAACATGAACCACCACTTCCAGGCATAAATTAGATTAAGTTGATTTGAGAATGTTATTTGATATGATGTTGTATATGGTAATAAAGGTCAGGAGGAAGAGGAAAAAACAGAAAGTGAATCAAGAATGAGCCAGGAATGCCTGTAGTGTTTCTAATGCAGGTCTAGAGCCATCAGAGATTTTGTTATACACATCGTGTTCTTATGGAGTGGAATAATAAAATGAGTAGTCTGTAGCAAATGGGTACCAGCAAGTAGTGTTTCTTGGAAGGAGTGCTCATGTTAACGAGAAACCTGGAGCTACAATGGAAAAAATTTCTGGTAGCTAGGACACAGGGGCTTTGCTGGCCTCATAAGAGCCTGAGGAATATAAATCTGTCACTTGGCTGTTGGTAAAGAAAGATTCACTGATCTTGACTATGCCAATGATGCTGTGATCTTCTCAGAAATTAATAGAAGCTCTGACCGGGGCTCTTGAGAGACTGAGTGAAGAGTCTGAGTGTCTTGGCTTGTGAGTGTCCTGGATTAATGACCTCTTGGGCACAGCCATCAGCAGTGTGTCTGTCTGCAGAGAGAGTGTCGACCTCATCGAGAGGTTTGCTTACCTCGATAGTGACATTCATGTATCTGGTGACTCTTCCTATGAAGTCAGTGGAAAGATTGGGAGAGCATGGGAGTTCCTGAGGTCACTAGAAAGGGATGTGTGGCGTTCCCGGTATCTCTACAAAAGGATGAATGTCCAAGTCTGGTGCTTCCTGTTTTGCTATATGGTTGAGAGACATGGACGCTATCCCAGTGACCTGAGATGAAGACTGGACTCCTTTGGTACTGTGTCTCTTCAGAGAATCCTTGGGTACTGCTGGTTTGTGTCGAATGAGCGGTTGCTCATGGAGTCCCGAATGAGGCACATTACCTGCATTTTGAGGGAGCATCAGTTACAGCACTACAGCCATATGGCGCGATTCTGGTGATCTGGCTCATAAGATCCTCGTTGTTGAGGACCTGAGCGGCTGGACCAGGCCAAGTGGACGCCCACGTAACTCCTGGCTGCAGCAGATAGAGGGTCATTTCTGGAGGGTGGGACTGGACCGTGTGTCTGCATGGGGGGTTGCCAACCAGGATCCCGAGCTGTTTCATTGTGTGGTGGGTGTGACGATACTCTGCATCAGTGCATAGTCAGGGCATAGTGCATGCTCCCCAACCTGACCTGACCTTGGCTGGAGCAAGAATGAGCTTAGAGTCAGGAAATCAGTTGGGCAAAGATGCCTTGTGAAAAAGAAGCAATGCAGCCAGAACAACTAATAGTGGAGCTGAGTTGGAGGCCGTGTTTGTTGGGTTGGTGCTTGTACAGTACACTGTGTTCTGATTCTGTGCACAGTCCATCCACCATGTAAATAAGGCTTCTTTTTTGGTCTGTTTTCGTTACTGCTTTTGTGTACTCGCACTGTTGTACCTCTACCTCTAATAATAGTCTTATTAATAAAAGTATTATGGTATAAGGAGCTCTGTTTTTTGGTATATAGTTCATACAGTGGATCCAGAAACTATTCAGATCTCTTCACTTTCCATGCACTTTAACTGTGTTGTTGATTTAAATTAAATGGATAAAGTTGTCATTTTCACCCCTTACTCTAAACTCAATAGCCCATAATGACAAAGTGAAAACGTGTTTTCAGAAAGGTTTGCAAATCTCTCTATTATATAGGAAAATCCTTCGACGCGACGAGACATTTTGGAGACGAGACTTTTTGGAAGAGATTTTTTTCAAGTTCTGTGAGACGAGACTTTTGCCTTGAGATTTTTTTTAAATCACGCCCTCCTCTAAAACATTTTCAAACAAGACCACAGTCCTCTCAACTCTCATTCGTGTCAATGCTTTTGTGAGACACACTTCCTGCGCTCTCAGCTCTAATACATTTTTAAATTTTCCTCACTTTAAGTTCCGAATTAAAGAAGACGTATTATGTCCAAATCTTATTGAAGAATTTCATCACGAAGGGTTATCAACAGAAAAAATGAGCACACGGGCAATTCCTAGCATAGAGAAATGAGGAAGTCAAACGAATTAACGCCAAAAATGTCAATCAGTAACACATCAAATTGGTTAAATGCGTATCAACAGACTATGCTGAAACTGAAGGTGCTGATCATGTGGAAGATGAAAACAACAACTTACAATATCACAAAGGATATCTACAACCGTTAACACCGCCCAGTCTTCCACCGCATGAATTACGGTAGAAAGAAGGATGTATCCAAGAAAAGTAATGTAGTACATCTTCAGGGGATAACATTACACAACAAAGGAGATCTTGATATGCCATTTGTATTAAAACGTTAACAGTTTCCCGTTAGAATAGCTTTTGCAAAGACAATTAACAAATCTCAGAGCCAAACATTCAAAAAAGTTTTTTTATTTAACAGACAGAAAGAAATTATGCATATGTAAAAATTCCCATGAAAATAAAAATCTGTTTAAATTGTACATCCACATCCCCATATGCGAGCAGCAGAAACGCAAGAGGCTAGCGCATAGTGTAGGCCTGGGGGTTGGCGAGCGAAGCGAGCAGAGGGCAAAGCCCCCTAGTTTTTTTAAAAATCACAAACTAAAATCTTCCATTTGTGTAAGTATTGAGCCCCTTTGCTGTGGAACTGAAAATCGTGGTCAGTTCCTTCCTGTTTACTGTCATTACCCTTGATATGTGATTGGAGTATCCCCCCTGTCAAACTGAACTGACTGGACATCGTTTAGAATGGCACACACCTGTGTATATAAGGACCACAATTCACACTGCATGTCAGGACAAAAACCAAGCCATGAAGTTCAAGGAACTCTCTGTAGACTTTGTTGCTAAAATTGTAGTGTGGCACAGATCAGTACAAGGGGATAAAACCAATTTTAAAGCTTTGGCTGTTCTCAGGAGCACAGTGGCCTCAGTAATTATGAAATGAAAGATGTTTCAGATCGCCAGGACTCTTCTTGTCCAGCCAAATTGAGTAACTGGCCAAGAAGAGCATTGGTTAGGGAGGTGGCCAAGAACCCACTGGTCACCCTAATGGAGTTTCATAAGTCTGAGATGGGAGAACCTGTCAGAAGGACAACCATTTCAGCAGCACTCCATCCAACATGTGTTCATGGTAGAGCAGCTAGACAGAAGTCCACTCTTGCTGCACAGCATTTGATGGAGCATGAGAGCATGAGGAAAAAGATTCTCTGGTGTGATGAGCCAAAAAATGAACTCAATGGACAGAACTTTATTTCTAGAAAATACCAGGCACTGCTTATCACCTTGCTAATACTATCCCTTCGGTGAAGCATGGTGGTTATACCATCACACTATGGGGCAGCAGGGACAAGGAGACTAGTCAGATTTGAGGGAAGGATGAATGCAGCCAAACACAGACAAGTCCTTCAAGAAAAGACTGAGGCCATGGTTTGCCCCTTCAACATGATGATAACCCAAAATTTAGAGACAGGACAACACAGGGTGACTTCAGTTTATGACTCCATGAATATCCTTGAGTTTCCCAACTAAAGCCCAGACTTTAACCCCATTGAACATCCATAGAGGGACCTGAAGATGGCAGTTTAGAGTCACTTCCCATCCAATCTAAAAGAGCTTAAGAGGGTCTGCCATAAATATTGAAATACATTACCTAAATGCAGCTGTCCAAAGCTTGTAGAGATGTACCCATGAAGAACTGAAGCTGGAATTGGTGCCACAGGGACTTCTACAAAGTAATGAATTATGGGCCTGAAAACTCACACGAAGGAGAGATTTCAGTTTCTGATTTTGGAAACCTTTCTGACAAGTTGTTTTCACCTTGTTATTATAGAATAGAATAGAATAGAATAGAACAGAACAGAGTATCTTACAACGAAATACAACGAAATTTAAAACAGCTCTCCCAGAGTTGCTTTCATCACTCACACACACATCCTCACACATACACATATAAAAAACTGATTGGATTTGTAAAATAATGTGAAAAAATATAATTAACTCTTTTAGGGCTAATTATTTTTTTTCCTTTCTCCCAGGGCTGAATATTTTTTCAATAAACACAGTTTTCAAAAAAGCATACAAAGCAATGGTTTCACACATAATTCAACATAAAATATTTTATTTGTAACAAATTTCACTGTTTTATGTTCCATGAGCCTCTACTGTAAGTTAATTCACATACTTATTACAAACATATTGCATACCTGTTTTTCTGGAAAAAATCAGCTACCTCAATTTCCAGATTGCTTGCATCAAAATCGGAGTTTGATAAGTCAGAGCCCATTTCAGCAGAATTAAGGCAAAAACAAAAAATAAATAAATAATCTGCAGAGTATTTTCCGTTGCACATTCACTTCGCTCTCTCACCCAGCGTCAATGCCATTCCAGATGCTGTTTAGTCTACGCTACTCACATGCAGGGATTCAATGTCAGGTCAGCAAGTCTAAAAGTCCTCCTAGCAAAGAGGGTCTACCTAGAATGTTTTGTCAACGTTTACAGCGGATTATTGCACTCTGCCCCTGACATCTGCCCTCAACCATTGCTGTAGACAAAAGTCGACCTCCGCCCTAAAAGAGTTAAAGTGCATAAATCAAATCAAAATCAAATCAAATCAAAATTTATTTATAAAGCACAATTATAAAACACCATAAGTGTAAACCAATGTGCCGTACAATAAAATCAAAAAATATCAATAATTAATCAGTAAACAAAGTACAAAAATTGCATACATACTAAAACAAATAAGTTAAAAGAACTGATTAGAAGATAAAAAAAATTGACAGAAAAACAATGGATATGAAAAAAAATGAATAAATTATTAATAAAATTGATACCAGAGTTACTCATATACGGTTAAAAGCAATCGAAAACAAGTGTGTTTTAAGTCTAGATTTAAACGTTTGAGTTGATGGTGCTGACCTAATTTCAATTGGCAGAGCATTCCATAACTTTGGTGCTAGAACTACAAAGGCACAATCACCCCTTGTCTTCATTTTAGACTTTGGCACAAAGGAATGTAACGAGCATCCATCCATTATCCAACCCGCTACATCCTAACGGGGGTCTGCTGGAGCCAATCCCAGCCAACACAAGGCAGGAAACAAACCCTGCAGGGCGTGCACACACACACACACACACACTAGGGACAATAGAATCGCCAATCCACCTAACCTGCATGTCTTTGTACTGTGGGAGGAAACCGGAGCACCTGAAGGAAAGCCACACAGACAAGGGAGAACATGCAAACTCCACGCAGGAAGGTCCCGGGAAGCGAACCCAGTTCTCCTAACTGTGAGGCAGCAGCACTACCCACTGTGCCACCATGCCACCCACGTAAAGAGCAGACTGGTGTATATGGAACCAGCAACTCGGCCAGATAGGATGGGCCAACACCATTTAGCGACTTATAAACCAAAAGTAAAATTTTAAAATGAATCCTAAATTCAACTGGGAGCCAATGAAGTGAGGCCAGAATTGGAGTAATGGACAGAACTTCCTGAGACTCAGTAAGAAAACGAGCAGCAGCATTCTGAACCAACTGCAGCCGAGAAAGATGACATTTACTGATTCCAGAATAAAGTCAGTCAGTCATTGTCCAGCCCGCTATATCCTAACTACAGGGACACGGGGGTCTGCTGGAGCCAATCCCAGCCAGCACAGGGCACAAGGCAGGAACAAACCCCGGGCAGGGTGCCAGCCCACCGCAGGGCACACACACATACACCAGGGACAATTTAGGATCGCCAGTGCACCTAACCTGCATGTCTTTGGACTGTGAGAGGAAACCCATGCAGACACAGGGAGAACATGCAAACTCCATGCAGGGAGAACCCAGGAAGCAAACCCAGGCCTCCTTACTCCACTGCACCACCGTGCCACCCCTCCAGAATAAAGTGAATTACAATAATTGAGACGCGATATAATAAAAGCATGGCATGCCTTCTTCAAATCAGAGTGCCCCAGAAATGGTTTGACTCTAGTAAGCAGTCTCAGCTGAAAAAAGCAGCTCTTATGGATGAAATCTGTTTATTAAAATAAAGATTGGAATCAAGGATAACCCCAAGATATTTGACGTGGGGTTTGCAAAACCCAGCTAATGAGCCGAGCTGATCCCTGACAGCCCCATCAGAAGCCATTGGTCCAAATACTTACAATAACCTCAGTCTTACTCTGATAAAATATTAAAATAATAATAATACAATAATAATAATAAAAATAAAATATTAAAAGTGCATTTCAGTAATTGCACACAATTTTTCATATGAAAACAAGTCCAAGGCTATTTAATTGGTGAAAGTGAAAGTAGAGGCAATCAATCAATCAATCAACATTTATTTATATAGCACATTTTCATACAAAAAAATGTAGCTCAAAGTGCTTTACAAAATGAATAGAAAAATAAAAGACACAATAAAAAAAATAAACATAAGTCAACATTAATTAACATAGAATAAGTAAGGTCCGATGGCCAGGGTGGACAGAAAAAACAAAAAAAAACTCCAAAAGCTGGAGAAAAAAAAAATAAAATCTGTAGGGGTTCCAGACCAAGAGACCGCCCAGTTAGGGCAATCTACCTAACATAAATCAAACAGTCCTCTTTGTATTTAGGGTTCTCATGGAAGGACTTGATGATGATGGTCACGTAGACTTCTGGCTTTTAGTCCATCAATGTTGGTGCATCATGATGCTTTGGGTAGGTGGTGGTGGCGCAGGCCGCCACCACAAAGAAACCGGAAAAAGAAGCAGAAGAGAGAGTAGGGGTCAGTATGGATTTTGGATCCACTGTAAATAGTTATTATGAAGAATTGAACATACTGAGTATCAGTATTACGTTAAAGTGAAGTTATAAAAAGGCCATGTTAAAGTAATGTGTTTTCAGCAGTTTTTTAAAGTGCTCCACTGTATTAGCCTGGCGAATTCCTATTGGCAGGCTATTCCAGATTTTAGGTGCATAACAGCAGAAGGCCACCTCACCACTTCTTTTAAGTTTAGCTTTTGGAATTCTAAGGAGACACTCATTTGAAGATCTAAAGTTACGATTTGGAATATAACGTGTCAGACATTCCGATATATAAGATGGAGCGAGATTATTTAAGGCTTTATAAACCATAAGCAGTATTTTAAAGTCAATCCTGAATGACACAGGCAACCAGTGTAGTGACATCAAAACTGGAGAAATGTGTTTGGATTTTCTTTTCCTAGTTAGGATTCTAGCAGCTGCATTCTGCACTCGTTGCAATTGATTTATGTCTTTTTTGGGTAGTCCTGCGAGGAGTGCGTTACAGTAATCTAGTCTACTGAAAACAAAAGCGTGAATTAATTTCTCAGCATCTTTCAGTGATATAAGAGGTCTAACTTTTGCTATGTTTCTTAAGTGAAAAAATGCTGTCCTAGTGGTCTGGAGAATATGCGATTTAAAATTCAGATTACAGTCAACGGTTACCCCTAAGTTTTTTACTTCCGTCTTAACTTTTAATCCTAGTGCATCAAGTTTATTTCTGATAACCTCATTGAATCCATTTTTGCCAATTACTAAAATTTCAGTTTTCTCTTTATTTAGTTTGAGAAAATTACTATTCATCCATTCAGAAATACCAGTAAGACATTGTGTTAGTGAATCGAGAGAGTCAGAGTTATCAGGTGCTATTGATAAGTGCAGCTGTGTGTCATCAGCATAGATGTGGTAGCTCACGTTGTAACCTGAGATAATCTGACCTAACGGAAGCATATAGATTGAGAACAGCAGCGGACCCAGGATAGAGCCTTGTGGAACACCATATCGGATATCATGTGTCTTTGAGATTTGATTACCACAACTCACAAAGAATTTTCTACCTGCCAGGTAGGATTCAAACCAATGGGCAATGGGTTACAGGGTCAAGAATGAAGTTCTGGGACAGCTGAGGGGTAAAAGCTGTTCTTCAGCACTTCAGGGACCTGTCCTTATGGATTATTGAATGTGGATTAAAGGACAACAATGGCAGATTTATGCATTTAGGATTAAATCTACCACACAATGACGTGTGCAGAATGAATACTTCCTGAATGCGCTGTGCTTACTGTCCATGTGCACTGTACTAACATTACCAGACTTTCTGATCCATGCACTGCAGGAAGCCTCAATTACTCTGAGAGCATCTTGCAGTTATAAACAGCATGCAATTTCTCAACTTAATCATCTGACACTAACACCCACTAAAGCATTCTGAACCATAAGTAAAAACACATAAATAGATAAATATGAAATATTGTTCACGGCAAAAGCTGTCTGTTGGGGAAAGCCTCTAGAGTGAATTTTGAAGCTGTTAAATTGACAAAGATGTTAGTAATAAAAATAAAATGCAAGTTAGAGATTTTTTTTCTTTTAATCATTTGATTTCAGTTTTTTTACCTCCATTGTTCTCTGAGGCAGGATTCTGAGCAGTCAGATACTTGGAGTGACAACGCTGACTGCCGAAGGGCAGATAAACGTGCAAACAGAAGGCCGTTGGGAATGGTTATCATGTAGAAACGAGGACATCTGGCTCTCAGTCAAAAAACATCTGTTCACTTCGGAGTGCGTGATTAGCTTTTCTAAATCATTCCAGAATGAGTGTGTGTGTGGCGACGTAGGAGAGCGTCGTGGCGTGAACTGGAATCCCATTAGCACAGGTCCCTGACTTCTCCCAAATGACCTTGACCGTATGATATGAATGTATTTGTAGCAGAGCTTAATTGAAGTAAGCCTGTTACATAAAGGGACAGCGTCGCTGTCAAAATGTTGATCGTTCACTTGAGGTGACAGCTCTCTTGGTTAAGTCAATCACTTTCTTTTCTCTGTGTCAAGGACAGGACCTGAGTTTGCATTTTGCAGCTGATGGCAGGCGCTCTACCTGTATGAATAGGAGAGCCGGTTACATAAGATATATTATTTTTCTTTTGTTGAAAAGGCATACTGTACATACAGAATTGTTCGCAGTGCACACACCAAATGGACATTGTAAATTTAAAGATATTATGTGGTGCACACATACTGGTGTCATGGCTAGGCGACTCAGACATGATGACAAAGGGGCATGAGGCCTCCAAAAGACCCACAAGATGCCCAGAAGAGGCTCACCCCAGGACAACCAGTCTCCAACTACTACCTACAGGCTACAGCCTGCTCAGGCCTAAAATGGGGAGCTGGCTTTAAAAGATCAAAATATCTCAGGAACATACAAAAATGCCCTACAAGGGAGAGGGTGACTTTGAGGACACCACTGGAAATTATGGCAAAGTGCATTTAGGACTGAAGCCAGGCAGCACTTCTTTTCACAAAGAGGTCAGAGAATTTAGAATTAACTACCAAGCCATGTAGTTGAAGTTGAAGAAGTTGTAGTTGACCTGTCATGATTTAGTGTTATATAGTATTATCTACTGTGGTGGGCTGACGCCCTGACCAGGGTTTGTTTCCTGCCTTGTGCCCTGTGTTGGCTGGGATTGACCCCAGCAGACCCCCGTGACCCTGTAGTTAGGATATAGCGGGTTGGATAATGGATGGATGGATTCTTTTAAGTTTGATTTTGCCTCACATCTTGGCGTTGTGTTCTAATGGTGATCTCTCAGCTTGCCCTTTTTTGTTTTGTTTTGCTATGCACATCTACTCAAAAAAATTCACCTGTCAGATCCCTATCTGAACAAAACCTCGACAGCCTTTATGGAGTGTTTGGATGTGTTATTGGGACAGTTTAGCTATTAGCTCAACAGACTAACCTGATTAACTGAATGATCTGCTCTCGTTTGTCAAATTTCTTATGTTTGTGTTTTTAAATCTCTGACTTCTGAAGAAAAGGGCAAGAATAAATCTTCATAAAAGGAAGATTTAGTAACAAAAAATAAAAATACAACAAAAAGCTTAAAAGAGCAGGAAAGAATTTGCCTAAATTTGAGGTGAACAAATCCCAATTCACAAATCCAAAGGTTAAGCTAAGGCACGAGCAAGAAAAAAATCCAGTAACCAGAAATAAATCATGGAACTCCAAATAAAAACTCAATGATCCTCTGCTGGTACTCCATTTCTGACTCCAATGTAAAGTCAGAAGGAGAACCTGGCAGCAGTAACGTCAGGGTGGCCCTGCCCCCTGAGGCTATATCCATGAAGCACATTTAAACACATAAGCACAACTGAAATATAGTTAAACCTTGGATTGTGAGTAACTTGGTCTGCAAGTGTTTTGCAAGACGAGCAAAAATTTTTAATAAATCTTAAATTGATAAACGAGCAAGGTCTTGCAATACGAGTAGTACGTATATGCTTTATCACAACTGAGCTGATGGTTCTTCTCTCTCTGTCTCGCTGCGGGATTGTGGATAATTGACTCCCATGCTCAGTCTCAGTCGGCGATCCTCACTCATATAGTCAACATCCGTATGAGCGTATACTGTTTACTATAGCAGGGGTCACCAACTCTGGTCCTGAGGACCACCATGGCTGCAGGTTTTCATTCTAACCCTTTTCTTAATGACCAGCTTTTGCTGCTAATTAACTTCTTTTGAACTAATTTTATTTAACTTGCTCTTGAAGACTCAGACCCCTTAATTGTTTCTTTTGTCCTTAATTAGCAGCTAAACAATAAGGAGATACCGAATGAACCAAAACAACTGGTGTCCATCACACAATATCTGAAAATAAAGAAAGATGAAGGTCTCAGGAATGTCGATCTGCTCAGGTCCACAAAACATTTGAACAGTGCTGTTAGAAAAGGGAAAATCAACAATTTCAGAAATGTCTGCTATTGCACCATGAGAGCAGCAACAAAGCCACAGAATTAAACAATGGGTTTAATTAACGACAAGAATTGGCACCTCATTAAGCAGGTGGTTGGAGTGAAATTGGTTGGAGTTTGAGGCCCTGACTTAGTCGGTCTTCTGTTGGCTCATTCACTTCACATATCATTTCTGTTTGGGTGCCATTTAAGGAAAGAAATGAAGAAACTCAGAGGAACGATGAAGAAATTCAGGGAAGCAGATCTTAAAAAAGCAAATCAATTAAAATGAATTCACAAGTGTTGTGATGTAAGATTTTGCATATAACTTGATAAATGTTTTATATGTCTTTATTTATAATTTAGGCAAAGCAATGTAATTTAGTGTTACTTTGGTGAGAGGCATTCGTGTTTAAACCCCATGCCTTTACGACTAAGTCTGTTTGTAATTTTACAACAGGATTTGGGGATGTGTCTTAAACCAGTTTGGTGAGTGTCTCTTTGCTAAAGTCTTTCTCTCATCCCCCACATAAAGCCAGGTTAGTTTAACATATGGTCTCGAGGTGGTTGCAGGTGTTAAGATGTACTATTTCCCCCCATTGGTCTGAGATATGGCTGTTTGAAATTGGCTTGTCTCAGAGGCCTTTAAGTACCATGATGTCCTATTGGCTGTAGGGGTTGGACAGAAAACCTATAAATTTGCTTGCTGAACCACATTCTCTCTCTCTTACTAACATCTGAAAAGAAGCATCTCTCTTGCTAACCTGTGATGATGTAGAAGTATCTTTCTCTTGTTAACAACTGATGAAGACCATCACACCATGAACTGACAAGAACAGCACAATGAAGAGCACAGCTTCAGCCATATTGAGACAGGCTTGAGGCCTGTTCTGAAGAAAGTTGAGCACCAATGATGCCTTGTTATTATTTATGAATATTATCAATAATACATTGTTTTATGTGTAACTTAACTCCTGCTTGTCTTTTTATTACATCTAATTGCCTGAGGTTATAGATGTAGAAGGAAAAGTGGGGATAAGTTATATACAATAATACCTTATAAACAGTGGTAAGTCTGTGAGATTAGGCATTCTAAGGCTATATATTAATAATACAATAGGGGTATTAAAGCAAAATATATTACTCTACCAAGATAAAACAACAAGAAGTTAATTAGCAGCACAAACAAGGCACTCATTAAAAGAAACGGTTAGAATGAAAACCTGCAGCCATGGTGGTCCTCCAGGACCAGTCTTGGTGACCCCTGTAATATAGCATTGTGACCACATGTGTGCGCGTAAAGCCAGTCAGTCAGTGTCCAACCCGCTATTTCCTAACACAGGGTCATGGGATCTTCTGGAGCCAATCCCAGCCAGCACAGGGCACAAGGCAGGAACAAACCCCGGCAGGGTGCCAGCCCACTGCAGGGCACACACACACACACACACCAAGCAAAAACTAGGGACAATTGAGGATCACCAATGCACCTAACCTGCATGTCTCTGGACTGTGGGAGGAAACCAGAGCACCCGGAGGAAACCCACACAGACACGGAGGACCTGAGAAGTGAACCCAGGTATCCTTACTGCAAGGCAACAGCACTTCCACTGTGCCATCGTGCTACTTGGGTGTAAAGCATTTTTTTATTTTGTGTCCAAGCGTAGTGACTGTTCTTTAGTAACTGCACTGCAACAAAAAAAATTGCAGAAAAGCACCACCGAATAAGCCTGCAGCAGTACGAGCAACAAATCTGTTTAACGACAATTAATGTCACATTTCCGCGGAATTCTCAAAAGGAGGAAAAAGCAACTGTCATTGGAGATGTTTTCTTGTTAAAGTCGCAAAAAAAAGAAAAAGATTCCAGTGAGCCAACAGATAGCAGTGATTCTGTTAGTTGTAGTGAAAGTCGTCTACACAATAACCCCCCTCCTCCTCCTCTCCTCTCTCTCGTTTCCCTCACACCAGCCACGATTCTTTTCAAAGGTAAAGTGCAGGTTAATTTGTTTTATTTTTTTTTTACTTTATATTTTGTATTAATCATTTTTATATTAATATTTTTAGGTTGTGGAAGGAATCATCTGATTTTCCGTTATTTCTTATAGGGAAATTTGCTTTGATATACGAGTGCTTTGGATTGTAAGCACGTTTCTGGAACGAATAATGCTCGCAAACCGAGTAACCACTGTAACATCTTCTTCTTCTTTTGGCCTCTCCCGTTAGGGGTTGCCACAGCGGGTCACCTACTTCCATATCTTCCTGTCCTCGTCATCTTGTTCTGTTACACCCATCACCTGCATGTCCTCTCTCACCACATCCATAAACCTTCTCTTAGGCCTTCCTCTGTTCCTCTTACCTGACAGCTCTATCCCTAGCACCCTTCACCCAACATACTCAGTTTCTCTCCTCTGCACATGTTCAAACCAATGCATTCTCGCCTCTCTGACTTTGTCTTTAAACCCTCTAATGTACTCATTTCTAATCCTATCCATCCAAATCTTAGCATCTTTAACTCTGCCACCTCCAGCTCTGTCTCCTGCTACAAAATGAATAAAAACATCCATAAAATATGTTTGTTTCTTTTATGTTAGGGTTAGGGTTTTTCTCATTGTTGTCTTGCCTTCTCTTATGTTCTGACCCATGCTCTTCCTTTGACCATCATTTCTCATTTCTCAGTCATCTCCTAGTTGTTCTGTTCTCCCAATAATCCTCAGGCACTCTTCGGGTCATAACAGCCACATACTCATTATTATTAATGTGAGAATCCTAGCCAACATCTTGAAACATTTAGTACCTCATAGGGGGGTCATCAAACAGATTTGACCTCGGGCCATATCCTCACAGAGTAAATTCTCTTTGGGTCAGGCTTTGTCGATATCAACACACACTCATCACACACACTTTAACAGAAACACTCCTTCATTCGCTCCTGGGCATTCTCATCCAATCATCTTCTTCTTCACACCACACACATGTTAAGTCATGTAAACCTGTCCAGTTGATATCTGTGTAAGATAAGGGACCATAAAGTGTATGTTATACTGAATTTATTCAGGTATTAGTATCATTCCAAATGAGAAAAGTCAGTCATTTAAATTCACATCTTTTTCGCAAGAAAATCCTCAGTGCTTATACTCAGTCATGAAACTTTTACTGATTAGCAAGGAATTTACATTGCAAATTAGCTATCAAAACGAGTTAGCTAGCAGAAATGTCTCTGTCAGAAGAATAACATTGATATTGAGAGTCATCCTTTCAATGACACAAAGACTGAAGAGAACATGTTTATAATGCAGTCATTCTAAAATGCTCATCCGACCGATCTGATCTTCACTGAAGCGGTTGCTGCAATCTGAGGCACCAGTATCTTCAGAAGCATGAGGTCCATTTTGTTTCCAGTACCGCCTTGCTTTTGATGGTGAGGGGGCACCCTGTAAGAAGTGGGGTCATCTCTGTAAATGTATAAATGAACAATCAGTTTGCACACTGTGACAGATAGAGGGCGCTATTGTCCCCTTGAACCCTCAGACAACACGTCAGACACCAGATAAAAGTCAGAAATAAATTTCAATTCATAAATTGTGCACAAAGCACCTCCACCTCCACAGTAATCCACAATAATAACAATAATCACAATCCTCCACTCCCAGCAGCTGAGTCACCCTTCCTCTCCTGCTGGGATCTCCCACAGTCCTTATATAGTCCATGACTCGGAAGTGCTGCTATCCCTCAGTCCATATGATTTCCCAGCACTTCCGGGTCAGATGAAAACTCCTTCTTTTCTTCAGACTGGAAGTACGTCATTTCCTCTGTCCCCATGACTGAGAAGTACTTCCGGGTTATACGGAAAATACAAGTCCCTGAGCCTCCCTGCAGCGTCCCCTGGCAGCCCCCATGGTATCCAGCAGGGCTGTGAATGAAAACTCCAAGGTCCATGATGCCCTGCTGGAATTTGGGGCAGCTCCATCTGGCGGCGTCGGGGTAATGGCCGGGATAAACTGCCAGCCCTATACCACAACATCCTGCACTCTGCAAAGAAGCAGGTGCAGAATCAATTCCAAAGGGTCACGTGAAATAATTATTCTCAAACAATACAGTTCCATTAACGACGTAAAGAAGTCATACCTGTTCTTTTCTCAGATTTTTTTTTTTTTTTTGTACGCAGTCCAGAGTTCAATTCGTTGACAAATTATAATCCTTCAGACTTCCCTTAGGGAAGTGAGATTGTAGAAAAATAATAAAAAGTCATGGGCTGTTATTGAAATTTATCCTTAGAAAGCATGTCCTCAAGCCCAAGGTTGTTTATAATGTATTAAACCTTGACAGGAAAATGGTAGCGTGAAAACGAGTGTGAAAGGAAAGTATTGAACATTTGTATTTAGATGTTTTATGCTTTGCATGAAGTCTTTCATTTACTTCACATTCAGCCGATGACAAATCATCATAATAATGAAAACAGCCCTGGATACCCACACAATAGAAACAACTTATCTTTGTTTTCCCTTTCCTTATAATATTATGACCAACATCCCTGTATGAAGATGCAATTCCCTTCACAGCTGTTTCATTTTATATGTACCGTCACTAGTTTTCTGTGGGACAGTATAGTTTCTCCCGGTAGTGTATTGCTGCATATACTGTAATTAACTGTGCCCTGTTAATTCTCAGCATTGTTAGGCCGGGTTTATACTTCACGCGACACAACACAACGAGTGCGCCTGCAGACACTTCTGCTACACAAGCAGACTGTTTATACTTGCACGCGTACTTTATATAGATCTGGAGGATTCCACCGGGTGGCAGTGCGAGATATCATCACAGTGAGAAAACAATGTTTGGCTTTACTGTGTTGTGAATTGCCTGAACCATCCATCTAATTTCCAGGACGCCTTGCCGAAATATCTCTGAAAAGGATGGATGTTTAATGATTACATCCAACAATCCTGGGACGTGCCCATTCCGTCTAGCATCGGGCACAAGGCAAAAACAATCCCTGGACATTTATGCGTTCTACTTTAATTAGACAATAAACTATGAAATAAAGTTGAATTTTCCACTTTAATCACAAAATAGACCTTTTTATTCTTCACTGGGTCCCTAATTTTTTTTTTCTCTGTGGCTCAAATACATTGTGATGCTGATGCGAAGGTGCAAAAAAAAAAAAAAAAAAAGAAGATGGTATGTCAGACGTTGAAAATGCATTGCGTCATTAAGATGGGGAATATGCAAGGCTTGTATTGCCTATGCAAGAAATGGATGTATTGTATATCAGCATTTAAGTTTGATGATTTGCTTCACCGCATCAAATCATTTTACCTGAGAACTTTTCACATCATTCTCCGCATGCACTCAGCCAAGAGTGCTGTACAAAAATAAACAAAATTCAAAATCAAATTAAAATAGCTAATGTTTTCAATTTTTTTGCTTTCTCTCTTTGAATATGATTTATAGTTTTTGTTTTGGCTTTGGTATTTGAATTAATTGCTTTTTGATTTTTGACTAATTTCTGTTCATCTCCTGGTCCATTATTCTTTTTTCACTCCTTATCTCCTCTGCCTTCAGACAGAGCAACCAGCTATGTCAGAATCAATGACATTGATGTAAATTAGAAAACATATAGCAGTCCAAAAACAAATCCCTAAGAAATACCCCACTAATGACATGGCCTTGTCTGGAACATTTTCCTCTTATCTCTGCAGCTAGTCAACTTGTAAGCTAACTCTGAAATGTGACTAGTACTCAGACAACATGCTCACTTTCAACCAAAAAATTGTCACGGGGACATGCAGCACTCTCACAAGAAATGACCATACTCATCGTCACCAGTTGTGCAATGGCTGGTACTTTGATGGGCCACAAGGCCACTTATTTAACAGTTCATTTAAATGAGGTTGAACACAAAAAGTCCACTTCTGAGTGTGTTGATCTTGTTTGTCTTCTACGACTTTGCACTTGCTTTGTTCTTTTAATTTCATTTTCGGTGATGAGTATTATTTATATAGTTACTATGTTAATGATGTTTCTGCAAAATACATCAAAAAATGCCTTCTTCTTTATTTTCTTCTGCTTCTTCTTCATCTTTTCCCACTTCTGCGTGTGTTTGGTCAACCTTCTCCAAACAGCCTGGTCCTGCACCACGTCACCAGTTAGACCCTTTTCCTTCAGATCTTCTTTTACTTTATCCATCCATCTCTGATTTAGTCGCCCCCCATACTCCCATTCCCATCACTCTTTTGCCAACATATTCATTGTGTCTTCTCATCACATGTCCACACCACTTTAACATACCTTTCCTGTACTTTCCTAGATGTCTCTCCTACTTTTGTTGTATCTCTGATTGTCTCTCAGTCAGTCAGTCAGTCATATCCTAATCCGCTTTGTCCTAAACAGGTTATGTGGGTCTGCTGGAACCTATCACAGCTAGAATAGGGAATAAGGAGGAGGTTAGGAGCACACACTGATACAGTGCATTGCCGCACCCACCACACGACAAACCAACTCAGGATCCAGATTAGGACCTGAGAGCAGCCATGCAACGGGTGATACCTCAGCACCACACTAGTTCAGATGGAGTGGAACAGTGTGAGGCTTTTTATGGTGGCTGGTGTTATTCTGCCACCAATAGGGAATAAGGTGGGGGAAAAACCCTGGACAGGACACCAGCCCATCGCAGGGCACACACACACACACACATACACACCAAGTACACACCTGGGCCATTTTAAAAATGGCAATTCACTTTACCTGCATATCTTTGGACTGTGAGTGCCACCTAACTTGCTGATTGTCTCATCTCTTATTCTGTCCATCTTTGTAACTCCACACATCCATCTCAACATTCTCATTCTAATTCTCACATTCTGCCACATCCGACTTCTTCTCCTGTGCTCCAATTACTGCCCATGTGTCAGCTCCATACATTGCTGGTCTTACCACTGTCTTAAAAACTTTATGTCTAACCTTCACCTCAATTCTTCAGGCACAGATTACTCCTGATATCTTCTTCCAATTGTTCCATCGATGCTGCACTCTGTGGGTTATCCCTGCATTTAATGTGCCATCTTGGGCTACCACTGAGTCCAGATATTTAAATGTATCCACTCATTTCAATAGCATCTAAATAAATAAATAAATAGTTAGATAGATAGATAGATAGATAGATAGATAGATAGATAGATAGATAG
>JANRMT010027041.1:21921756-21933195 GCA_026402145.1 Polypterus bichir lapradei | reverse complement strand
ATTATTATTATTATTATTATTATACCAATAAACTGCAAAAATCCCATTGATGGAGAATCAGTAATTCCCTTGAGCGTGGGAAAGGTGCTATATAAATTAGATGTATTAATAATAATACTAATACCTATAATAATAACATATCATACACGATTTAAAGTGTAAAACATACACAGCGCCCCCTGCCTGTTCAAGTGTTGAACTGCACACTACAATATTATCAGTTCAGTACTCCACTTTGAATCTGTGTGCACCTGAGTGAGCTGGTTAATATAAATGTCTGATTTGTACAATAAGTCAATATTTGTTAAAGGGCTATGAATCCATTATCAAGTTTACTTTAAACCAGTGCATGGTCTCCGAGTCTGTGGACCAATTTTCTTGGTCTTCTTCTTTCGGCTGCTCCCGTTAGGGGTTGCCACAGCAGATTATCTTCTTCCATATCTTCCTGTCTTCGTCATCTTGCTCTGTCACACCCATCACCTGCATGTCCTCTCTCACCACATTCATAAACCTTCTCTAAGGCCTTCCTCTTCTCCTCTTCCCTGGCAGCTCTATTTTTAACATCCTTTTCCCAATATACCCAGCATCTCTCCTCTGCACATGTCCAAACCAGCGCAATCTCGCCTCTCGCATCTTTAACTCTGCCACCTCCAGTTCTGTCTCCTGTTTTCTGGTCAGCACCACCGTCTCCAACCCATATAACATAGCTGGTCTCACTACCATCCTGTAGACCTTCCCTTTCACTCTTGCTGATACCTGTCTGTCATACATTTTTGACCAATAATAATAATAATAAATTTTATTTAATAAAATTTTTTATTTAATTTCTTAATACTGAAACTCACCTTACAATGAAATTAAACAACATTAATAAAACATAAAAACAAAGAGGACGATAAAATCAAATAGCAATAAGGTACAGAGGTAGTAGTAAACATACAAAGATAACAGGCAGTAACAGTGTTAAATTCATAGTTGGTATGCCAGTTTCAGAAGAAAAGTTTTGAGGACAGCTTTAAAATGTGTTATTGAGTCTCGTTGACGGATATGAGAGGGAAGAGAATTCCAGAGTTGAGGAGCACTATGACAGAATGCTCGAGCTCCCATAGAAGAGAGTTTGATGTGTGGTACAGAAAGTAGAGCTGCAGGTGAGGATCTGAGTGAGCGAGAGGAGTGCAAGTCTGGAGGAGATCAGTGAGGTTGGGAGGAGCGAGGTTGTGGAGATCTTTACATGTTAACAGCAATATTTTGTATTGTATTCGGTAGTAAACAGGGAGTCAGTGAAGTTGGGAGAGAACAGGTAAGATATGTTCATTGGTTTCAGAACAGCAGCTTATTATCCTAGCAGCAGAATTTTGAAGAAGTTGTAAGTGATGGATACGTTTTTGTGGGATGACAGATAGAACAGCATTACAGTAATCTGTACGTGAGGTGACTTGGGCATTAACCGATACTTCAATACTGTGTTGTGTAAGAGCAGGACGAAGTCTAGAAATGTTCCGGAGATGGAAGAAGGCAGCCTGAAAAACATTACTTATATGGGAAGGAAAAGAGAGGGAGCTGTCTAGAATGAGGCCCAGGCTCTTAACTTGGGAAGAGCTGTTTGTATTATTGCTGTTAATTAAAATGGAAAAACGGTTAACCTTAGCGAGTGTAGATTTAGAACAAATGAGGAGCACCTAAGTTTTATTGCTATTTAATTGGAGAAAATTGTGAGTCATCCATGATGGGCACCAGTTTATTGCCGGGCACATGCCCTCACCAGCCTACTTTAGAGTAGGTAATTAAACTACCGTATATACTCACGGACAAGTTCTCCTGCAGATAAGTCAGGGCTTGATTTTGCCGTATAATTTCCAGTATTTTATAATGTTGGTTGTATAGGTTGCAATGCAAAAAACAAATGCTATTGGTCCAAGAGATTATGATATGCTAACGTCCACCTGAGAGACTAACCACGGAGCACACGGCCTTTTTTTGTATTGTGCCTACATGACCACACGGTGATACCCAAACTATTCTGAAGCAACGTTTGCACTGATTTGTGTTTTTTGTATCAAACACCCTCATACACCTTTATCGTAAGAGCATCCCTTATCTACGATGGAGCGTTCGATCAGAAGAAAATATGAAGCTGGTTTTAAATTTAAAGTCGTTAAAGTGGCGAAAGAAATTGGTAACTGCGCTGCTGCAACAAAATTCGATACATCTGAGAAACTGGTGCGAGATTGGAGGAGGCAAGAAGATATAAAAAAATAAATAAATACTGTAAGTGTCGCATTTTTGAACGGGAGTATAAATCGGGGTCTAATTTTATGATTGATTTTTTTGGGTTTCAAGACCCAACTTATATGTGAGTATATACGGTACTAAAGGAGGAATACCGCAGCCCCCACATGAACAGGAGGAGCACATACAGTACAAAATGCACAGCGGTGGCGACAGGGCTGCAGCCCTAACCACTGTATCAGCCATGGAAATGATTAATCAGATAAATTAATGTATAAAAATAATGAAGCCTGTGGCCCTTATCATGCATACTTCTATAGATGTTTTAATGTGAAGCTCGGTTCAGCATCATATATTTCTTAAAGTGGCTCCTGTAGCCTACTCTGATTTATTACATTTTTTCCTATGAGAAGACTTTTTAAAGCAGTTTATCAAGTCTAGCGCTCTCTCAATTAAACAGTAACCAGGTGGTCCTGAGCTAATGTTTTAACTCTTACACCAGTACTGCCTACCTGCTAAACCTCTCTTTTGAGATAATAAGCAGGCAATTACAACATTTCTCCAGAAGGGGGCAGTACAATATTTGGAATGAGCCTGCAGAGCACTCTGTCAAATCTGCCGTTTACTGGGCTTCTTCATTACACCTCATGTTGAAATGCATTTTGGGTTTTAAAGGTGCTTTTTAAATGGGATTACATAGGGCGCCAGATTTAGAAGTGTGATAACATACTGTCAGCGTGGCATCCTGAATGATTCAGTTTACACTCATTGGAATCCTACACATTTATTCATAAACATTACAATATGCAGGCTGCACACATTTCACACTATTTTTATAACGTTTGGCTCTATGACATTATTTTAAAATTAGAATTGTCATTTAACATTAGGTTGGTGTAAGTGGGCTTGAGATCCTTATGTTATAAATCTTGAAATATAAATATATATACTGTATAAACGGTGTATTATGGGTGGCACGGTGGTAGAGCTGCTGCCTCTCAGTAAGGACACCACGTTCATGTCCCAGGTCCTCCCTGCGTTGAGTTTGCATGTTCTCCCTGTCTCTATGGGTTTCCTCCGACAGTCCAAAGCTTTGCAGATGAGGTGGATTAGCAATCCTAAATTGGCCAGAGTGTGTGGCTGGGGTGTGCGTGTTTGGGGTGTCTGTGTGTGTGTGTGTGTTCACTCTGCGATGGACTAGTGTGTTGTCCAGGGTTTGTTCCTTCCTTGCACCCTACGCTAGTTGGGATTGGCTCCAGCAACCCCAGTGACCCTGTTCAGGAATAAGAGGGTTAGACACTGACTGTCTCTACATTATGATAGTGTACCACTATATGATATGATAGTATATGATAGTACAGTTAGGTCCATAAATATTTGGACAGAGACAACTTTTTTCTAATTCTGGTTCTGTACGTTACCACAATGAATTTTAAATGAAACAACTCAGATGCAGTTGAAGTGCAGACTTTCAGCTTTAATTCAGTGGTTGAACAAAACGATTGCATAAAAATGTGAGGCAACTGAAGCATTTTTTTAACACAATCCCTTTATTTCAGGGGCTCAAAAGTAATTAGACAATTGACTCAAAGGCTATTTCATGGGCAGGTCTGGTCAAGTCCGTCATTATGTCATTATCAATTAAGCAGATAAAAGGCATGGAGTTGATCAGACAACATGCGGTCAAAGGAGCTCTCCATGCAGGTGAAAGAAGCCATCCTTAAGCTGTGAAAACAGAAAAAACCCATCCGAGAAATTGCTACAATATTACGAGTGGCAAAATCTACAGTTTGGTACGTCCTGAGAAAGAAAGCAAGCACTGGTGAACTCAGCAACGCAAAAAGACCTGGACGTCCACGGAAGACAACAGTGGTGGATGATCGCAGAATCATTTCCATGGTGAAGAGAAACCCCTTCACAACAGCCAACCAAGTGAACAACACTCTCCAGGGGGCAGGCGTATCGATATCCAAGTCTACCATAAAGAGAAGACTGCATGAAAGTAAATACAGAGGGTGCACTGCAAGGTGCAAGCCACTCATAAGCCTCAAGAATAGAAAGGCTAGATTGGACTTTGCTAAAGAACATCTAAAAAAGCCAGCACAGTTCTGGAAAAACATTCTTTGGACAGATGAAACCAAGATCAACCTCTACCAGAATGATGGCAAGAAAAAAGTATGGAGAAGGCGTGGAACAGCTCATTATCCAAAGCATAGCACATCATCTGTAAAACACGGTGGAGGCAGGCAGTGTGATGGCTTGGGCGTGCATGGCTGCCAGTGGCACTGGGACACTAGTGTTTATTGATGATGTGACACAGGACAGAAGCAGCCGAATGAATTGTGAGGTGTCCAGAGACATACAGTACTGTCTGCTCAAATCCAGCTAAATGCAGTCAAATTGATTGGGCGGCGTTTCATGATACAGATGGACAATGACCCAAAACATACAGCCAAAGCAACCCAGGAGTTTATTAAAGCAAAGAAGTGGAAAATTCTTGAATGGCCAAGTCAGTCTCCTGATCTTAACCCAACAGAGCAGGCATTTCACTTGTTGAAGACTAAACTTCGGACAGAAAGGCACACAAACAAACAGCAACTGAAAGCCGCTGCAGTGAAGGCCTGGCAGAGCATTAAAAAGGAGGAAACCCAGCATCTGGTGATGTCCATGAGCTCAAGACTTCAGGCTGGCATTGCCAGCAAAGGGTTTTCAAGTTTGGTTGAAAACTGGTCACTGGTTTTCCAGTTATTTAATTTGTCCAATTACTTTTGAGCCCCTGAAATGAAGGGATTGTGTTAAAAAATGCTTTAGTTGCCTCACATTTTTATGCAGTCTTTTTGTTCAACCCAATGAATTAAAGCTGAAAGTCTGCACTTCAACTGCATCTGAGTTGTTTCATTTAAAATTCATTGTGGTAATGTACAGAGCCAAAATTAGAAAAAACTTGTCTCTGTCCAAATATTTATGGACCTAACTGTATATCAAGAGAAGAAAGGAAACGTCCAGGTAAATGGACACCAGAAGTGACATCCAGTATGCAAATGAGGATGAGACAATGTGCTGGTAAACAGTGCCTTCCTGTGTTCTGGCAGGAAATTATCATCACTCAAACTTTTCGGCTGTCGGCAATGCAAACGCCCATTTGGACATGAGCGTCAGTACGCTTTGCGCCCTAGGAACCAAGTTACCTGAACTATTCTACAACATTTCAGTCATTTTTTAACACTCTGATGCTGATATTTCTGATCATAAAAGAGGTTATTAGAATATTGATTAATGAAAAGAAACTGTGACACATAGACAGACACATAGACAGATCAGGTGATCCTAAAAGATCGAGATCCGTTAAAAACTGGAGAGCAAACTTTTTGATGAATCTAAAGCTTTCACTTCTGTGCCCCCCGACACTATCATATAGTGCCTTTCATATCTATCTATCTATCTATCTATCTATCTATCTATCTATCTATCTATCTATCATATAGTGCCTTTCATATCTATCTATCTATCTATCTATCTATCTATCTATCTATCTATCTATCTATCTATCATTTATTTGGACATTTGTGAAAAATGCTATATATAAAATCAAGATTGCTAAATTTTTAGATTTATACTGCTCAGTACTACTCCGCATAACACTTATTGGTAGTATGAAAGCTACTAAATAAAGTAAAGATTTGGGTTGCTTGATTAATGAATGGACTGATCATTTAAACGACTGACCGAAGCTTTAATTGAATTATTACTTTCTACTGTTTCTGATGGCACTTGCTGTAGTGCTCGCTTTCAAAGTAGCCATATAATACATTGACCTGTTGACTTATCGATTCAGACATTTCATGTTGCATTTTGCTTTTAGTGAAAGGTGCTATATACATGAAGGACTGACTGATAATTATATCTGCTTTCCAAAGGGAATCCAGTCTTGTAAGTCTGTATGGATTTCATTTTTATTTCTTAGCATTCAGTCAGCAGTACCTCTTGATTCATTGATTGACTGAATGACTGGGACTGCCAAGTGTAGTGCTGTCCAGTGGTGCCCTCATTGAAGGGTGCAGGATTATTGATTGAGTAGCTCATTTATTTTTAGCTCTGTTCATTATACATCATTTTGGTAGGACTGTCTTTGAAAGGTGCAAAATGAAATAAATGTTAATTCATTAATGAATCTTGTACTGCAGAGTACGGCCCTTTGTGGTGGTGCTGTCAGTGAAAGGTGCTGTTTAAGTTAAAGTTTAATTAATGAATTGATTCGTTCATTCACTGTGTGCTGCTCAGCATTGCACTTACTGGTGGTAACACCACGAGAGTTTTAAAATATGATTAGGATTATAATTGATTGAGACTGATCAGTTAATTGACTGATTGGTTGAATGATTGATTGATTGATTTTCTCTTGCTTCTTGTTGCTGCAAAAATGACAATTCTTTCATTAATGAATCTTCTACTGCAATTAACAGCACTTTGCGGTTTTGCTTTCTGTGAAAGGTGCAGTTTAAAATAAAGATTAATTGATTAGCTCATTCATTCATTCCTTCATTCTGGGCTCACACTTACTGGTAGTAAAACCATGAGAGTTTCTAAACAAGATAAGGATTATAGTTAATTGATTAATGGACTGAATACTTGATTGATTGATTGATTGATTTTCTCTTGTTCTTTCTATCGCTTGTGCTCTCCAAAGTAAATCTCGATGGACCGACTGAGCAGTCGCCCTCGTATTTGTCAGTGTGGCCCTTTTTCCAGTGGTGCGCCCTGCGAGTTTCATTCTGTAAGACAAAGAGCCTCTCATTCACTGCTTCATTTTGCATTTTGTGGTAGGGCTGTCTGAGTAAAGTGGTACAAATAACATAACCATTCATTCATGAATTCACCTTGTACTGCAAGTGACAGCACTTTAAGGTTATGCTTTCTGTGAAAGGTGCTGTTTAAATTAAAGACTGATGGATCATTTGATCGATTCATTCATTCTCTGCATACTGCTCAGCGTGGCACTGGCTAATGGTGCCCCCGGGTACAGTTGCTAAATAAAACAAGAATTCTGTTTGATTGGATGATTAACTAACTGATTACTTTATTCCATGGTCTGCTCTTCCTCATAGACTTGCAGGTGTGCATGCACTCTGTGAAAGGCGCTATATAAAAGCTCAATCTATTGACTTATTGATTCAGTAGGCCATTCAGTTGCTCATCTTGTGCTGCTTCTTTGAAAGTTGATAAATAACATAAAGAGTGGCTGATAATTAGAGCTGCTATGTGAAGAGGACTGTATGGGTTTTTATTTTCATCTCTTCGCCCTCAGCCACTTTCAGGTGCTCCATAGTCGTGTAGATAAATGAGCAGCCGGAGCTGAGGCCTGACGCATGCTGCACTACCGTTTATTTCTTCCTGAGGTGTCTCTCAGTCTGTCTCATTCCGACTTTCAGCCTTTCACTACCTTCCCCAGTTAGATGGTACGCGTTTAAAATGGAATGAAACAGTTAAGATCTCGTAATTCAGAATAGTGAAATTTGTGCATAAGACAGCGAATGCTGGGGACGCCATTTGGCTATTTTTGCATTCACTGCATTGCGTTTAGAGGCTTTGGTGAGCATAAATTTCAGAGACCCGTCCGTCTATCAAAAATTCCATTAATGGTATTGATAAGAATCGAGTGACAGTGGGCGAGCCTCACCAGCTCCCCTGCCAACGAGCACCAATCACCTCGCTGATTTAGGGTGAGAAATGGACGTGTCTGAAATGTCATGAATCGTGTAATAGTCCGATTTCCGTCGCTTTTTCCAAGATGAACTATGACTTTGCTCCGTAATTCTTGGAATTTTGTTATTCCTATGAAAAGCTCTGAATTATCACGTCTGCTTCCCCCAGTCCAGGGTCATTGGGACATACAAAAGGAATGTGGGATCAAAGCATCGATTTCATTTTTTAATATTAGTGCTGTGGGTGTTAGGGGCATCAGGGCAGATACCAAACCTGGATGGCGTGACTCCTTCAGATCTCTCGGTGGCCCCCTCTCTAGTCTTCTTCTAGTTTTTGTGGACTGCCTTAGGGTCGTTCTAATGTATGGGCACAGTCCAGGGGCCCAGGAGCATAGGGACCCACGATGTCTCTGATGCCTATGTATGTTTCTGTTTTGCTATCTAAAAAAGAAAAAATTGGGAGTGGGCTCCCCTAGACTTTCTCGTATACTCAGATTTGGGGATCGATATTTGAGGAGTAAACCGCAGCATTTTTATATTATGTTCATTAAAGAACCATCAACAACAAATCAAATCAAATCAAATTAACAATATATTGCATAATTGATATAAAAATAAAGTTGAATAAATTGTACTCTGCAGCTGCATGAATAAAAGGTAAAGCACCACTTCCGGTTAACAGCAATAGAACAAAAGTTGATAGAAATCTACGTTTTGTACCTAATACTTGTATGCAAAATTTGGTTGACCTAAATGAAAACGTACTCAGGTTATTGTGTTTACACACAGACACACACAGAGACAGACACACAGACATAAGTCCAAAAATGGTATTTTCAGACCCAATGAGGTCTAAAACGTCAAGAATCATTAAAATCTTGAAATGGAATTTTGGACGATTACAATACTTTTCCTACGAGAAAGTAAATCCGACTCAGGGAGGTCTAAAATGTCGAGATTCACCCAAATCTCAAAATTGAATTTTTGGACGATTACAATACTTTCCTTATATTTCGTATACGAGAAAGTCAGGGAGGTCTAAAACGTCAAGATTTATCAAAATCTCAGAATGGAATTTTTGGACGATTACAATAATTTCCCTATGAGAAAGTATATCGGACTCAGGGAGGGGTAAAACATCGAGATTCATCAAAATCTTGAATTGGAATTTTTGGACGATTACAAAACTCTCCCTATACTTCATATACGAGAAAGTCAGGGAGGTCTAAAATTTCGAGATTCATCAAAATCTCAAAAATTTAATTTTTGGACAGTTACAATAATTTTCCCTACAAGAAAGTAAATCAGACTCAGGAAGTTCTAAAATGCCAAGATTCATTAAAATCTTGAAATTGAATTTTTGGACGATTACAATACTTTCCCTACGAGAAAGTAAATTGGACTCAGGCATGTCTAAAATGTCAAGATTCATCAAAATCTTGAAATGGAATTTTTGAACGATTACAAAACTCTCCCTTACTTCATATACAAGAAAGTTAGGAAGGTCTAAAACATCGAGATTCATCAAAATCTCAAAATGGAATTTTTGGACAATCACAATAATTTCCCTACGGGAAAGTAAATTGGACTCAGGGAGGTCAAAAATGTCGAGATTCATCAAAATCTCGAAATGGAATTTTTGGACGATTACAATACTTTCTCTATACTTCGTAAACGAGAAAAAAGAAGAAAGAAAGAAATACACAATGAAATAAGAAACAAATGCATATTCCACAAAATATTGGATCATGTTGAAGAATTAATGCAAAGGTTAAAGGTGAGGTTTTTAAGACAGCGATAGAACCAGCAGTGATGTGTGACAATGAGACATGGGCAGTACAGGGAGCACAGGAGAAGAAGTTAAGATGTGGCAGGAATGAGAAGGTTGAGATGGATGTGTGGAATCACAAAAAAGGACAGAATAAGAAATGAGACAATCAGAGATACAACAAAAGTGAGAGAGAAATCTAAGAAAGTACAGGAAAGGTGGATGAAGTGGTATGGACGTGTGATGAGGAGAGACAATGAAGATGTGGTTGCATATGATGGAGAGCAGAAAGAAAGAAAGGAAGGAAGGAAGGAAGGAAGGAAGGAAGGAAGGAAGGAAGTGATGCCTATTTCCACATGTGCACACACACACACACACACAGAGAACGTGTGACAGATGTGCAGAGCCCATGAATTGTAAACACGCACCCAATCCTACTTACATATTCTTGCAGTCAATTGGCTGTCTGAATATTTTAGCTCGTTGACGCTATTTCAGTAAAGTGTGACTTATTGGGCTTTTGCAAATGAGCTAAACCCGCAATCCAAATATTCTTAAAATAGGTCAAGAAAAAAAAAGAAGCCAGTGCTGTTGCATCTGTTATTGTTTCAGAATAAAGCTGGCGGCAGGCTGCCGTGGCACATCCTGCTGATACGGTGCTTTAAGTGGGAGGGAGTCGGGGGGTAAAGAAAAAGTGTCCTGTGTGTCGCTCACCTGGCGCTTATGAATTAAGCTGGGATTATCACACAACACTAGCACGGGATATTCTGCTCCCCGACCACCCCCCCCCCCCCCCCCCCCCCCCCCCCCCCCCCCCCAGCAGCCTGCCGGCCGGTGGAAAAATAACCCTTTTGTTCTTTTTTTTTTTTTTTTTTTTAACTAGTTTTTGATTCAAAGTCTTTTTTTTTCCTTTTACATCTTTTTCTTATCCCGACTCTTCTGAGCTGTGCTCAAGGCTGGCTGATGCAGTGTAAATTTAATTGCTCTGTAGGACCAAAATGACTGGATGGAATGTGATTTATCCCATGGTTTGCTCTCACCCAGGAAGGATTTAAGAAATCTCAGCTTTCTTGTCACCATCGACTCCCACGGGCAGTACAGATGTGAGCATTTCAGCATGAACCCTCTTAGTACCTCTCTGAGCATCTATCTGCAGAATGGGATCCAGTTTAACGCCTACCTTTATCAGGTGAGCTGGAGGGGGGATGTGTCGGAGGGCATCTTCATAATGAATAATCTGGGAGAAGCACTTTGACTTTAGCACTGTCATTTCTGGTTACAGGATAAAGTGAGGTGTGAAGTCTTACCATACGGTAACGCTAATGAGCGGATTTATACAGATGGGAATTCTGAGCATCTCGTTGTAGGCCTCCTATTGGAAATACCAACAATAAAAGGTTATTTACATGCAAAAAAAATAGAAAAGAAGGTCAGAGACGCAACATTTTAGATTTCTAGCCTTTATTTAGTGCTGACTCAAGCTTACACAAACTCCGTAATGATCAGGCAGTAAGCGGTGCTTCGGGTTCATTTTAGAAAAGTTAACTGTGTCACCGATTATCTGAATCATGTGTACTGTGTGTGTAAATACAGTGAGTGTATAAAAAGTTAGAGGAGCGTGTGTGTGTTTACGATATGCACAAGGGAGTGATTACGTAGTGTGCTGTGCCTATTAAAGTAGATAGATAGATAGATAGATAGATAGATAGATAGATAGATAGATAGATAGATAGATAGATA
>JANRMT010027041.1:21870688-21912193 GCA_026402145.1 Polypterus bichir lapradei | reverse complement strand
TAGATAGATAGATAGATAGATAGATAGATAGATAGATAGATAGATAGATAGATAGTGTGACAGATTAGGGTTTTCTCGCACCCTTGTACCCTCAGACCACACTTCAGACACCAGGTAAAAGTCCAAATAATTAATATTTATAATAATAAAGTGCTCAAAGCACACTCTTCTCCACAATTCTCCAATAACAATACACAATAACCAATCCTCCAAACTCCCAGACGCTTAGCCACCCTGCCTCCCAACTCAGCTCGTCTGTCTGGGATCTCACACAGTCCTTTATACTCCTCGACCTGGAAGCGTTTCACCCTCTCTGTCCATATGACCTGGAACACTTCCGGGTCAGATAAAAAAATCCTTTTTTCTTCACCCAGGAAGCACATCGTTCTCTTTGTCCATGTGACTATGACGTACTTCCTGGGCGTAAGGCAAATAGTCTCTGGGCCTCCCTGCAGTGACTCCTGGTGGCCCCCATGGTATCCAGCAGGGCTGTGAATAAAGACTCCAATGTCCATAATGCCCTGCTGGTCTTCGGGGCACCTCCATACTGCAGTGAGGGCTCCACCTGGCGGCGTGGGTGTATTAGCCTGGATGAACAGCCGGCCATACATCACAATAGATAGATAGATAGATAGATAGTGTGAAAGGCACTATATAATAGATAGATAGATAGATAGATAGATAGATAGATAGATAGATAGATAGATAGATAGATAGATAGATAGATAGATAGATAGATAGATAGATAGATAGATGTGAAAGGCACTATATAATACATAGATAGTTGCTGTTAAACTTTGGAAACCTTGACAATACACAACTATAAGCCCTATTATTTTCTAATACATTTTTTGTCCATTAGTTTGCCTTTTTATTATTATGCTATATCATTTTTTACTTTTAGCCTTTGTATTGTTATGATACATTTATTATTGTTAGCACTATTATTATTATGCCACTTGCATTGACTTTAGTCCTTTTAATTTTGTACCATTTTTATTATTACTAACCCTGTATTACTGTTAGTGCTTTTGATATGGTCCCCCCTTTTATTACTATTAGCTTTTTCATTATGCTACTATTATTATTGTTAGCATGTTTATTATTCTACCACTTTAAAAACTTTTAACCATCATATAATTATGATAAATAGTTATCCTGCCTGGATAGCTAGCTTTGAAAGAGTTAAGAGTTTTTGGTTTTGTTTATCTAATTACCTTCTTGCTGAAATTGGACGAGAGAATGCTAATAATAAATATTAAACAAATTGCTCTCACGTTGCATTAAGCTCTATTGATTCAATTGGTTTTCTGCTGTGTTTAGCTAATTACCACCTTACTGAAACTGATCCTTAACGTTCTTCATTTTGTAGGACCTTTAAAATATTTATGTAGAGTTCAAAATCAGAATGAAGATGTCAGTCATTTCTGTTGAGGTTTGCCACTTTATTAGCAGTTCCATTTTTTGTGCTTTATGCTTCTTTCCAGTTTCTGCCAATCCCCCTTTGCTGCAGCTGCACAGAGCACCACAGGCACCCTGCTGTTGAAGCCATTTGGGAGTTTCTTCCATCAGTCTTAAAGGAGACTTTGCTTGTGTTCCTCACATTCTTCTTTGCTGCATAATTTCAGCTCATTTTCCAGCCATGAGTTTATGCTTAAAGTAATACTTCATTCATTTTTTATCAGTTACTTACCCTGTATTGTTTATACTGATGGGCAAGAAAAAGTTTAAATTTTCTGTTTTCAATGGAGAACTTGAAGATCACAAAGTTTATGATAAAACCAACTTTAATGAGGACCAGTTAGGTAATTACTCAAGTCAAGTTGGGGAGCATGCACTGGTACAGTGCGTTGTCGCACCCACCACATGATGAAACCGCTCGGGATCCCGTTTGGCAACCCCCAGGCAGACACGTGGTCCAGTCCCACCCTCCGGAAATGACCCTCTATCTGGCCTGGTCCAGCCAATCGGATCCCCAACAATGAGGATCTTACGAGCTGGATCATTTTTGGGTAATTGCACCACATGGCCGTAGTGCCGTAACTGATGCTCCCTCATAAAGCAGGTAATGTGCCTTATTCGGGATTCCATGAGCCACCACTTATTCAACACAAAGTGAAACCAGCTTTACCCAAGGACTCTCTGAAGAGACAGTACCAAAGGAGTCCAGTGTTTGTCTCAGGTCACTGAATAGTGTCCATGTCTCACAACCATATAGCAAGACAGGAAGCACCAGGACTCTAAAGATTTGGATCTTCGTCCTTTTGCATAGATATCGGGAGCACCATATACCCCTTTCCAGCGACCTCATACCCCCCATGCTCTCCCAATCCGTCTACTGACTTCAAAGGAAGAGTCACCAGAGACATGAATGTCTGCCAAGGTAAGTAAACCTCTCGACGAGGTTGACACTCTCCGCAGACTGCTGATGGCCGTGCCCAAGAGGTCATTAAAGGCCTGGCTATTGGTTTTTATCAGGACACTCGCATGCCCAGACACTCAGACTCCTCACTCAGTCTCTCGAGTGCCCCGATCAGAGCCTCCATTGACTCTGTGAAGATAACAGCATTATCAGCAAAGTCAAGATCAGTGAATCTTTCTTTACCAACAGATGCCCCACAGCCACTGGACCCCACGATATTACCCAACACCCAGTCCATACAATCATTAAACAGAGTTGGAGCAAAAACACACCACTGACGAACCCCAGAATCAACTGGGATAAACACATAAGTTCTGCCTCCACTCTGCACAGCACTCACAGTACCAGTGTACAGGCTGCCCTGTATTCGCGAACCCTCAGGATGTCCCACAGGGCAGCTCGATCAACTGAGTCAAATGCCTTATGAAAATCGACAAAGGCTTCAAAGAAACTCTGCCGAAATTTGCGTTTGTGCTCCATGAGAACCCTCAGTGCCAGGATGCGGTCGATGGTAGACTTCTTATGCATAAAACCAGACTCTTCCGGTCGTTGGTAGGTGAGCAAGTGATCACGGATCCTATTGGGGACGACCCTAGCAAAGATTTTACCCGGCACCGAGAGCAGTGTTATCCCCCTGTAGTTGCCGCAATCCAGGCGATCACCCTTCCCTTTCCAGACAGGGATGACAAGTCCCGTTGTCCAGTCAGTTGGGATGATGCCAGTCTCCCAAATGGAAGCAAAGATTACCTCCAATGCCAGGAGGACAGCCTTACCACCAGTCTGGAGAAGTTCACCCCAGATACCACAGATCCTGCAGCCTTTCCTCCCCTCCGCTGGTTCAACACCTGTGCAATCTCAGTGTGACTGGGTGGTGGATGAGCCTCAAGAACCGTGGACCCTGAGAGATCCAACGTCCTAGCCGGAGGATCAGCTTTGATTACTGAACAACAGAAAACATTTAAAATGCTCATGAACAAAATCTTAAGTTTCCCATGTTGCATAACCCAGTGTTTCTCAACCCTTCTGATGTCATGATCCGCTTTTTCCCTTGTAACTTTCTTGTGTCACGATCCAGAGTGGGATCCCTGGTGAGTCAAGTATAAGAATCAGAACCAATGCACGATCCACCCGCAACCCACCACCATTATAAACAATAGCAACTCGTGACCCACTTAATGGTTGAGAAACACTGGCATAACCCACAGGTCCATTATCCAGTCATATGCTAACATTATTGACTGAACCACTAGGGTCAAGTGACTATAATCAATATATATAAAAGTCAAATAACCTAGACTCACTCATCACGAAATCTCCCAAACAATGAGGACTTGGGTCTTGAAATTTGAAATGTAGGTTACCCTTGGCCCATTGGTGCTAGCCGAGAAACGGTTTTAAAAATTTTGTGGTCAAGCACGAAATTTCTTATAGTTTTTTAGACCCGTTTGTATGTCTGTCCACTTTTCACGCTTTTTTGCTTGAACATTCTGTTGATTTTGCGACTTTCTCATCGCGCTATTATACAGTAGTTCGCTTGCGGTACCAATTTATTAGCTCGAATCAAAAAGAGACTCATAGAGCTGCGGGTAGACAGGCGGGGCCCTCCTCACTCATGCGTCTGCCTTGGGGCGTAACCTTAACTCCACTTAGTTGTGAACGAGAGAACTATTTAATGGATTTAGATATTTTCTTTCTATAATTTGCTTAAACATTCTGGTTGATTTTGCAACTTTCTCATCGTGCTACGTATCATAGTTCGCTTGCAGTACTGATTTATTAGCGCAAATTCAAGAGAGACTCATCGGGCTGCAGGGCCCTCCTCACTCATGCGTTTGCCTCGGGGTGTAACCTTAACTCCACTTAGTCAGCGAACGAGAGAACTACTTAATGGATTTAGATCTTTTTTTTTCTATAATTTGCTTGAACATTCCGGTTGATTTTGTGACTTCTCTCATTGCGCTAAGAATCATAGTTTGCTTGCAGGAGCGATATTTTCATGCTAATCCAAGACAGAGGCTGTGGGCCGAGGGGAGGTGGAAGAGTGACGTCAGGAGTAGAGAGCTGGGCGGGGCCCTCCTCACTGTCCTGTTTCACTACTCCAAGGGCGAAGCCACAGGGGATAGCTAGTATAATATAATACTGTTCTCAGTGTTTTGTAACGTGGTTATACTTCATGCGACGTGACGCATGCTGCAGCAGACGCTCCTGCTACGCAAGTGTTGTACTGTTTATACTTGCGTGCGTACTTTACGTAAATCTGGAGGAATCCACCAGGTGGCAGTGCGAGATATTATCACGGTGAGAACAGGTTCGGCTTCGCTGTGTTGTGAATTGTCTGGAACACCCATTAAATTCTGATGACACCTTACCGCAATATCTCTGAAAAGAATGTTTATTGATTAAATCCATCAGTCCAGGGATTTGTCCATTTCAGCTAGCATTGGGTACGAGGCAGAAACAATCCCTGGACGAGGCATCAGCTCATCGCAAGGTGAATACAAGCACTCACATACACTAGCGTCATTTTAGTTTAACCAAATCTGCATATCTTTGGAAGGAAACCGGAGCATACTGAGGAAACCCAGCAGCAAAACATGTAAACTCCAGGCAGGGAATATCAGCGACGTGACTCCCTGCAAGACAGCAGCTAACACTCTGCCACCCCCATGTGTATAATTATTAACAGTGTTCATTATTTAAATTAAATTACCGATTTATCTGTAAAATGTGACATACATACGTTAATGCATTTCATCATGAAAGTGATATCAAGTATAAATCTAAGGATTCTAAATGTACAGAGAGTTCCTGGAATATCATACATTTAATGTGCTCGATGTAGCGATCTATTGCTGGCGATCCGCTGCTGTCAGGACCGGAGGAAGCCCTAGAAACGAAGACGGCACAGAAGACAGTATGGGAGACTTTAAAATGTATTGTGTCATTATGATCGGGAATATACTATGCTTGAATATAAAAGCACCACGAATACATCTGTATTTCGGCATTTTGCTTCACCACATCGAACCATTCATCAAATATTAAAGCGCGCACACCAATCTCGTAGGATCCACAAAGAGGCTTTCTGTCACATGTAGATAATAAACAGAGACTCTGACGTCACATTCCAACTTTTAGCACACTGCGCCCTCCGACTTTTTGCTGGTACTGCAACTCGCGCACACATCACGTTAATTTCTGAGGACCTGCTCAGAGGACGCATCAAATGAACGCTGGGAACGCATTCTGAGCGTGAAGTATAAAGAGCCCTAAGTGTGCGCAGGTACAAAGACTAAGACTGTTAAATTTGACTTTGGTAAGGCAAATTTTGAGCAAATCCATCAATGCGTAAGGATGATAGACTGGGATAAACTTTTACGTGTGGAGACAGCTGAGGAGCAGTGGAATAGGTTTAAAAATGTTTTACATGTAATACAGAACAGGTACCTAGCTACATTTGGAATGAATAGGAAATTAAAAATAACTCTGTAATGACTTAATAAAGAGTAAAAAAAGAAGCTGCAAAAGAAAAAACAGCTGAATAAGGTTTGTAAGACTAATAACTCCAAAGTGAATCACAGGGCATATGAGAACATCAGGGCAACCATTAAGAAGGATATTAGGGAGGCTGAAAGACAGTTGGGGAAGAATATTACAGAGAAGGCGAAAGACTAGCCTATGAGATTTTTTCAGTATTTTAGTAGTAAAAGAACAGTCAAGGAGATGAAGTGCATCAGGAATAGTAATGGGGGAATTTAAAAATACAGACAGTGAAATAGCGGACGCTCTAAATAAACACTTTTCTGAGGTCTTCACAAGTGAGGTGCTGATGTGATTTGGAAATTGAAGAGTGAGAAGTGCTGCTTAGATTAAATAGGTTGAAATCAAACAAATCTTCAGGACCAGATAATATTTACCTACAAGTTCTTAAGAAGGTTAGCAAGTATATATAAACCCATGACACATATTTTTAGGAAGTCACTGCATACTGGAGAAATATTGAAAGACTGGAAAATCTTTCCAAATATTATCCTGTTCTATGAAAAGGGTGACTGGGCAGGTCCAAGCAACTATAAGTCAGTAAGCTTAAAGTACATCACAGAAAACTTAATGGAATTATTAAGGATAAGATTGAGCAACACATGGCAGGTACAGGAGTTTTTCAGAACATTCAGCATGGGTTCAGAAGAGGAGGCCATGTTTTACGAACTTGTTGGAATTCTATCAGGAAGCAACAAAAGGAAACGATCAAAGTGGAGCTTATGAGATTATTTATCTGGACTTTCAGAAAGCATTTGATGAGGTGCCACATGAGAGGTTGGGCATCAAATTAAAAGAAGTGGGAGTTCAGGGTATAATGTGTAGATAGGGACAGAATTGGCTCAAACACAGGAAGCAGAGGGTGATGGGAGAGGAACCTCATCAGAATTGGCTGATGTTAAGAGTGGTGTCCAGCAGGGGACAGTGCTTAATATATAAAAATCACTAGCTGTACCCAGCGGCTCTGCCTGCGTAGTAGTAAAACAGGAAAAACTTTCAAAATGAATAAACAAACAGGTAAACATGGTGAGAGGTTCACCGACTCGAACGGAGACTGGCGCATGAGTAAGGAGGACACCCCACTCCTGACGTCACGCTTCCCCCTCCCCTCCGCCCGCAGCTTCTGTCTCTCGGATTAGCATGAATAAATTGCTCCTACAAGCAAACTATGATACTTAGCGCGATGAAAGAAGACACAAAATCAACTGGAATGTTCAAGCAAATTATAGAAATAAATCCGATCAAAATCTGTTAAGTAATTCTCTCATGAAACGTGGACAAACAAACAGACATACACACATTGGATTTTATATATCTAGAGATTTAGAAAATGATATAAGTAACAAGCTGGTTAAGTTTGCAGATGATACCAAAATAGGTAGATAGGCAGATAATCTGGAATCCAATAAATCATTACAGAGGGACTTGGACAGCATACATTCTTGGGCAGATGAAATTTAAAATAAGTAAATGTAAATTATTACATGTATGAAGTAAAAATGTTAGGTTTGAATACACAATGGGAGATCTGAAAATCGAGAGTACACCTTATGAGAAGGATTTAGGAGTCGCAGTGGACTCGACACTATCAACTGCCAGACAGTGTTCAGAAGCCATTAAGAACGCTAACAGAATGTCAGGTTATATAGCACGATATGTGGAGTACAAGTCACGGGAGGTTCTGCTCAAGCTTTATAGCACACTGGTGATTCCTCATCTGGAGTACTGGGTGCAGGTTTGGTCTCCAGGCTACATAAAGGACATAGCAGCACTAGAAAAGTCCAGAGAAGAGCGACTAGGCTGATTCCAGGGCTACAGGCGATGAGTTATGAGGAAAGATTAAAAGAGCTGAGCCTTTACAGTTTAAGCAAAAATGAGATTAAGAGGTGACATGATTGAAGTGTTTAAAACTATGAAAGGAATACGTCCAGTGGAACAAGACTATGACTTTAAAAAGAGTTAATCAGAAACTTGTTAAGGGTAAATTTTACATAAACATTAGGAAGTTTTTCCACAGACACATGGAATAAGTGACCAAGAAGTGTGGCAGACAGTAGGACTTTAGGGACTTTCAAAATTCAACTTGATGTTGTTTTAAAACAATTAAGCGGATAGGACTGGCTAGTTTTGTTGGGCTGAATGGTCTGTTCTTGTCTAGATTTCTCTAAATTTCACTACGGCATTCTACAGGTTTATCCTGCCAAAGCAGAAGCAAGTAAGTGTGACAAATCACGTGATACAACCAGAATTCCAGCAGCGCTTAAATGTTAGCAGCATCAATCCTTCATAATAGATGATTTCAGTCTTTCTTCCCCTTTCAGGTGGCCAGCCTTGCAGTAAAGCAGTTACATCTTGCTTGTAGCTGTTTGCCTTGCACCTCTGAGGGGTCCGTGTCACACCCAATCTCTGACCCTCTGCAGCTTCCACAGCGTCAGTTAACTCTCAGTTTCAACTTTCTTGTGGTGTTTTTGTAAGACCACCCTTTCTGAAGCTTTACAAAAATGATCCACAAGTGTTTTATCATCCTGGCAAGGTGAGGGTCCCAGCTTGTGACCTTTTGTAGATGAGTTTGTGTTTGAAAGTCTAGACAGTTGGTCTTGTGACCAGCGTGTAGCTCATGCGTATCCTTTGTTCAACCTTAAAAATGTCTTAACTTTTAATACCAGTTTGAAATAATTAAGCATTTTACAAACTTAGAAATAAATGCATTACTATTGTAGCAAAAAGGGAGTAGGGAGTGGGAACCAATCTCAGCAACGTTGTTAGGAAATGACCCCGGACAGGGCACCAGTGCTTCAGACCTGCACATGGTCAGTCTTGGAATTGTTCGTTATCCTAGCCATCATGTCTGTTGGGGTGTGGGTGAGCAACTGTGGGGCCTGAAGGAAAACCCTGCACAGATGAGATGGAGACTGTGCAAACTCCATACGGACAAGTGGGGCTTAAAGTCGAATTGGATGACGGCAGTACAAACCACTTTGCCACCATGCCACCCATCGTATTGCTATCATTTTTGTAAATCAGTTTGGACTGGAGGATTACGCAAGACTGAAAGCTGCTTTTCTTGAAACCAGTTAGAGGACCGAATGACAGGATAACGAAGTAATTTAGGATTCCCGGATGAAAATGAATGCCCTCAGATGAGGTGTTCTTATTTATTATTAATTCTGCAGAGAAGGTGAGGAGTTTTGCAGGACTAGGCCTCATTATCTCATGGCCTCCAGTCACCATGGCAGACAATGGATGCTCAGAACATGTATGTCACTATCTTTTGCATATTAGTTATGAGTCCTTTTGCTAGCTTAGCTGTTACTAAATATATGCTGCATTTTACCTCTGAGCTAGAAGAGTACTGCAGAGGTGATGACCTGCTAAATCAAATCATTTGGATGAGGAAATTTGAAAAGCTGGCTCCTCTGGAGCTTTCAGTTTTGATTCCCAGGTTTTGACTAATCCAGCCGCCAAGCCATAAGTGCACACTTGGAAGAGGTTTGTCCTTTTCTGAGTCCTGTGAGGGAGGCAAAGTGGCATAATGGCTCATGTCGTCCAAGAACTGGATTCAGTTCATTTTGCATAGATATTCCCTGCGTGCTCTGCTTTTCCCCTACACATCTATTAGCTGAACTGGCATTTCTAAAATGACCTGTTGGGGGTGAGAGTGAATTTGTGTATAAGTGTATCACGCTGTGGACTGGAATCCAATCCAAAACACATAAGAACATAAGAAATGTGAGAGACAAGAGGAGACCAGTCAGTCCATCAATCTTGTTTGTGTGGCTAATAGCTAAGCTGGCCCATTTTCTCATCCAGATTCTTCTTAAAGGTTGACAAGGTTTTTGCTTCAACTTCGTGTCTCAGTAGTTTGTTCCACAAATCCACAACTCTTTGTGTAAAGAAGTGCTGTGTGGCTTCAGTCCTAAGCTGCGTGTTCTTACTTTGCACTGGTGTCTCCAAGCTTGTGATTCACTGTTTTTTTTTAAACAATTCTGCCTGATCTACTTCATCAATGCCTTTGAAGGATCTGAAGAGCTGGATCATGTCCCCACACAGTCTACTCTGCTCGAAACCAAAGAGGTAGATGATGATTTGGGATGTTCAGCATTCTGCTATAAAATTCTTGGAAATGGCTTTATGACATTTCTCAGATTCATAGAAATAAATATTCTCCTTTATGATGGCCTCAAAGGACACTTTTGATCTTGGTATGATGTGCCACACACCTCACGTGCTAAGATCAAACTCCACTATGGGTTTCTATCTATCAATCCATCTGTATATCGAGGCAGGGCTTCACAATTTATGGCCTAATGATCTTCTAATGATGTGCACCATTGTTATCCATTGGTATTGTAGGAATGACAATCAAACATCATTTGGTCCAGAAATGTAAAAAAATGACAAACTTTTTCATGGCGTGTATTTACTTTTTCACACTGCTGTAGGAGGGAAACTCAGTGTGGCAGCATTAGATGGCTAACATGCTAACTGGTAGTGTCTTTAGAGTCGCTGCCTTATCCCGAGTTCACTTCATCCTTCCATATTTACATTTTCAAGTTACTACTTTAGGGTTTTTATTAATATTAACTCTTTCATTATTATAAAAGTTGTTTTATTATTAATACCGCCTGCCTCTTCTCTATCCTCATTGTTCTTGACCTTTCATCAGCTTTCGATACTGTTAACAACAGTTTACTAATCTCCTCCCTAAATAAACTTGGAATCCGTGGTTCGGTTGGAGTGGTTCAAGTTCTACCTTTCTGATTGATACTTTTGTGTCTCCTGGTCTGTGTCCTTGTCTTCTCCAGAGATGTGCCTTATGGATCAGTGTGGGGTCCATTTCTTTCTTCTCTCTCTATTCGCTCCTTAGGACTCATGTCTACTCCTACCACCTCTGTGCTGATGATGCACAGATCTTCCCCTCACAGAGAACCCTAGACACTTGGTATAAGCTAACAAATAGTGTGGTAGACAGTAGAGAAGTTTAGGAACTTTCAAAACTAGACTTGAAGTTTTTTTAGAAGAATTAAGTGGGTAGGACTGGTGAACTTTGTTGGGCTAAATGGCTTGTTCTCTTCTCGATTGTTCTAATGTTCTAATGTTTCAGTCCAGATCTCAAGCTGTCTTGCTGTCATCTCATCAACTTAAAATAAACCTTTTAATGTTAGATATCCTGTACTTACCTTCTGATTCTTCTTCCTCAAGTTCATCTGAAGGCATTGGTCTTGAAGATCTCATCCTTTCACCTTCAGTCATGGTTGGGAATTTTAACGTGACTCTGGATTCCTTACTTTCTTTCATTGAATATACACTCACCTAAAGGATTACTAGGAACACCATACTAATATGGTGTTTGACCCCCTTTCGCCTTCAGAACTGCCTTAATTCTACGTGGCATTGATTCAACAAGGTGCTGAAAGCATTCTTTAGAAATGTTGGCCCATATTGATAGCATAGCATCTTGCAGTTGATGGAGATTTGTGGGATGCACATCCAGGGCACGAAGCTCCCGTTCCACCACATCCCAAAGATGCTCTATTGGGTTGAGATCTGGTGACTGTGGGGGCCATTTTAGTACAGTGAACTCATTGTCATGTTCAAGAAACCAATTTGAAATGATTCGAGCTTTGTGACATGGTGCATTATCCTGCTGGAAGTAGCCATCAGAGGATGGGTACATGGTGGTCATGAAGGGATGGACATGGTCAGAAACAATGCTCAGGTAGCCCGTGGCATTTAAACGATGCCCAATTGGCACTAAGCGGCCTAAAGTGTGCCAAGAAAACATCCCCCACACCATTACACCACCACCACCAGCCTGCACAGTGGTAACAAGGCATGATGGATCCATGTTCTCATTCAGTTTACGCCAAATTCTGACTCTACCATTTGAATGTCTCAACAGAAATCGAGACTCATCAGACCAGGCAACATTTTTCCAGTCTTCAACTGTCCAATTTTGGTGAGCTCGTGCAAATTGTAGCCTCTTTTTCCTATTTGTAGTGGAGATGAGTGGTACCCGGTGGGGTCTTCTGCTGTTGTAGCCCATCCGCCTCAAGGTTGTGCGTGTTGTGGCTTCACAAATGCTTTGCTGCATACCTCGGTTGTAACGAGTGGTTATTTCAGTCAAAGTTGCTCTTCTATCAGCTTGAATCAGTCGGCCCATTCTCCTCTGACCTCTAGCATCAACAAGGCATTTTCGCCCACAGGACTGCCGCATACTGGATGTTTTTCCCTTTTCACACCATTCTTTGTAAACCCTAGAAATGGTTGTGCGTGAAAATCCCAGTAACTGAGCAGATTGTGAAATACTCAGACCGGCCCGTCTGGCACCAACAACCATCCCACACTCAAAATTGCTTAAATCACCTTTCTTTCCCATTCTGACATTCAGTTTGGAGTTAAGGAGATTGTCTTGACCAGGACCACACCCCTAAATGCATTGAAGCAACTGCCATGTGATTGGTTGATTAGATAATTGCATTAATGAGAAATTGAACAGGTGTTCCTAATAATCCTTTAGGTGAGTGTATTTTGTTCAGTGACCAAATCATGTAGTTTCTTTGTTCATAAAATTCAGAGGATCTGACAGTTCCTTACTAATTATGTCATGTAATTCCTTGTTCAGGCACTGGTTCCCTCTAGCCTGGAGTATTGCAATTCCTTCTTTGCGTGGGCTTCATTCAACTGCTATCAGACCTCTAAAGCTGCTCCTTGTTTCACTCCTACTACTCCTCTGCTTCATTTTCTTCTATGGCTTCCTGTTGCTGTATGGATCCAGTTGAAAACTCTTCTTTTGACGTTTGACTCTATGGATGGTTCTGCTCCTTAGTATCTTCAGTCTTTGGTCTCTTCATATGTCCCTTCAAGAAGTCTCTATTCTGCCTATGCCTGTCCACCGACTGTCCCTTATCTTGTCAGATTTGCCAAGACTGCACAATGCTTCAGTTTTCTTGCTCCAAAGCTGTAGAATGGTCTCCCTTTGCCTATTCAAACTTTACTCAATTTACTTCTGTTTAGGTCTCTTTTCAAAATGCACCTCTTCATTAGCTTATCTTCTACAGGGTAGTTGCTGCTGTACTGACAAAGATTAGCATTCTGATGTTTGTGTCAAACTTATTTAAGTTACAGGTTTAAATCTGTAACATTAGGATGACTTGTTCTTGCTCAGTTTTTAATCTTGTTGTTCTGTTGATTTTGATGCTTGCACCTTCTAACAACTTTGGTTTTATCGCATATTTTATTATGTCCCTGGTGGGTGGAAATTGTCTATTCACATGACCTTTGAGGGTCAGAGTGCAGGGTCAGTCATTGTGCAGCATCCCCCAGAGCAATTTCCAAGTTAAAGGCCTTGCTCAAGGGCCCAGTGGAGTAGGACCCCTTCTGGCAGGAATAGGATTTAAACCGACACCTTTCCAGATACCAGTGCAAATCCTTAGGGCCGGTTTATACTTCATGATCAGAATGTTCATGCATCATGGCTGCCACACATTCCCAGCGTTCTTTTGATGCATCTTCTGAGCATGTTGTCAGAAATTTACGTGACTCATGCGCAAGTTGTAGTACCACTAAAAATATGGGTGTCGTGTGCGTTCAAATTTTGGTGTGTGATGTCAGCATTGTTGTTTACTATCAACATATGACAGCAAGCGGCAATGCAGCACCAACAGGATCGATCTGTATGATTTGATGTTTAATGAATGGTTCAATGCGGTGAAGCAAACCTTCAAACTTAAATGTTCACATACAAAAGTATTTGTGGTACTTTTTTTTCATTCATTTCTCACATAGGTAATACATCCATCCATCCATTATCCAACCCACTATATCCTAACTACAGGGAGCTACTATGGAGCCAATCCCAGGGTGCAAGGCAGGAAACAAACCCTGGGCATGGCGCCAGCCCACCACAGGGCACCACACTCACACACACCAAGCACACACGCTAGGGATTTAGGATCGCCAATCCACCTAACCTGCATGTCTTTAGACTGTGGGAGGAAACCCACGCAGACACGGGGAGAACATGCAAACTCCACGCAGGGAGGACCCGGGAAGCGAACCCGGGTCTCCTTACTGCGTGGCAGGAGCCCCACCACTGCCCCACCTTGCCGCCCCATAGGTAATACAAGAGTCACATATTCCCCATCTTAATGACCCGATACATTTAAAGGTCTCACATACCATCTTTGTCGCTGTTTTTTTTTTGCACCTTCACAACAGCAGCAGATTGCAAAGAATTTTTATCATTACCATCTTTCTTCCCTCAACGCACAACACCCTGAAACCAGACGTTTTCTCACCGTGATGATTTCTTGCACTACCAGCTGGTGGGATCCTTCAGATTTACTTAAAGTACACATGCAAGTAGAGACAGTAAACAGCTTGTGTAGTAGCAACATCCTGAAGCACATGCGTCTGTAGCATTAAGTATAGCCCAGGCCTTACATCAACCACTCGTATGTATTACAACTTAATTGATAAATCACATTGGATAAATTGTGTGCTAAAAATATTAATAGTTAAAAATATTAATAATACTGTTGGTCATTTATTTTACCACTTATAGTACTATTAAACCTTTTTATTGAAACACTGTTATTATTAACATCATGTATATCATTCTGAAACCTACTTAATCCATTTTATGGGTTCAGGGTCCGAGGGTCCCTTTAACATTTGGTGCGAGAAAAAAGCAGGCAGGGACACGGCACTAGTTCATCAAAGGCTTTTATCAACAGACCATTTTTAGAATTGTAACTAGATAACCCTTTTAATATTTTTATATAGTTTTTGGTTTTATACTATAACTAGCTGTATAAGCCCGTGCTGTAAAAAGCCTGGGCTCATAGAAAACATGGATTCTAGCACTTCAATCAATGAATCGCATTGGTTGTGCATTAGCGGTTAAGCGAGTTTCTCTCTCCTCAGAGGTTTCGTTTTGCAGATGTGCTCGCCTCCGTTGTCTATCAGCGACTAAGCGAGTTTCTCTCTCCTCAGCAGATTCATTTTGACAATGTGCTCGCCTCGCTTGTGTATTAGTGACCCAGTGAGATTCTGTTTCCTTGGCAGTTTCGTTTTTGTACTCGCCTTCGTTGTCTGTCAGCTGCTGAGCGAGTTTCTTTCTCCTCTGAGGTTTTGTTTTGTCGATGTGCTCGCCTCGTTTGTGTATCAGCAGCTAAGCGAGTTTCTCCTTTCTTGGCGGATTCACTTTGGCAACAGTCGCTTTCTTTGAGCTTCATGCGGTAGCCTCGCACTTCCGGGCAGGACAGACAGACATGCACACTTCTAGGCATAGACGTTTATATATAAGATATTAACATATGATTCCATAATAGTAGCCATTTTTTACCATAAAACACTGGTTGTCTGAATACTTTCTCAGACTAAATTGTGTAAAAACTGATGCTTTAATTATTTCATCTCTTGGTACTTTGAGGGAAATAGGCAACTTTTCATTAGAAGTCCCAGGATTTATTAAATCTCTCTCTACACAGGTCAAAAGTCTTGGAGTTATTTTAGATCGCACACTCTCCTTTGAACCACATATTAATAATATTGCCAAGTTAGCCTTTCTCCAAATCTCAAGGTTTGTGTCTTTTTCTTTTGGATACTGCAGCAGTGACCCTTATCCATGCTTTGGTAAACCTCATGATTTGATTATTGCAACACAGCATTGTGTGGTAGCCCTGCATGGAGCCTCAACAGACTACAGTAAGTCCAAAAATTCATTGGCAAAGGTTGTTACACATTTAAAACCTTGGGAACATATTACTCATACACTCTAGACATGACATTGATTACCTGTAATTTTTGTATCCAATATAAATTTCTCCTTCTAGTTTTTAAGGCCATTCAAGGTCTGGGCCCACCTTATTTGTTTTCCATGTCCATCACGCTCACATCACTCTTTAGTTCTATGCTGCTAACCATCCCATTATGCAGACTTTGCACTATGGGGGATAGAACTTTTAGTGTAGAGGGCTCATGGTTATGGAATGGTCTGTCTTTGTATCTTCGTATTTGTACCTCACTTTCTGTGTTTAAATCTAAAACTATCTTTTTAATATTGCTTTTTGTTAACTATGTATACATATTAGACTGTTTAATGATATGTTTTAATATTTTAGACTAATGTACAGTGTCCATGGGAATTTTGAAATGCACTTTTAAATAAAATGTTGTGGGGTACAGCCCGGACACAGACAGGCAGACATGTTGGTCCACCACACACGTTTTATTTATAGTCTTATTTACAGTGCACAACCCAGTGCCTCAGCACCAATCACCCCTTTCAGTCCTGGCCGCACAACAATGCCTTCTAGTCTTCCGACCACCTCCACTCCTCTCCTCCGAGCTCCGTTCACTTCCACCCGACTCTCGCCGTCAAATGGAGGGAGGCGGCCCCTTTTATACACCCCCGGATGGGCTCCAGGTGCTTCCTGAGGAGCATCCGCCGACACACCCCCGTGTGGCGGAAGCACCAGCTGTGTAGCCGGAAGTCCTCCAGGTGTCGCTGATCCTCTTCCCAGCCAGCACTTCCTGGTGTGGCGGAAGTGCTGAGGTCCAGGGCTCCCAAGGCATTGGGGCGCCCCCTGGCGGTGACCACGGGCCCCTACAGGGTTGGGCTTCCAAGCCCTCTATTTTTACTTTGAACTAAAAGCTTTAATAGGAAGACTCTTGAACTTTGGAATCTTTGTGCCTGTGTCATACTCAGTGCTTGAACATTGTAGAAAATCCCACCGGCCATCACAGAGTTGGTGAAGATGTAAAGGATGTCACTACTCATATTGAAGAAGCACCGTCTCCTAAGGAAGAAGATCTTGCTCTACCCTTTCATATTTAGCTCCTCTGTGTTATGAGGCCATTTAAACCGGTCATTGATGTTGACCCCCAAGTACCTGTAGGATTGCATCACATCTACATCCACTCCTTGAGTAGTGACTGGACATAGAGGCTGTTTGGTGTGGTGAAAGTCAATCAGCAACGCCTTGGTTTTCCTGATGTTAAGCTGCCAACAATTCTCTTTGCACCAAGAAACAATGTTCTCCACCGGACTCCTCTCCTCTGTCTCATCCTCCATATCGACACACCCCATAAGCGCAGAATGAGTATTTCTGCTAGTGACCTGACCTGCTGTTATATTTATAGTTGGGAACTCATGAGTTAGGAATTTGCCCTTTTTGCGTCTGATTGGATTCCATTATTATGATATCTCCTTGGTGGGTTAGAACTGTGAACACTGTGCATTTATGGCTTAGTGTAGTTTCTGAAACAGAAGTTTTATCTCACATTAATGAACTGGACAGCTTGATGAATGATTGAATTGATCTACAGTAGGGGGTAGCGTCAGGGACTGGAGTTAACTGACATTGTAGGTCTGTGTATTATGATAGGAGGCCGCCACGGTAATGGTATTCAAAAATGTTATGAAGATAATTCAAAGTTGATTCACTCTGCATTGATTTAAAATTGTTACAAATCACTATATTGTATTGTACTGAATGGCATCAAAGCTTAAAATTATAAGTGCCTTATCATATATTTATAGTCTGAGGTGTACAGTTGTGGCCTAAAGTTTTGAGATTGACCCAAGTTTTAACAAAATTTGCTGCTTCAGTGTTTTAAAATCTTTTTGTCAGATGTTTCTATGGTATACTGAAGGATAATTACAAGCATTTCATAAGTTTCAAAGGCTTTTATTGACAATTACATTACGTTTATGCAAAGTGTCAACATTTGCAGTGTTGGCCCTTCTTTCTTTTTCAAGACCTCTGCAATTCTCCCTGGCAGGCTGTCCATCAACTTCTGAGCCAAATCCTGACTGATGGCAGCCCATTCTTGCAGAATCAATGCTTGGAGTTTGTCAGAATTTGTGGGGTTTTTTTTGTCCACCCGCCTCTTGGGGATTGACCACAAATTCCTAATGGGATTAAGATCTGGGGAGTTTCCTGCCCATGGACCCAGAAATTCAGTGTTTTGTTTTATGAGCCACTTAGTTATCACTTTTGCCTTATGGCTCAGTGCTCCATCTTGCTGGCAAAGGCATTGTTGGTCACCAAACTGTTCACTTGGTTCGGCTTGGTTGGGAAGAAGTTGCTCTCGGAGGATGTTTTGGTCCCATTCTTTATTCATGGTTGTGTTCTTGGACAAGCTTGTGAGTACTTTTTTTCATTCATTTCTCACATAGGTAATACATCCATCCATCCATCCATTATCCAACCCACTATATCCTAACTACAGGGAGCTACTATGGAGCCAATCCCAGGGCGCAAGGCAGGAAACAAACCCTGGGCATGACTTAACCCCAGTAGTCCTCAGCAGTCCAATATCTGTACCTTTTGCAGAATATCAGTCTGTCCCTGGTGTTTGTCTTGGTTTCTTTGCTGCCTTTCTTGACACCAGGCCATCCTCCAAAAGACTTCACCTCAAATGCACTCCCACCTTCCTGCTGCAATTCATGAGCAACCTCTGCACTGGTGGTGCCCGCAGCCGAATCAAATTTAGGAGACAGTCCTGGCGCTTGCTGGACTTTCTGGGTGCCCTGAAGCCTTCTTCACAACAGCAGTGGAAATGCGTTTTTTTGGGATTACGTTCATTTTCATGGAAAAGAGGGACTTTACAATTAATTGCAATTCATCTGATCACTCTTCATAATATTCTGAAGTATATGCATCATAAAAAATGAGGCGGCAAACTTTGTGAAAATTAAGGTTTGTGTCATTCTCAAAACTTTTGGCCACGACTGTACAGAGTGAAGAGAAAATGATAGAGGACTATTTCTTGTGGTGCTTCAGTGATGCTCACATAATGCTTGAGCATCACAAACTACGGTCTACCAGACAGTCCATTATCCAGGACACCAAAGGCTCATCCACCTGCAAATCTTAGTTAACCCCTAACAGGGATGCCTGAATGGTATTGAAGGCACTAAATCAATCAATCAATCAATCAATAAATCATAGTCCTCACAGTGCTGCCTTTATGGACACTTTGTGGAACAGATGGATAATTGCATCCTCCATGCCAATCTTTGTCCAACTGGCAAACTGCGGTGTCTCCAGATAGTCTGCCACAAGAAGACTCACAAAATCCAAGACTAGCCTCTCAAAGGTCTTCATGATGTGAGATTAAGTGCCACTGGTCTGTAGTCATTAGGTGAAGATGTGCCAGCCTTCGTTAGAGCAGAAACAATGTGGACTGTTTTCCACAGCAGCAGCCCTTTTTGTGGCATTAGTGACAGATTGAACAGGCAATAAAGGCCTTAAAAACCTGAGGACTGACTCCATCTGGTCGCACCGTGTGTAGCTTCCTCAGCTGTGTCCTCACTTAGTCTTCAGTTATGGACAACATACTGATGATCAGAGGTGGATTCATAATCTGCCATTCCAGTTAATGTGGTAAGAGTTGATGACACAGCAGGGATGGTTTTAACCCCTGACCTCCTGAGTGTAGGTGCTGACCTGACTCCACATTCCTGCTTCCTTCTTTATCTGTTAGTTGGATTAATACTCCATGGGATGTTTCCAGCACATTTCATCACGTCTGTTGCTAATGTTCTTTCAGAATGTCATTCCTTTATGACCTTTTGCAGAAATCTCATCACACGGCTAGCTAATGGCTGCATTGGCAGCATTTAAAACCTTAACATTACATTTTCAGTAGCTCGCAGAAACATCTGACCCAGTATTTCCTAATGAATTGTTCTTACACGGTAGCTTTGAATTATTGGCAATTAAGTCAAATTAAATTCATAAATAAAGTTAGGAATGAAAGTAACATGATTCTATTGTTATTGATTACACTTGAAGTTGGAAGCCTCTAGAAATTGAAGCTTAGTTGAGATGTGAGGCCTTTTTACAAGAAAAAAAATCCTTCATTTTGTGCTTGTTATAATCTCCTTTCATCTTTTATGGATACAGTATGCCATATTGGATTATAGCAGATAATAAAGCTGACTGCAGAAACTCACTTTCTTACCGAGCCATCGCAGTCCTAGTCGCACATTCTAATTATAAATCAGGCCACCACATTGTGCTTTTGGGTAAATAATCCCATCCTTTGGTTTCCAAACAGGATTTCTTATCTGGTCACAGAGCTTTTTTGTCACAACAAATTGAAAGGAATTTGTAAAATACTTAACTTTTTGATGAGTAAAAATGCTTGCTCCTCTGTACGATCTTCGCTCAATAGTCTTGAAAACACTTTTAGGACTGCAGTGTTGTCTCTGAGAGTTTAATAAACTCCAGCGTCCCGAGTTCAGTTTCTGCATCTGATTGTTGACTGTGTGGAGGTTTGCACAATTTCTCCAGGTCTTCTTGGGTTTTCCTTCAGGTGTTCTGGTTGCCCCCCACCTCCCCAAAGATGTACTTGTTAGGGACACAGATAAATAATACAAAAGATCAAACACACTGCCAGAGCCTACAAAATGACCTCCAGCAGGCACGCCGCTGGTGTGAATGTCTCTGAACACACAATCAGAAACAGACTTCATGAGGGTGGCTTGAGGACCCGACATCCTCTAGTGGGCCCTGTGCTCACTACCCAGCACTGTGGAGCTCTATTGACAATTACCATAGAATACCAGAATTGGCAGGTCCACCACTGGCACCCTGTGCTTTTCACAGATGAGAGCAGGTTCACCCTGAGCAATTGTGACAGACGTGAAAGGGTCTGGAGAAGCCGTGCAGAAAGTTATGCTGCCTGTAACATCGTTCAGCATGACCGGTTCGGTAGTGGCTCAGTGATGGTATGAGGAGGCATATCCATGAGGGATACACAGACCTCTACAGGCTAGACAATGGCACCTTGACTGCCATTAGGTGTCGGGAAGAAATCCTTGGATCCATTGTCAGACCCTCTGCTGGTGCAGTGGGTTCTGGGTTCCTCCTGGTGCAAGACAATGCCCGGCCTCATGTGGCGAGAGTATGCAGGCAGTTCCTGGAGGATGAAGGAATTGATACCATTGACTGGGCCCTACACTCACTCGCCTGACCTAAATCCAATAGAACACCTCTGGGTGGGATGTTATGTTTCAGTCCATCCGACACCACCAGGTTGCACCTAAGTCTGTCCAGGAGTTCTGTGATGCCCTGGTCCAAATCTGGGAGGAGATCCCCCAGGACACCATCCATCATCTCATTAAGAGAATGCCCCCTGGATGTTGTCAGGCATGCATACAAGCACGTGGAGGGCAAAGAAAAGATTTGGAGTCGCTGCAATGAAATTTTGGCAAAATGGACTCGCCTGCCAGCCACGTTATTTTTTGACTTTGATTTTCGGGGTGTCTTTGAATTCAGCCCTCTGTAGGTTGATCATCTTCATTTCCATCAAACGATATGCCATCCTTTCATTCATAACACATTACCATATCAGTCCATATCAGTAGAGATAGCCAGCAGGATTGAGATCTGATGTGTTTTCAAAGTGTTTCTTTAATCTCTTTGAGCAGTTTACTCTAAAAAGGTCAAAGGTCCAGATCTGACCTGTGGGCCGTGAGTTTGACCACCTTGTTGTAGTATTTGATGCTGTTTGTTTAATGTTTTTGTGGATGAACTGGAATCCCACTGAGTGGTCATTCTTCTCTGCTGCCACAGGATGAGACTTCCCGAAACTCCAGAAAATGAGTTCAGAAAGTGGATTCATGGATACAATGGACATTGCTGTTTCCTTGACATGATAACAGTTTCTACTTTTGGCTACTCAACCTATGGTGGACTTTTTTATGAAGTTGTTTTTTCAATCAGATAAATGAGTTGAGTGTTTTTCAGATGGTATCAGTCTTACCACGTTTCACTTAGCTGAGTCTGCTTTGCGTCTTTCCCTCTTTGCATTTTCATTTTGATGTGGCACAGCAGTCGTTGGGGTCTAGCGATCTGGGTTCAATACCAAGCCTGGTCGCCATCTGTGCAGAGTTGTGCCTGCATGTGGACTTTTTATTGTTAATATTTGAATTTCTTTGTTGTCTGAGCTGTTACTGAAGCCACTGACCTGTTCATAAATAGCCCCAAAAGACGAAGCCGAACAGCTGAGCTTAGCAAGCTGAGCGCCGTGGGTCCTGCAGACTGTTCTACCGAGGAAATGTGATGGGTTGGCATAGTGGGAGCATAAGGAGTGCCAGCTTCTCCTTAATCCAGCACATGGCACGTTGGTCTTCATTTTGTGTGTTACAGTAATAAACTTTTTTAATCACAGCATCCGTTCAAGTAGTGGACATGAATCCAGCTGTCATCTGATCTCCAGCTTTTGCCAAAATGGACCTCTCAACCGCTCAAGAGTGAGCGCTTTTTTAATATTAAAAGGTGACTAAAAAAATCATAGTTCTAAATATTTATATAAAATTGTAAGAATAAATATGTGAACCCTTTGGAATGACTTGATGTTCTGCATTAACTGGTCATGAAATGTGACCTAATGTTTATCTAAGTCGAAACACAATGTGCTTACGTTAATAACACACAAACAATTCAAATCTTTAATCCTCTCTGGTGCCATGAAAAAAGTTACATTGACAGTACCATGGGGTCAATTTGACCCCATGGTAAAAATGTACTCTATTACCAGAATAAAAACACTGTTTATTACAATAGTTTGTTTTTCTCCATATAACATTATACAACAAACGTTTGTACTTAAATATCGACAAACAGAGGCGTATTTGTCTTAAGAACTTTCAGATCTAGATCTTCTCGCACGGTTTGTGGCACTTCGAGTCCCCCTCGGCTCCTGGGACAGTAGAAATCTTTGCGAATGAGTGTAATCGGCGCCATTGAAGCAAAACTCTCTTTGTAAATTGTGCTGCACGACTACTTACTCTCCCTTAAGGTGAGTCCAGGTCACTAAAACCCTGCAACATTCAAGGTTGCTTTTGTGATGAATTATTTTAAGAAGATGGAGGGTTTACATCTAAGAAGATGTATCGACCTCTTCATGTTAAGTTTTGGACTTGGGAATTGTTTGGACCTTCTGCCCGTTAAGCACAGAAGGGCAGCGTCCACATTTCTCAGAATAATTTTTCTCTTAAATCACAGGCACGTAGTGCAAGGTTGTCAGGCAGAAATTTGCAGGATTGTATAGAAAATGTAATTCATATACCACAGCGGTCGTGTAGCGCCTTTCACAAGGGATCTGCTACCGAGAGATGATCCAAATACATTTAAGCTGCTGTTAGTGCTACTTACCTGTTGTGTTATAGCACCTTTAAAATGTACTTTACCCGAAAGCACTCCAGTACTGCTCAATGTATCTTTACTTCTTACTTGTTAATGTTTTACTGTTTAATAATTTATATACTACATTTTATTTTTTTCCCTTGCACTCAGTGAGAGAAGCCACTGGGTAATCAGCTAGTAGCCTATATAGAAGCAGATACAGAAAATGTATTACAAAATCCAAATAATATTGCCCAATACTTCCTGTGTGAGTTTCTGATTATTTTACATCACTGTAGGCCTAACTTTTACTGCTGGCTTTGGTTGCACAACCATCTTCGCACACAAACTTATTGCAATGATTACAGATGAATTTGGCTTTCTTGTCCTTTGATCTGGGACAAATGTAGCATCTCTTGCACTGTCCTGAATGAAGCTGATGAGCTGAAGGTGACTCTGGTAAAATACCACAACTGCATATGACCTGCTTGACATCTTGTGGTGTTTTCCGCACTTTCAATCTCTGACGTCCATGTGGAATGATTAAAGCAAGGGCCATACTTCATGTGGGAGTCTGACTCTTCATGGGGTTCGCGGTCGCTTTCATCCCAACTCAGACCATCTTCAATATTGTCCTCATGTTCACTGTCGACGATACTTAAGACACCTAAAGACGCCAGAGCGTCTTTGAGCGACAATCCCCGATGTTTCTCCATTGTGTTGCACTGCGAACGTCACAGAACCTTCGAAATAAGAGAAAAATACCTATATGACATGGTAGGCACTATGGGGTCCATTTGACGCCCAAACAGAAATAAACATAAATAAAAAATAAACAGAAAGACACAAAAACTACCGAGCATGTGTCACCTTATTAGGGAGGCCTTACAAAAAAATACATGAAAGGCAAGGTTACTAATCGTGGTAGTTTTAAAAAAAAAAGATGGGTCAAAGAGGAGTTGGTTCACAGAGACCCAATGGTATTACAGCAGGGTTAATGTCTTTATTGAACAAACCCCTCAGACAATTATAGTGTCCTGTGGAAAAAGTAAGTGAACTCTTGGATTTAATAATTTGTTGAACCTCCGTGGTCAGCAATAAATTCTAACAAGCACTTCCAGTAGCTGTGGATCAGACCAGCACAACATTCAGGAGGGATTTTGGACCAATCTTTCTAACAGAACTGTTTCAGCTGAGCCATATTCTTAGGATGTCTGGTGTGAACGACTCTCTTGAGGTCAATCTGCAACGTCTTAACTGGGTTAAGATCTGGACTCTAACTGTTTAACTCAAAAAAGCTATTCCGTAGTGGACTTACATTGATATTTAGCATCATTGTCCTGCGCTATCACTCAGCTTCTAGTGAGCTTCAGTTGACAGACAGACACCCTGACATTATCCCGTAGGATACCTTGATAAACTTGGTAGTACTAGGGTGCTGTACCATGTTAGCTATTATGAATGTAGAGGAAAGTCAAGCAAAATTACACCTTTTACTATATTGGCTAACTGAAAAGATTACAATATGTAAGCTTTCGAGGCAACTCAGGCCCCTTCTTCCTTGTTGGGATGATGTTTTCATTTTGGCATGTGGTGCCCTTTGTTCATTATACAGAATTTGCAAAAAGTATGTTTGGTAAAATGGGCACAATGGTACAACGGGAGAAAAGGAAGAGAATGGCAGGAAAACAAGAATAAGAGAATCTTTATCTTGACATTAAGATTGCAGAATATACGGTACTATTTCTATTAAAAGCAGCATCACTTCATAGAGAAGAAAGTGTGTCCATGTTGTCAGACATGTCAAGTGAAAATGTGTTCATAGTATATTTTGTGGTAAAAATAAGGCAGTAGACAAGAAAAAGGTTTGGGGATGGCCACCCCGTATACTGGAAAATCAGCAAAATAAAAGAAGCACATCTTTACAGATGGGAGTTTATTACTGAACTGAACTAACAGGATGAGTCTGTTCTATAAAAATGGTGGATAGGAGGAAGAGGTGGAGTTAGTGTGGCTGGAACAGGAACTGACGAGGCAGGAGGATGAATTCTGGTTACCGAAGTAATGTCATCAGGGTTGGCTGGAAATGATGTTAGTGGGTGGTTCGATTGTGATGTCACTGAGAGGTAGGGCCTTCGGCTGAACTGCAGGGAAATAAAAGGAGAGAGGATTGGTTGCGAGTGCAAATCCCCAGGTTGCCACAGCAGATCATCTTGTTCCATATCTTTCTGTCCTATACATCTTATTCTGTTACACCCATCACCTGCATGTCCTCTCTCACCACATTCATAAACCTTCTCTTAGGCCTTCCTCTTTTCCTCTTACCTGGCAGCTCTATCTTTAACATTCTTTTCCCAATATACCCAGCATCTCTTCTCTGCACATGTCCAAACCAACGCAATCTCACCTCTCTGACTTTGTCTCCCGACCGTCCTACCTGAGCTGACCCTCTAATGTCCTCATTTCTAATCCTGTCCATCCTCGTCACACCCAATGCAAATCTTGGCATCTTTAACTCTGCCACCTCCAGCTCTGTCTCCTGCTTTCTGGTCAGTGCCACCGTCTCCAACCCATATAACATACAGTGTGTATATATATATATATATATATATGTAAATGAATGATTTGGATAGGAATATAAGTAACAAGAAGGTTAAGTTTGCAGATGATATCAAGCTAGCTGGATTGGCAGATAATCCGGAATCTGTTGAAACATCACAGATGGACTTAGGCAGCATACAGGCAGGGGCAGATTGGTTGCAGATGAAATTGAATATCAGTAAAGGTAAAGAATTACACATAGTTATTCAAAATGTTAGGTTTGAATGCACAATGGGAGGCCTGAAAATTGAAAGTACACCTTATAAGAAGGATTTAAGAGTTGTAGTGGACTTGACAATATCAACTGCCAGAAAGCATTCAGAAGCCATTAAGACGGCTAATAGGATGTCAGGTTATATAGCACCTTGATGTGTGGAGTACAAGTCACAGGAGGTTCTGCTCAAGCTTTATGGTGAGGCCTCATCTGGAGTACTGGGTGCAGGTTTGGTCTCCAGGCTACAAAAAGGACATAACAGCACTAGAAAAGGTCCAGAAAAGAGCGACTAGGCTGATTCCAGGGCTACATGGGATGAGTTATGATGAAAGATTAAAAGAGCTAAACCATTCAGTTTAATCAAAAAGGAGATTAAGAGGTGACATGACTGAAGTATTTAAAATTATGAAGGAAATTAGTCCACTGGATCAAAGCTGTGACTTTAAAATGAGTTCATCAAGAACACGGGGACACAGTTGGAAACTTGTTAAGGGTAAATGTCACACAAACATTACAAAGTTTTTCTTTACATAGATAACGAGAGACACCAGGAATAAGTGACCAAGTAGTGTGGTGGACAGTAGGACTTTAGGGGGTTTCAAAACTTGAATTTATGTTATTTTGGAAGAATTAAATGGATAGGACTGGTGAGTTTTGTTGGGCTGAATGGTCTGTTCTTCACTTCAACATTAAGCTAGGATGAAGAAGTTTTCAAGTAAAGTCCACCTTTGTTTTTAATAGAAAGCATTTTTGCACCAAAGCTGCTGTTGTGCCTTCATTCTTTTTAGACATTGGGAGTGTGCTCTGATTATGTGTTGCCACACCCACTACACAACGAACCACCTGGATTGAGACACAAGTGCAGCAGGTGACACCTCAGCACCACACTGAGATTAATGGCCTTGATCAAGGGCCCAACAGAGGAGGGTCACTTCTGGCATTCACGGGATTCAAACAACCTTCTGATTGCCAGTGCAGATCCTTAGCCTCAGAGCCATCACTCCGCTGGTCTTAGACCATCAGTACAATATATCATTATTATTAGTAGTAGTAGTATTATTGTCTTGGTTGGGGCTATCAATCTCCTTGGAAATGGAAGCGAGCCACGGCTGCAGGCACTTAGAGAATTACACCTCATGACAGTCATCTAAACATTTTTCTGGATCTTCTTTACTTTACAGGCTTTTTTCTTTAACATTTCACTTCTGCAGTTTTAGTGTGCCATCACAGTCAGCTTACCCTTGTTGAATACACGATAATGAATGAGGAAGGGCTAAGCCATTAGGCTGTGACACAAGGCTTTTGTCACTTAATGAATCAAAAGCTTGTAAAGCTAAAAGTTTACGTGGCACAGTTAATCATGAACTTGTTCCACAGTAGCAATCAAACATGACAAGGCAGGCCATTAGCTGGCTGTCTTCTCACTCCTTTGAGTTCTAATTTATCTTGGTGCAGATGAACAGTGTTAGGGTGCCAAGCCTTTAAGAATAATGTCCAATTCTGTGTGTCGAGTCACTCCAGTTTCGAGTGAAGGACTTGGCTTGTGATGGACTGCACTTTTTTGTCTTTGCCATGAGATCCTCTATCTGCGGTGTTGGGTTGTCTCTTTCAGTTCCTTGTTAGGGTCTTTGCTGTGTACTTTGGTGGGAAAAAGTGCGTCTCTCTCTGGCACGAACGTTTAGGCTCCGAAGCTCCCTTTTTGAAGTAATGCTGCTTCTCAGTCTACCCTGACTGGGCTCAACCACTGGCACAGGGAGGAAGTGATGTTTGAGTTTTAAGATATATATATATTTTTTATTTTAAGTGTTTCCTACATTGGTTCCATATTCTGAGTGAATGAAGGACAGTTGGGTTGTTGGTATATTGATGATAACTTCTGTTTACTGGGGTACAGAGCAAGGAATAGAAAGACATACTACAGGATTTAATTTCTATTCCAGTCCAAGCTAGTGTGTGTTCATCTGTTTGTGTCAGTGTCCAGGTTTGTATTGCTTGTATGTCCAATCTAATGCCTTTTGCTAGGGAATTCACTGGAAAAAGCACACTTTTGTTCAAATTAATTTTGAGTCCAGATATCTTTCAAAATCCTGCTAGTACAGTTAGGGCTGTAGGCACAGAATTTTGTGGGTCTGATATATACAGTACCGTATCATCTGCATATAAAGATATTTTCTGTTTAAGTCCTTCCCTGAAAATCCATTTTATCTCAGAGGCGTTTTGAAAGCGAACTGCCAGTGGCTCAATAGCGATTGCAAATAGCATTGGTGACAGGGGGCATCCTTGTCTAGTACTGCGTTCTAGTTTGAAGTAGTCCTAGATAATGTTGTTAATGCAAACTGAAGCTTCTGGACTGGAATACTGTAGTAGTACATTAGTTTGATCGATGCACATATGTTAGGGCCAAACCCAAATTTATGTAAAGTGGTGAATAGGTAATCCCATTCAACTATATACAATACAATACAATTTATTTTTGTATAGCCCAAAATCACACAAGGAGTGCCGCAATGGGCTTTAACAGGCCCTGCCTCTTGACAGACCCCCAGCCTTGACTCTCTAAGAAGATAAGGAACAACGCCCATAAAAACCCCAGTAGGAAAAAAATGGAAGAAACCTCGGGAAAGGCAGTTCAAAGAGAGACCCCTTTCCAGGTAGGTTGGGCGTGCAGTGGGTATCAAAAAGAAAGGGGTCAGAACAATACAATACAATACACAGAACAGAACAAATCCTCAATACAGTATAAAAATAAAAATTTTAGAAGTACGTAGCAGAATTTAACAGTGGATGACATCACATAATATCAAATGCTTTTTCTGCATCCAAAGATAATAAGATCTCTAGAGTGTTAGACTTTATGAATGAATAAAATTACATTAAATAGACATCGAGGATTGGAAGCCAAATGTCCGGTTTGGTATCATGATATTACTGAAGAGAGCACTTTCTCAGTCTTTCTAGCTAGGACTTTGGAGAGTATCTTAACATCATTATTCAGAAGTGAGGTTGGCCTGTATGATGGTAAAATGGTAATTAATTCTTGGTGAAAAGTTTGAGGTAGAATTTTTATTGTCCCTGGCTTCTATAAAAGTTGCTAATAAAAGGGGAGCTAACTTGATTGAAATTTTTGTCCACCACATCCCATTAATTCCACATACTGATCTCTGCCTGAACGCCATCTCCTGGCAGCTCCAAGTGAGTTACGCTAGCTGTCAAACTCTCCTAAATTCTAGTGAGGTTAGGAGTAGTTTCCTGAATTAGGAAAATTGAGAAAATGCTTTTATTCCTAAGTGTAGATCCAACTTGAGCCAGTTGGGACTGTTTTCATTCTCTCAGATGCTTAATAAATATGGGCACAGGACATGTTATGTTATAAGTGCTTCATCTTATTAGGCATGTTAAGTGATTTACTGAAAGACATTGAGTGACTTGGTAGTGAGAATGAAACTGTCAACCTCAGCATTCATTAGGTCACCATAATTCAAAAGGCCACCATCTGTTAAGCCACACTGCCTGCCTGTTTTAGTGAAGTTTTATATTAAACCCTTTTGGCTAAGCAGTATTATAAGAAGCTTTACAAATGCATTATAGGTTAAATGTATGATGTATCAAATAACAAGGTAATAATAGTAAAAATAACAAAGTAATAATCATTGCAGTGGACAGTGCATCATGGAAATATGCATGAGATGAAATGAAGAGAAAAAAAGGTCATTAGCGTCCAACAAGTAAACCAGCTTTACAATGTTAAAGCAAAAAAGGTTCATTGGAAGCTGACAGACCCTGGAAAAATGGGCAAGACACTTTAATATCATTTTAATTTTTAAAAGAAATCAATAACCAATGAGCAGTAATGTACTGTTGGCTGATTTTCTGCTTCTTTAAATTCACAAAGACTGCATTAGGGCCTGTGGGGATAGAGAACAACAGCATAATTAAAATGACCTACTTTTGGAATTCTGCCATCTAATTTATGAAGCTTAGCTGCTCATCGAGACCTGATTACATTCCATATGAATGCTAAGACCTAAAAAGTAATAATAATAATACATCCTCCATTGTTTCATAGTTTCAGGGTGGCAGTTTTTTTGTTTTTTTTTTCTGTTTAGTTTTGTAAATCATAAGGTAAGTGAGATGCTCAGGTTTACACAGTGAAGGAGGATAGAAGGAGCTCTGGCCAGGTCACAGTTTCTATTAGATATGGCCCAGTAGCTGCTATTATGGGTACATTGGTGTACTTCCATGGTTTGACAGTCACAATATTATTTCATTTTTGTTGGAACAGACTAAGATGGTCTGGCTGCTAGAACATTGAAGGGTACCCCCACAGAAACAAGAAGAAGCGTACAATGATAGATAGATAGATAGATAGATAGATAGATAGATAGATAGATAGATAGATAGATAGATAGATAGATAGATAGATAGATAGATAGATAGATAACTTGTTTGTCCCAAAGGGGTAATTTAAACTTTACAGAAGCTCAAGAAAAACAAATATATTACAATAAACCACACCCTGCCAAACATGCACAAGATATTCATGTTTGGATAATAAGAGAGCTTATGATAAGTGGTCCGTGGCGGCAGGTGGATTTTAAATAAATAATCGTGCCCCAAGAAGGTGCAGGCACAAATTAGGCATAGGTGTGTGTGAGTGTGTTATTCTCCATGGTTAATTGAGGACCTGGTTGACCACATCACGTACATATGCAGAGGTGGGTGGATCAGTCAGAACTCTCAATGATTCTGCGGAGGGTGCTGTTCATTGAACCCTCGCCCAATTAGGCAGCAGAGTACATAAGGAGCCTACACAGGTCAGGAGTGGGAAGAGCAAGAAAGAACTGAGAGAACAAAGAAAGAGCAGAGGGCTGTGAGAGAACACCATTGCAAGGATAGTCAGAATGAGACAGCTAGCCAGTGGGTGAGAGGCAGCGCAGTCGATGACCCCACGAAGGAACAAAGGATTGGTGCTCTAGGGGTGGATCGTTCCCACTGATTTCTTGTTGTGGAGTGGGTGCGATCATGGAGGGGTCCTACCCTAGGAATCTGAGGCATGCTGGTGCAGCAAGAAGGATAAGAGGAGGGCAACCAACCCTGCATGGCCTGACTGGTGCCACTTGGAGGCAGCTAAGACGGGGGTCAGGAGGTGAGGAACGCGCATGCTGATTGTCTCCACCGGCTGAGCGAATAATGGGGGAGTCAGAGAGATAAAGAGGGAATTGTGCTGGGCTCATCTAATATCAAAAGGAACACTAGGCTTTGGATGACTGTTGGTTTTACTCTCATTTTATTCTCGATTGTAAACCTCTTAATGGATTATTTATTTATTTATTGATGAAGAGAGCACTGCACTTTTTCGACACCGTTTGTTCATTTGATTAATTTTTATAAAATCACCGTATCACTTTATACACCTACCCCTTGCTTTATGAGTGTCCTCATTTGCCAGGCTTATCTCGGTAACATTCTTGATGGCATTGGGTTTAAGGGGCTATCAGGCGTGGAGCTAAACCGCACCATCACAGAGCTGCTGTCACCTGATAACAAGCTTGTAGGTGGCAGTAAGATGTGGTCAGATGTGCCCAGTTGTAACACAGGTTTACTTTTTAATGCATTGACATTTAGCTAGATCTGGTCCAGCTTGTTGAGTCCACAAATGGGACACGCTGATATAAGTTCCTCTGATTGAAGTCATTGGGACAGAATGATTCATCGTTTGAACATTGGCAACAGAGTGAACCATTTCTGTACAGAGTTAATAAACATTAGGATGATGTAACTTACCTCACTAGGCAGTAAAGTGGGTAAATTTAGTCACATTTAAATTCTAATTGAAATTGTGTTCACTTTTTTACCTTTGCTCATTCACATAGCTGCCCAGTCCCCTTCTTGTCTGTTTAATCACATCAGATGAAACCCATCCCACATTAAAAAGTCATCTGAAATAAGAAATACCCAAAATGCCACAGTACCGGAAAGTGCCACAACTCACTATGAGACATGGCAGTTCATCCAACTAATTTAAAAGGAACCACACATTCCACATTATATGGATGCAGATTAGATCTGAAACCTTTCCACCTTTGTCTTATCCTCGCTCCATATCTTTGCCCTTTCCATCCTTTCACAAGCTGCTCCTCCAATAAGGTATAGCAGAGCTCCTTAGGTAACAGCGATCATAGTGCTACCAGCTAAGTATGGGAATATTTTAATTACGCTCCCAGAGCCTCTTATATTCTCAGTTGTTGGTAGCCTTCAGATCCTCTTCATTCTCCTGTATTCTCAACAAATCGAAGTAGCAGTTGAGATAAGCAGATGCTCAGGTTTCCAATGACAACACAATATCTTCAATGTAAAAATCCATTAATAACTGTATAGTAATTAGCCAGATGCCAGATCACATCTACTCTTAAAACTAATAATAAATAATAGTTAAAAAAGTTTATTAAAAGGTAGGAAGAAAAGCCAATTAAGTCATTTGTTAACTTAATTAGTGTGTTGTGGGAGGAAAACAGAAGCAATAATTCAGGCAGACATGAGGAGAACATGCAAATACAGAGAGAGTGACTGGGCTGGTAATGAGACCCACTTTGCTGAAGCTGCAAGTCCGCAGCATTGACTATTGTGCTTCCCGGTGTAAGAATCCATTTACTGAATTGACTTAACAAATTTTAAGACTATGGGTAGATAGAATCCACCCTTTGTGAATCAGATGTAAGGAAAGAAAGAGCCCTGTGGAGGGCATCTATATAGTGCAGGCCGCAATCTTCAGCTTGACTTTGAGAGGTGAGAAAAACACAGAGAGGAAAGAAAAATCCATAGAGATACAGAGAGAATGTGAGAGAAAGTCCTCAAAGTTGTAGCGTGCGGCATAGCCAGTACGTTACCTCCCCGGGGACGCTAGATGGCAATCCCTCTGGGTTGCAGCGGTGTCTTGGACTCCCGCAGGGCTTCATGGGAGTTGGAGTTGGTGCAGCCCTGTCGAGATCCGCAGGTGCCACCAGGGGGTGCTGCAGCTGGAGTTGCTGAGCCCTTATAGGCTGTCTTTCCGCTACACCCGGAAGTGCTGCTGGAAATGAAGTAATCAAGCACCTGGAGCACTTCCGGGTGTATTATAAAAGGAGCCAGCAGCCACTACTCCGTATACGAGAGTCGGGAGGAGGAGAACGAAGCATATGGAGGAGGAGTGGAGGAAGAATAAGAGAGATAAAAGTATTGTGTAGAGTTGTGCCTGTGAGAACGAGGAAGGCATTGCCCACAGGCAAAGAAATAGAAATTAAACATTTATTTGTTTTATCTGTGTGCCTTTTAGTCACAAAGTGAAATAGTGACTGGGCCAGGGCATGAACCCAGTGTCCTACAGCTATAAGGCAGCAGCATTGATGATTGTGCCCCCTGGATATAGCAGCATGACATAACATTCCCAGGCCTAATTAACTCTGACAATTCCTTTAAATGCCAACTAACTGCTGTACCTTCCGGGTCTTTTTTGACCCGATTGTCAGATTTTTTGCCCCAAACCTATTTTCAATTGACTATGTTGTTGTGTTTAACCAACATGCTGGAGTATTATGAAAGGATGTGGTCAAAGTGGAGCATATGGCATTATTATTGCTTTTGATAAGGTGGCACGTGAGAGGTTGGGCATCAGACTAAAAGAAGTGGAAGCTCAGAGTGGAAGAAGTGACCAAGTAGTGTGGCATACAGTAGAACTTTTTTTGGTTATCCTGGTAGGATTACAGTAGATGGATAAAGACAAAAGCATGTTTTATGTTCAGCATCATGAAGTGATATAAAAGTCCATCTTGTGAGATGTTTCTTATGTGAAAGAATGCCATCTTAAGAACATGTCACATTAGACGACTTTTCCAGTGATTTTCAACCGTAGCTTTCATTTACAGTTGGAAGTTGTCGGGGGCATGTGACCCTTGAAGACAAACCCCTAATGTGGCATACCTTATAAATGAGAGCAACTAATCTTTTGTTAATTTTGCATTAGTCAGAGAGGGCGGGCTCTGTGTGCATGAAAGCTGACAACCAATGAATGCTCATCCAGAAGTACAATGCATAGGAGTAAAGGAAACTTGTGTATTGGGCTTCACAAATAGAAGAGAAGCTTGTCTGTCTGATGTCTCAGGTTTTATGAACTAAAAGAGAATGAACACGCTGAACACACCACAGCTGCTAACCCCTCGTGCATCACCAGTACAGCAGCGACTTTGTCAAACAGTGGACCTCACAAATAGAAGGCGTATAACAGAATATAAAAAAATAAATAAAGGGCTGAGAACTTACTGCAGCTGTTAATCCATCATACAGTGCGAGCTCCATCAGGCAGCACACTATTGATTGTCAGAAAAGGAGAAGACAGAAAAGAGCGACGCTAGGTCAATAAATGTGACCTGGGCTGCCATTTTCATTTGTGTAATTTGAAATGGTGGAGAAACTAGATCTGCGACTGTGATGGGCAAATCTGAAATACTCCTTGACAAAAAGTCACATAATGTGAACATCGGTTTCAGTAATATGCTTAATATATAATTTGAAGTTTAAAGCACTGACCATCCTCAGAGACCCCTATCATTAAGGATGCTCTCAGTTCATGTGGAGGATATCTGGATATACTCTTAGACACCGTAGGCCAGAGAGTTTCATTACACACAAGACATTTTTTTATAACAGCTTCTTTCAAAATGGTTGCTAAAGATATTCAGTGTGACCTGAGGTGGGGGGCATTGCAGCATCTAAAACCCCAGACACAACTCTACAAACACAAGTCCGGATGCAAATAAATGATTTATTTCAGAAAGACCTCCATTCCATCTGATTAACAAAGTTTACATATTCACAGCTCTCTCTTCTTTTCTTCTACTCCTCCAAGGTGAGCTTTGTCCGTTTCCACCCGACTCCAACTCACCTGGGCAAGGCAGGGTGGTTCCTTTTATGGAAGACCCGGGAGTACTTCCTGTGCCAGGGCATTGCCCGTAGGAAGCACCTCCAGGTCAGACAGAAGTTTCCACAAAGTAGTGACCACAGATCTCTGCAGCACCCCATGGTGGTATCCACAGAACCTAACAGGGGATGCCCCAATGGGGCTACAATTTCAAGCGTGCTCTGCGGGTATCGTCCTGGGTATGATGTTAATCTGCATCCAGTCCTGCATGTAGGCCCTCAGGGAAAAACCTGGGGGTTGGAGACAGAATTGGCACTACATCCATCATAAAAATCCTCACACTGGTTCCATTCCATCTAAACTAGTGTGGTGCTGAGGTGTCACCCGTTGCATGGCTGCACTCAGGTCCTAATCTGGGATCTTGAGGTGGTTTGTCATGTGGTGGGTGCAGCAATGCACTGTATCTGCGTGTGCTCCTAACCTCTGTGGGTATGTATATATATATATATATATATATACCGTATCCCAGAGCTACTGCCATCTAGCATGTCGGGCAGTAAATAGGCCAAACAGACGGTCTCCCCCTGTCCCTCTGCTATATTGGCCTCCTGGCCAGGTAAGGATCTTTGATCCATCCCCGGTGGGATGCCAGGATATTCACTCTGTGGTTCCTGGCAAAGGTCAGAAACAGCCTGCCTTTCTTCTCAGCCATTCAGTACGGTGGTCTCACATCTCGGTCTGCCCCCTTCACATCAACCTGTCAAGAAGTAAGTTTGCGTTTCTCCAAGATGCCGCCTTTCCACTTCTCTCTTAATTAACTTCGATATTCAAGCACTTTGCTCATTTATTTATGCTGTAAAATGAAGGGACAACAAATCGTGAAGAGTTGGGGTTTCCACCCTCGTATACTTTGTGAAATGAAGAATTATATCAGCAATGCTGTATGTCTTTAGAGACATGAGTCCAAAACAGAAATGAGGTATAACAGAAAACATGGCTGTTATATAGTTGGCAGAGGAGGGACAGAAGTGGACATGACGTCTCTAGGAGACGAGCTCTTCTGATGTCTGTGGAGGAAAACAGAAGCAAGTGTTAGGGAACAGCGCCAACCCCTGGTCTGGTGGAGAAAGACGTTTAATCCAGCTATCTCCCATAAAAACAGGGTTATGTTATTTTGAATTATGTACATTTTAAGCAGTTTTTTTTATTAAATTAGATGTTTTCAGTTTGAATGAGGGAACTTGTACTTGAATTCTTGTGCCTGTGCAAATGGCAAGTAAAATCTCTCCTGTTGCAACTGCTCCCCCTCTAAGTAGGATGTCAGAGTCACTCTCTTATGACACAACGGCCACATTGCTAGAAATCACACGTTTGACATGACATGGCCCTTCTTTACTTTTCAGAATAGACACAGATAAGATCAAACGTAGTTCTACTCTCTGAATATGCAAACTGCTGTGACTGCATCATTTCTTCGTCTTCTCACCTGCTTAGCTAGTAGAAAGGGAGCGCTTAGCACTGTGTGTGTAATAAATTATCGTTTGGCCAAATGATAGTAAATGCAGATGCGCGCTTTTCCCAGCGCTGTTGTCATCAGTTTGTAAAAGTAATAAAACTGTATTTAAACTTTTAATGACAATTCATGACTATAATTACCTCCAGTGGGGTACAGACTCTGGCAGGTGATTTATCACTCCTTTCATCCTACTCAGACACAGAGAGAACCTGCAAGCACCACAGACATGGACTGGACTGTGACTTGAACCTGATCTCCTGAAACTCTGTGAAACTGAGTGCCAACTACTGTGCCATCTTCCTCTAGTGAGAGAGCAAAGCATTGACAGGGCTATTTAATCTAATTCCTGGTCTTGGAGTTCCAGAGTCTACTCCTGTGGCACTGATTAATACCCCCTCAGGCATCTGGGTCACCCCGTGCGACTTAATGAATTTCATTTCTTGGCAGAGAGCCGATCATGGTCAGCATTCATACCACCTGTGCTTCAGAACAGGTCATCCACCTGAAGCTAAGCATGTTCGGGCCCAGCCAGTACTTGGATGGGAGAACTTCTTGGAAAAAACTGGGTTGCTGCTGGAAGTTGTGCTGGTGAGGCCAGCAGGGGGCGCTTGCCCTGTGGTCTGAATGTGGATTGCAATACCCCATTGCAGTGATGGGGACACTGTGCCGTAAAAATGGTGCTGTCCTGCGAATGAAACTGAAGTCCTGACTCTCTGTGGCCATAAAAAGATCCCTGGAAATCCTTCGTAAAGAATAGGGTGTATCCCGTTGTCCACCATGGCCTAATCATTCTCGCCCTCTCATCTCTCATTCTTGTCCCCTAGCCCTAATTAGCTTTCTGTCTTACCACTTTGTAGCGCTGCCACATAATTATAATATATTTTCTGCTGTCGATCGGGTGTTGTGGGGATGATTCTTACATCCGGAGATTGACAGCGGTGCCCCAGAGGTGGAACTTCCGGTTTTACTGTTTTCTTTCGGGGAGTCATTTGCATAAAGCGCGCCGTTTTAAAGAGAGAAGGGAGAAGAGGAGAAAAAAAGGAAAAAGGAGAATTGGAGAGTAAAAAGCAGATCAGCTACTGCACGGGCCATGTAAGAAGTCCAGGAGCTCCTACAGTCCTGTCAGAAGGTGGAAGTGATTCTTTTGATCGGGGAATTGAACGTTCCGCTAATTCCTACGGACTTGGGTGAGCTATTTCAAAGGACTTATAGTATTGTGTCATTGTGACTGACTGTATGTCTTTTATGATGAAGAGGTGATTACAGCTAGGAGTTCGCAATTGTCAGAACTCCTCGTTTTGCCTGCTGGTATTAGCGGGGCAGAATTGTGGACAACTGTGGATTTATTTACCAAAATTGGTGGGGTAAATTGGGGAAGGAATATTGTTATTGTGAATATATATGTATATATTTGTGGCGCTATAATATAAGTGTTATTTAGGGTGAAAGGGGGCGCATGTGTAACGGATTGTATTCTTGTTTTCATTTTTATGTAATATTTCGTTATGTGATGATTGATATTGACTATAAGTTTTTGTGGGCTATTAACGTATAGGCATTAAGGGATTGAACCGAGTACAATAAAGAGTATACGGGAAATTTATTAGGGTGTGATATTGGCCTATCCTTTTATCGTCTGCCGTCACCTAGGTCAGATTAGTGGTAGCAATCATCTCGTGCAGTGCGCGGGACAAATTGTTACAACTTCACCACTTAACAGCTAATGTGTGGTGAGCGTTACTGGCACAATAATGGCCGCCGTCACATCATCCAAATGGATGCTGCACATTAGTGATGGTTGAAGTGGCACCCCACTTACAGAATTGATTTGAGTTGCGAGAAAAGCGCTATATAAATGTAAAGAAGTTATTATTATTATCATACTTTAAACAATGCAGTATATGGACACCCTGTCATTGAATGAGTGTGGAGACTCTACTCCAACGGAAAGTTGAGCGGTGAAGGGCGTTAAATAACAACAACAGCATTTATTTCTATAGCACATTTTCATACAAATTATGCAGCTCAAAGTGCTATACATGATGAAGAAATAGAAAAAAGACAAAATAAATAAAAATTAGAATAAGGGAACACTAATTAACATAGAAAAAAAAGTAAGGTCCGATGGCCAGGGAGGACAAAAAAAAAAACTCTGGTGGGAGAAAAAAATAAAATCTGCAGGGGTTCTGAGGCCACGAGACCACCAAGCCCCCTCTATGCATTCTACCTAACATCAATGACCTCAATCAGTTCTCATGGTATTCAGGGTTCTCATGGAAGAACTTGATGATAACGGTCATGTGGACTTCTGGCCTTTAATCCATCAATGTAGGGACATCACAGTGCTTTGATCAGGTGGTGATGGTGCAGGTCGCCACCCCAGAAAACCAGAAAAAGAACAGAAGAGAAAGTAAGGGTTAGTACGGATTTTGGAGCCGTATGGCAAAATCATTGTTGCGATCAGCATCACTCCCTCCAATAATTAACATCTCTGTTTTATCGGTGTTTAAAGATAGGAAGTTCTCATCCATCCGCTCCTTTAATTCACTAAAACAACTAATTAAAGACAACATTGGAGAAACTTCATTTGGTCTTATAGAAAGGTATAATTGAGTGTCATCTGCTGTAAAAGAAAGCACAAACACAATCTTTAAGTGTTGGGGAATCCGTCCCTGTATACTGTAAGAACCAGTTTTGCTTTGGTATGTGATCAGTCATGAAATACAACAAACAGACAGTTTACATGATGATCGGCGGACATTTTATACTATGGGGACGGAAATAGAAAGGGAATGCCTGGAAAGGAATCGCTGAGGTAGATGGGATGTGGTGACATCATCACTGGGGGACCAGAGGGAAGGAAGGAACCCAGAAGTGACTTGTTCTGCTGGCTTGAATTCAAGGCAGCGTTTTCTCATCTTTCCTGTCGAAACAAAGAGAGAGCAGTTAGTACACTGCTGTCGTCCCCTGACGTGATTTTGCGCTGATTCCCTAAACGCTCGTGCGTGACATTGCGTACTAGTGAAATTTAACATGATGTTTCCTAATGATAGATCCCAGTGGAAGCATGTAAAGTGAAAACAGTAAAGGCCCGAGTACTGAGCCCTGTGGGACACCATATTGAACTTATGTCTATAATGATGGAGTACTGTCAGCACATTTCTGTACATATTGAAAATCAATTTGATAAATAAAAGCTAAACCAGGCAAGGATGGTGTCTGTAAGCCCAATGCTACTTTCCAGCCTTTGCAGTAGAATGGAATGGTCAGTGGTGTCAAATGCTGCTCTTAAGTCTAACAACATAATTACAGTGGAGTTTCCTTCATCAGAGGATATCAGAATGTCATTTACAACCCGTGTTAGTGCCGTTTCTGTACTATGACCAGTGCGGAAACCAGACTGGAATTTCCCAAGTAAATTGTGATGCGTACGATGTGACTGAAGCTGATTGGCAACTACTTTTTCAAGTATTTTAGAGAGAAAGGGTAAATTTGAAATGGGTCTATAGTTATTAAGTATGTGTGGGTCTAGATCTGACTTTTTAAGTAATTGTTTAATGACTCACACTTTCAGTGCATCAGGTACCGTGCCATGCAATAATGAACTATTGATGATGGTTAGAATAGGTGCTGCAAGAACATCCATTGCTGAGACTGAGATAGAGGGAGTTCTTCCGTGATGATTTCAGTGTGCGGACACCCCGTCATTTCATTAAGCAGATGTGTGATGAGAGGTCCAACACGGCCCAATGGGAAAAGACTCGGGATCTGATAGAGGGATTGTATCTCTTATCTGAACAAAAAGTGTCTGGGAGCTCCATAGGAGGAACAGTAAGGTGTAGATGTAAGCAGGGTAAAAGTGAAATGAATTGAAATGTATGAGTGCCTTCTAAACATGTTCATTAGATATTGAACTAATGAGTACCATCCTTGTGTAGTTTCCAAGGCTCTTCTTGTATGAATGTGAGATTTGTACTGGTTTCTTCTGCATCTAAAATATGTGTGTGTGGTAGGTTGATTGGTGCCCTGTGTGGCTTGACTCCTCTTCAAGCGTCAGTTCATGCTGATGGGCTCCATCTCACAGAAACCCTAAAAATGCATTAAGCAGATTTACTAAATGGGTGGACAAGTATGGTGGCATGTTGGATAGTGCTGCTGCCTCACTGGACTGGGACAAAGGGTTAAATCCAATTATGGATCAATCTGAGGGATGGTGGGTAATTCCAGAAACATTAGGTGCAACATAGGAGCCAGGCCCCAAGGGGGTGTCAATCCATCGCAGGAGTCACTAAAGCAGAGACCCCATTTACCCCAATAAGCCCAAGATGGATGGACTGGCAAAGAAACAAATAGCTCAGCCACAACCAATTCTCATTGATGCATAAACTGCATTAACTTTCCCATCCATCTGTCGTCTTTGTTAACCCATTTTTTCTTATTTTTGGGGCCACAGAGAGCCCCAGGGCAAGCCAGCAAGACCAAATTCATTGCTGAAGGTGCTATGTAATGAAGGCTGCAACAAAAATAAATCATCATGAAGCTTTATATCTCATTAAATGTTGTAACACAATATTGATTGATGTCCCTGCTGTTAGTACATTGACTTAGAAAAGAAAACCACAGGTCTGCATCTTACAGATGTGAAGAGGAAATTAAAATGCTTTCAACGGGGCCTTCTTCTCCATTTTAGGATTAGTGGGGCATAACTGAGAAACCCCAAGGCTGATGTAAGAATGCTGTCCTCAGTTCCTGGTCTTGGCAAATATATGGTCACTTATCTATCGATAGGAAAAAAAAATCAAATTAAAGTTTCTTTGTTTTTTTTTTTTTGCTTCCAGGAGTTTGCCACATTGACGAAAGAGCTGAACGGCTGCAGAGAACAACTGCTAGAAAAGGAAGAAGAGATATCTGAGCTAAAGGCTGAGCGGAATAACACAAGAGTAAGTAAAGTTATGAATTTGAGATACAAAATCAAAATCTCTCTCTGGATAAGCCAAGATGAACACATCTGCCTCATACAAGTCAGACCTGCTTGAAATGATTGTGAAGGAGTGCCAGGGTGGTGGCATTGAGGTGGCAAAGGGTAGGCAAAGGCATTACAGAAAAGCTTGAAGAAATACAACATGATAGATAGATAGATAGATATGAAGGGCACTATATAATAGATAGATA
>JANRMT010027041.1:21832406-21842714 GCA_026402145.1 Polypterus bichir lapradei | reverse complement strand
GATAGATAGATAGATAGATAGATAGATAGATAGATAGATAGATAGATAGATAGATAGATAGATATGAAAGGCACTATATGATAGATAGTGTGAAAGGCGCTATACAGGCACCCAACCTGACACAGACTGACAACGGAGGCACAGGTAAAAATAAAAGAAAAAGATTTATTTTCTTCTGCTGGGGGGTCATGTCTTCCCCATGTCCCTCAGCTACAGCACAGTCCCAAAAAGCACCACACAAAACAAATCAAAAATATTCTTCTTCTTCCACTCCTCCCAGGCAGCTTCGTCCTCCTCCTCCTCCTCCTCCCGACTCTGGCGCCTCAAGTAGCAGCTGCAGGCTCTTCTTATAGACCACCCGGAAGTGCTTCAGGTGATAATTAACGTAATTCAGGCTCCACTTCAGGGTGTGGCTGCATCACAGCCCAGATGGGCTCATTAAGCTGTGCAGCTCCCCCTGGCGGTGGCCACAGAGCCCAACAGAGATGAGCTCTGGTTTTCCATGACTGTGACCCTGATGTAACCCAGGGGGGCTGTCACCAAGTGTTCCGGGGGACATAGTGTGCACCCCATGACTGCTCTCCCGGATCCAGTGTCAAAGGGGCGTCCCGGCCGGGCATTGGTCCTGGCCATCTGCCACAATAGATAGATAGATAGATACATACATAGATACATAGATAGATAAATAGATAGATAGATAGAACTTTATTTGTCCCCATGAGGAAATTTGTCTTTTCACGGAAAATAAATAAAAAAATAAATAAATTTTACCCTAAATCGAGTCATTCCAACTTCCGTCTTATGCTGACTGATTAGAATAGCAGCTCTTTTGCATTTAGGCATTCTGGGAGGAAGAAGCAGGTCGAGGTGGATGAACCTCAGAGGTAATGTCAGATGGAATGATGTCCATTGTCCTTTCTGCAGAAGGGGTAGAAGAGAGGTTGTTAGTGCACAATGCCATCTCCTGTCCTGGCAGGGAATTACCATCACCCAAGCCTTCAAGCTGTTTCCCATGCGCATGTGCATGACAACACTCTTTGGTCTGAACACACACCAGAACAACTAAAGCAAGAAAGTCACAGTGAGGCATTATGCAGGTGTATTGCTGTTGGTCTGTAGGAGCCCCCATAGCCTATCTTAACACACTTCTGCTGAGTAATCCATTGTCTTAAAGTCCTCATTGTTGGAGTGTCACAGAGAGGATGTGCAGCATTGATCATAATGGCACTTAGTTTTGTTTCAATTCTCTCCTTTGCTACAAATTCCGGGGGGTGCAGAGTTCATCCCATAACTGAACTTGCCTTTTTAATTAGCCTCTAGATTGGGGTCTCCATATCCAGTCCTGAGCTGTTACAATGGCTGCAGATTTTCTTTCTAAATGGCCACCAGTTTTTTTTTCTCCTAATTCTTTCTTTTCTCTTTATTTTAACTGATTTGTGTTTTAAGTGTGTCAGTTATACTTCAGCGTCGCACTCTTTCCCTTCCCTGCCATTCCTGCCTGATCAGAGTCAGTAATGTACTCCCAGGGTGTATGTGTGTGTGTGTGTCACAGTGTGTGTACTTGAATGTAATGGACATGATGGTTGATCTCCACCTTACATCTGCTGTTTTCAAGGCTGTGTCCAATTTCTGAACAAGAAAAAAAAATAAAGTGATGGGTCTTGTGTCCAAGACTTTCACTGGATTCTTTGAATGGGACAGTAAACTTCAACTTGATGCGAGTATCATCTTTGAACAGTTGTTCAGGGCTCTTTTTCGTAGCCATGCTGGACACCTCATGGATGTTTCTAATGTTACTCTTGCAGATGGCTTAACTATTTAGGGTCACCCATGCATACTTGTGTTGTTTCTCCCATGTGGATGTTTCTCCTGATGTTCAGGTTGGACTAAGTGACTCGTGCCAATCTGGAAGGTCCCTGATGGCCTTTATGACATCACTTACTGTTGGGCTGTGTTTCAGCATCTGTCATGTTTCTGATGCACATGATAATCCATGTATTGTGAATGGCTTTATTATTCATTTTAATCTTTGTGAATGTATGAGGCTGGGCACTCATTTTGGGGATTTCTGAAGCCCTAGATTCCTAACCTTTTATTAGTAGTTTGATTGAAAGCTTACTTTTGCTGATGTGAATTATTTTGGTCTTCGTGCCATTATGCCAGCTCCACGTTATCCGAGGGCGTGTCCTCGTAAACTGCCATTAATAAAGCAATGGGAGTAAAAGGCCCCCATTTCAGGCACTTCTTCTTCATAGTTTGCAGATTCCAAAAGCCTTTTTGACAATCAGTTTCTCTTCTCGACTTCTGTTCAAATTTTCAACTAAGATTTTGGATTCTCGTTTTAGTTCTGGTTTCAGTGTGGCAGTCTTTTCCGTTTTGATCCCTATTTCTGTCTTTGATTATGACTCCTTAAATATCCTTTCTTGCTAGGGCTTTAGCATTATTCCACGCGCTGGTCTCATGACTCTGATCATTTATTTTAGTGTCCTAATCTTAATGAAGAAGGGTAGCAAATGTGATTATTATCAACTTTTATTGATTTAGCAAACACCTTTTATCTAAAATAGCTTACAATTAACAGGCGCATGTAGAAAAATAGAAGGTAACAAGATTCAGGATATTAAGAACACAAGAAATCAAGTTTGCAGCTTCATGTAATAAAAATATAATAAAGAAATCAGTCAGTTATTTTATAGGTTTATGGGGTCATTATTGTCACATGCAGAGTGAAATTCTTCCTTGTCAGTGCTAATCAATTTACACGCTGCCAATCTCAGGTGCCATGTTTAGTGAGTAGAACAGCAATACTTTGGAACGTCTGTCTTCTTCCTTACTGTAAAGATAAGACAAATAATCATAAGGTATCTGGGGCACCTCGAAGGCAAGCCCCATATGTTGAAAGGTGCAAAAGACACACACACACACACACACAAAAAAAAAAAGTGTGTTAACCACAAACCGTTGAGACTTCTTTTGATTTTCACAAAATCTGTCCAAGATGGCCCCGTTTCTGTTTCTGATGGTTTCTGGGAGGAAAAGGCAAATCCAGGTGAAGCGACCACAGAAGTGACGTCATGGTTGGAGCTGGAGTCTACCAAGCAAGCATACGGCACAAGGCAGGAACAATCCCTGGAATAGACATTCCTAATTTATGGCTTTGCTCTCATTTAGTGTGTGTGTGTCTTGGTCTTTCCATCTTGGTGCTTGATAGGGTTATTCATGATGTTGTAGCAAGCTGGCAACAATTACTTGCAGCTTAGAGCAAAAAATGTATGATGCTTCGTAAATACTTTTTATGTATATTGCTCTGAGGTAGGACACATTCTTATCCTAATGTGACATTTACTGCAATTCCTTGAAGGCATTATGAGATGCTTTATAAATATGGTTCCTAATTAAACCCCCACGCAGTCTCCTCTGCTTGAGACTAAACAGGTTTATCGTATATACTCGCGGATAAGTTGGGACTTGATTTTACAGTATAATTTCTGGTATTTTATAATGTCATTCATATAAGTTGAATGCGGAAAACTAATGCTATTGGTCCAAGAGATAATGATATGCTAATACCCACCTGAGAGTGTAAAATTTTGTGGTTGTGGCAATGCGCTGTATCAACGCGTACTCCTAACCTCTCTCTCTCCCTCTATTGTGCCTACGTGACTGCACGGTAATACCCAAACTATTTCGAAGTGACGTTTGCACTGATTTGTGTTTTTTGTATCTCACACCCTCATACACCATTAGCGTAATTATCATAAGAGCATCCCAGGGCTCTGTCCTGGGGCCCCTCCTTTTCATTACTTACCTCCTTCCCTTTGGTAATATCTTTAGTAAATATAACATTAGCTTCCACTGTTGTGCTCATGACAACTCTACCTCACTAGCAAACCTACTTTTTCCTTTCCACCTTCCTCGCTTATTGACTGCATAGCAAAAATCAAATCCTGGTTTTCTTCAAATTTTCTTAAATTAAATAGTGACAAAACTGAGGTTCTCCTCATTGGTACAAAATCAACATTATCCAAAACTGATCATTTTTCCTTTGTTATTGATAATTCTTCTGTCTCCCCTTCCCCACAGGTTAAGAGTCTGGGTGTCATCCTTGACAGTACTTTATCTTTTCAGTCCCACATCAATAACATCTCCTGGTCTGCATATTTCCACTTGCGTAACATTAATCGTATTCGCCCGTCCCTCACTCCCTACACCACTGCTATCCTTGTTCATAGCCTGGTCACTTCTCGTCTGGATTATTCCAATTCCCTTTTCTTTGGTCTTTCTCGCAAATCTTTTTATAAGCTTCAACTGGTCCAGAATTCAGCTGCCCACATCATTACTCGAACACCCTCTATTCACCATATCACTCCCATCTTGCAGCAGCTTCACTGGCTTCCAGTTCAGTTCCGAATTCAATTCAAAATTCTCCTACTAACTTTTAAGGCTATCCACAACCTCGCCCCTCCATATCTGTCTGACCTCCTCCATGTTGCCATTCCCTCCTACACCCTTAGATCCTCTTTCTCTATCCACTTGACTGTCCCTGTCCCCTTCATCCATCTTACCACTATGGGGAGCACAGCATTCAGTTTCTCTGCTCCCCAGCTTTGGAACTCACTACCACCTGAGCTTAGAAATATTAAATCATTTTCACTTTTCAAATCTTAACTTAAAATTAAATTTGTTTAAGACTGCTTTTTCTCTTTGATTACAATTGCTTTGTCTGATTTTAACTTTTGTATTTTAGTTTTGTTTATAATCTGTGTTTTGTCTATTGTTCAGTGTCCTTGAGTGTTTAGAAAGGCGCCTACAAATAAATAAAATATATTATTATTATCCCTTATCTACAATGGAGAGTTCGATCAGATGAAAATATGGAGCTGATTTTAAAGTAAAAGTCGTTGAAGTGACAAAAGGAATTGATAACCACGCTGCTACAAACAAACTTCGATGCATCTGAGAAACTGAAAATAAAATTAAGTGTTGTATTTTTGAATGGGCGTATAAGTCGGGGTCTGATTTTATGACAGATTTTTCAGGTTTCAAGACCCAACTTATATGTGAGCATATATGGTAATTCTCAGAGTCTGCCACAGCAGGACATGTCCCTAAGTCCTGGGGCCTCGTGCATAATGCCGTGAGTAGAATTCACATTAAAACATAGCATACAGAGAAAGGCACAAAAAAAAAACCAGATGCATAAATCTGTGTGTTCGCCAACCTCCATGCTATATAAATCCCGGTCAGCGTGAAAAGTAACGCACGTGCACGCGCCTGCAGCCACTCCCCAACTCCTCACAGAATTACGCCTCTTTGTATATGCAAATCAATATAAATAGTCATTAAGCTCAGCATTCTGTGAAAAGGCAATGGCAAAAGCATGGAGGAAATAGAAGAATTTCAGTGAATACCAAGTGGAGGCAAGAAAAAACGTGCTATTTGTTGGTTTCAACAGTGGTATAAACAACAAAAGGAAGTGGATCGAGTGACATAGAGTGTCAGAGAAACTCGAAAGCTCAAGTTCACAAAGTTGCACAGTGCCCAAAATAAAAAAGAAGTTGTCACATATCAAAGTTGCAGTGAAAAGGCAAGTTGTAGCCCACCGTTTGAGTGTCATATGAAAGCTTATTAGGGTACAGAGAAAAAATAGGGACACAGTAGGAAAAAAGCTCGAAATGTCAACTTTAATCTCAAAATTTCCACTTTAATGATGTAGTTTATTTTGTCATTAAAGTAGAACATCATAAACTTCATCTTAAAACCGTTTAATTTGCTAGTTTCTTAAATCCCATCGTAACTAAAGTAGCACGTTAAATGCTTTGTTTTTTATTTGATCTTCTATGTGCTCTATGTGTGTGAATCACTATGTGCTTCTTAAACGGGCTTTCTCTTCCTCAAACAGGACACAGAATCCATTACATTCGTGATATTATAGCTCTCTCAATAATTAAAATACTTGATATCATTTCAGTATTCATATTATATTAATTAACGCATGTACTAAACATGGGAACACGGTGGTGCAGTGATAGTGACGAGCTGGCGCCCCGTCCAGAGTTTGTTCCTGCCCCCCTTCAAGATGCTTGCTGCACCGTGCACGACCTTTGATGAAATAATTTATTGCAGCAGTACTGTCTCTTTCAAATGTACTAACCCCCAATTCCTGTCCTTCCTTTTCTTTCTCCAAGTACCCAATCGCCACACAATCAGCTCTGTAATAAACGTTAAGCCATCTGTAAGCTTTGAAAGCCGATTCTTCAAAACATTTAAGGAACATTGAAATATCTTCATAGTACATGTTTAATTATTCTATCCATCTATCCATCCAGTGTCGCGCCTGCCCCAGCAAGAATACAGCGCGAGGCAGGAACAATCCCTGAATGGGGCACCAGATCGTCACTACTGCTGCAACACCGTGTCCTCACATGTTTAATTATTAACAGTATAGATTATTTAAATTTTTTATCTGTATAATTTAATAAACATATTTTGCTGCATTTCATCTTAAAAATGATATTGTTATCATATGTAAATACACGCTTTATAAAGTGGCTCAGGTTGTGCAATATCATAACTGTATCACAAGTTTACAGTGAGGTAATTGTACTAATAAATACAAACAGTTCTACAAGGAGCACTTGACGGACTGATTGAGTGCATTTATAGCTCTTGGGATGAAACTGTTTCTGAACCGCGAGGCCCGTACAGGAAAGGCTCTGAAGTGTTTGTCGTATGAGAGCAGTTCAAATAGGCAGCATGGCTGAGGCAGCGTGTGCGTGATTCTGTATCCCGATAATTCTCTTTCCAATCAGCTGCTGTACAAATGCGATTCCCCACAAATACTCCGAGTGGTGCAGTGAGAGGAATATGGAAAAAGATGATCCGTTGTGGCAAACCCTAACTGGAGCAGCTAAAAGAAGAAGAAGGTGCAGTGAGAGTAACAACGCTAAAGCAGCTATGGTATTTGGAATAGTTTGGCCATTCTGTGGACCATTATATTGTTACAGGTTAATTACAATCAGATGCCTTAAACTAATAAATAATATGCGGTTAATTTCAGTGTATTTGATAAAGCTGTTTCAGGGATGTGGATCTAAAAAAGAAAGGGTAACCACACTTGAAGAAAAGCACTGCTTTGACGCTGGGTGCCACCAGTTTGCAAAACTGAGTGGACAACTTGCATATGCCAGGGTTTGAGCTACTGTGAAAATGTGCATGGCTTAATGGTAAGTTTAGGTTTTATACATCGTGATTTGAGCGTGGAAATGGAAATACACAACATTTTTGTGCGTATGCACCGTTTATACATGAGGCCCCTGGTGTCTTCTTGGATGCTCTCCTCTGCACAGTTTCAAGTGCCGCTATGTCTTTCTTGTAGTGTGGTCACCTTAACTGTACACAATAAATGAGGTCTCACTAGTGCATTTTATAGTCTTAACGTCCCTCAATTCATATTCAACAGTTTTTTTACAGTATAACCTACCACTAACTGAAGTATCCAGTGTTGATGGCATAAATGAATGGAGAAAAACTTTCTTTTGCAATTGCAATATAGGTAAAAAAAAAGCCCACAATGACACTCTTAGACAAAAGCTGTAATCCTGCCAGATAATGAAACTGATATCCAGATTAGTTGAGAAGAAAACGCTGCACATACCTGTGATCTGATCATACACTTTGATGGTAGAAAACTTTGTGTGTGCTGATGATGGTGTCTTCCTTCTGCAGTAGCTCATTCATGCTGCCTGATGGAAATTGTAGTCCACATATTGGTTCTGGTTTTTGGGGTGTTGCCCTCCCCGATACGACATATAGTCCATTTTATAAGTTGGAACGATGGCATGGCGCATTGCAAAGTTTGTGAAAATGTGTTCAGACAGACAGATGGACATCCAAACAATTTACATAGATTCTATTTGCCTTTTTAATTGCTCACATCACATTGCTTATCTTATGAAATTGTTGCGTCAACATAAATTCCCAAATCCTTTTCAGAGGCTACTTATGTCCCTTATCATATATTATAACTGATGTTACTTTTGTTCGCTTGTAGCACTTTGCACTTTTTGTCATTAAACTGCATTTTCCAGGTGTTCGCCCAGTTCTGAAGCTTGTCCTGGTCTTCTTGAATTCTTTTTGCTGCCTCCTCAGTGTCTGTCATTCTTCCAATTTTAGTGTCATCTGTGAATTTCACAAGTGTACTAGGTATACCAGAATCTATGTCACTAATATAAATCAGAAAATGTGACGGGCAATGACAGACCACTGAGGGTCTCCACTGATGATGTCACTCTACTTGGAGCTTTATCTCTCATCTGGACTCTCATACATCCTAACCACACACAGCTTAAGATATTTCATATCAAATCCCACTCCTGCCTGCCTTCTGTGTGGAGTTTCCACATCCTCACGTGTGGTCTAGGTTAGTTGGCACCACTGTAAGTGTGTTTGTGAGCAGAGGCCATGTGATGGACTGGCACCCGGTCCAAGGTTGCTTCCTGCCTTTAGTTTGGTGTTGCTTGGAATGATCTGGAAGCCTGTGGTCCTGAATTTTATTAATTAGTTTAGATTTCTATATATGTAAATTTAAAGCTGATTGTTTTCACAGGACTGAGAGCTTGACATTCATGCCTTTCCTTGAGCACATCATTTTGATATTCGTTCTTTGAGTATGTAACATAACATGAATATTTATTTTGTTGTCATATCACTCTTCTCTTTTGACAGAATAGAACCTCATCTAAAATTGTTGACTTCTTTTTCCTTTTTTCAATTGTAGAGGCTGCCAAATGGTTCCATTGATGCCCATGATGAGGTGAGCCGTACGCTGGAACTGCAGGAGCTCCTGGAGAAGGCCAACCTCGAGCTCAGCCAAAGCAAAGAGCATGTGGCTGCCTTGACCAGCCGTCTAAATGAGATGGAAGCAGAGATCAACACCGCCCGTAAAGATGTCATCAAGAGTGAAGAGGTGAACAGCAAATACCAGCGAGACATCCGAGAGGTGAGAAGTTGGTGCGGGTCTTGTCAGACATATGCAGAGAGGGACAATAAGGAAGAGGAAGAAATTGAGCAGGTCATGTAATTTCATGTAATTCTTACTATTCAGTGCAGTGTTGTATAGTGCTCTTCAGTGAGGGCAAGGCCACAGTGTCGCACCATTAAACCACAAGTTGAAGTACATTTGTTACTTTCTTGTAAATGAAGTACAGGGAAAGAAATGGAATCATCCAAAAATTCAATTTTGAGATTTTGATGAATCTCGAAATTTTATACCTCCCTGAATCCTTGTATACGAAGTGTTGGGAAAGTATTGGAATTGTTCAAAAATTTGATTTCGAGATTTTGATGAGTCCTGATGAAGGACGGGTTACTGACTTTAGCTGTTTCTTGTTGGTAGACCATGATGAGTCACTTTATTCAAGTATATTGAGTTAGTTACAATTTTAGGATTTTGATATGAAGTGTTGTAATTTGTAGTAACTTTAACACTTTGCAGGGCGGATGTCATTCTGCAAACGGTGACAAAACCCGCCTTTATGTTTTAGTATGACTCTCTTTGCTAGAAGGAAAGTTAGCTTCTTTGGTTTGGCTGAGATTTCCATGCATCTGAGGGAGTAGCAACGAGCAAACAACGAGATCTGGCGAGAGATTGAAGCGAATGCACAAAGCAAATGACTCCGTGGACGACGATTTGCATTTTATCGTTGAATTGGATTCTGACCTGTTGGACTCCAATTCTGATGCAAGTGATCTGGAGATGGAGATCAAAAATGAAAAAGTGAGCTACCAGCATCAGCTGATTGATCTCCAGCTAATTGTGTTGCCAAACCCGTTTGTGTGCCACTCATCAGGACATGAGGTGCAAACCAGATTGCATCACACTGTGACCGCGACTGCTGCTGCCATCCCTGCCACTGTCACATGAAGAAGGCCTGGCAGCCAGCCTGCCACACATTCCTGCCAGCCGTCACGCCGCCCGTGAGAGTCTCGAGCCACAAGATACTATAAACTGGCGGCCACAGCACCCAGCAACTGATATTTTAGGTTGATTTATGCGTGAGGCCCTTGCTTTGGGTGCTTTTCAGAAAACTGCATGTTTTGGAAAATATATTCAGCCCTCAAAAAGTTAAATGAACTTTCAATCATTTTAATATTACTGAATATGCCTAATGTCTAATGATACAGAAACCCATACAACTCTGTGTGTCCCCAACTGCAGATGCTTTCCACAGTCCATGACCCATACATATCTTGATAGATAGATAGATAGATAGATATGAAAGGCACTATATAACAGATAGATAGATA
>JANRMT010027041.1:21817289-21832396 GCA_026402145.1 Polypterus bichir lapradei | reverse complement strand
ATAGATAGATAGATAGATAGATAGATAGATAGATAGATAGATAGATAGATAGATAGATAGATAGATAGATGGCACTTTTATTTGTCCTAAAAGGAACACTTTGTTTTTACAGAAGCTCAACACAGAAATAAATATTACAACAAACAACAATAACCACCATCAAACACACTCTAGAATTAGAAATAAAAGGAAACGTTCAACTTGGCCAAACACAATAAGAGCTGTCCCAGTAAAGCATTATGTAGTGGTATTAAGGAGCTCCATTATGCTGAATAATTTGTGGCTGAAAGTCCTCAGTGTTAGTATGTCAGAGGGAAGTTGTGCAGCATTGTTAGAAACATCTAAATGATTTCCAGGTAATGAGCATCTCATCCTTTCGGCAACCTCACCTTGCATCACATCTCTTAAGACGGCTACTGTACCTTTGGCCTCTGAGGTTCTGAATTCTGCCTTGTTTCTTGGATAGACATATAGATTCACCATCTGATCACTGCAGGATTATTTCTTTCACCTGGAAAGATATATTGCTTCACCTTGTGAGGTGTGGGATTCTATATCTTTCTTTACATAATTAAAATTATAAGAAACAGTTTTACATAACAGGTGATCCATGAAATTGAGGTGAGAAGGTGCCCAAAGAGCTACTACCTACTGCTGTATTTGAAATAATGTGTCTATAGTTCTCTGTGAGAAGAAAATCTCAACATGCACTTCTATTTTCTGTGGTCTGCACCTGTTTGATTGATTAAAGCACCTCAGTCAGCCAGACCAGATATTGCACAAGAAGCTACCAGGACTGAGTCTTGGGCAAAGCAACCCAAAAATAAAAAAACAGAAGTATAAATACACATCACAAAATAAAAAGAACTTGAACTTGAAAGTGGTAGGATTGGGCTGCAGCTCTGTCTCTAGCTACTCCATTGCCCTGTAAATAGCCCGTGGCCTCATGTCTCAGGACACGTCCACACTGCTATGCTTTAGTTTAAAAATGCAGACACTATTCTGTTTTGCCCTTCCATCCACTCTATTTCTGCACTTTTAACCCCAGACTTTTGAAAATGCTGTCACACAAATGTCGAAAATGCTGGCTCAGCTCTGCAATGCGGATGGCTGAAAAGGCAGAGTTTTGAGAACGTTCTCAGATTGGTTCATACTTATTACATTGCCCTTCCCTGATTGGATCCTACTCATTACCTGGTCTCATTGCCCGATTGGTTATCCTTAGCAGAAGAAAACCATATTCCAACATAGTGGACACAGAAGAGTTGTTTTCCATGGCGCTTGTTATGTCGCTTACCTGTATGCTTCTAAATTGCATTTTGTACAGTTTGAATGCTGCATACATGCACAAAAGGCACATAATTTACCACTTGTTACAGTTTTGAAATAAATCTTGTGACCGGCAGCATTACTGTCCCTTCAGGGATTTTTTCAGCCAATAAATGAGTGCCCAGTGTACACAAACTTTTACTTCATGTCTGTTTTCTGTCATTGACAGCAGGCAGAGATACTTTTCTAAATGATGTGAAGATTCCTATGTGGACGGAGATCATTTTGTGTTTAAGAATGTCATTTTTAAATTAAGAAGTATTAAGCTGGGTTTATAATTCATGAGACGCATGCTCCAGAGGACGCTACGCAAGCGTCGTACTGTTTATACTTGCGCACTTACTTTACATAAATCTGCAAGATTCCACCAGGTGACAGTGCGAGATATCATCACAGTGAGAAAACGTTCAGCCTCGCTGTGTTGTGAACTGCCTGAAACATCCATTAAATTCAGAGGAAAACTCGCCGCTGTATCTCTGAAAAGGATGTTTAATGATTACATTCATCAATCCAGGGATTGTCATTCCAGCTAGCATCGGATGCGAGACACAAACAAAATCCCTGGACGGGGCATCAGCTCATTGCAAGGTCAACACAAGCACACACATACACACTAGTGTCATTTTAGCAACACCAAATCCCTAAACCTTCATGTCTTTGGAAGGAAATGGGAGCACACTGTGGAAACCCACCAGAAAAACTTGCAAAGTCCATGCAGGGGACATCAGGGACGTGATTCCCTGCGAGACAGCAATGCTACCACTCTGCCACCATGTCGCCCCCACATCTATAATTATTAACAGTTTTTATTATTTAAATAAAGTTAATGACTTATCTGTAAAATGTATCATACATACTTTGATGCATTCCATCATGAAAGGGATATCAAGTATAAATCTAAGGATTCTAAATGTGCAGAGAGCTGGAATATCATAGATGTAACTAGGGGGCTTCATACCCTGCTCGCTTCGCTCACCAACCAAGGCCCGGCCTTCGGTACGCGCCAGCCACTTCATGTCGCTGCCGCTCGCATTGTGAAGAGGGGGGCTGAATGCACCCTAAGAAGACGCAGTCGCTCCTCTGATACCCGCTCTTAAACGGTGATACAATGTGAAACACATACAGGTTTTTTACCTCCTCTTTGCTCAATAAGCTGCTGCTGCCATGCCACGTGATCTGCATCTCGCATGTCGTATCGCCTATGTCCATATATTCAGTCTCTTTTTGCTTTTACCTTTTTATCAATATCACATTGAATTTTGATTTCGTGTTTGGAATTACACCATGACAACACAACGTATAACTGCCCGTGAGTGAATATCGTTTCTTTTTCTCTACGAGAAATGTGTCTGACAATAGCATTCACACAACTGAGAAATGATTGAACCATGTGCGCGGTTATGTGACCAAGACTTTTCTAAATCTCATTGCATGAGCTCTTGTCTTGCAGGGCTTCCGGCCCCGGGCATGGTTACATCGCTTGGCCCGAAGACTCGTCCTTCGGGACGTGAAAGTGTCTCTCTGAGACAATCGCGTCTCATCTCCTTCAAAGATTTTATTTTTATAATAGAGAGACATGTCCTTTGTGGCAAATGCTGCTGTCAGGTCAGGAGGAAGCCCCAGAAGCTCGTAGCGATTAACAACTGGGTCGGTTTTAAGATATTTACGATGGTCTATTTTAATGTAGATAAACTAAACTACGAGATTAAAGTGAACATTTCGAGATTAAAGCCAAAATTTCCACTTTAATTACAAAATAGACCTTTACACTGTGTTCTTAATTTTTTTTCTCTGTGGCTCAAATATGCTGCTGAACATTCTGATGCTGTTGTGAAGATGCAAAAAAAAAAAAGACAGCACAGAAGATAGTACAGTACATCCGGAAAGTATTCACAGCGCATCACTTTTTCCACATTTTGTTATGTTACAGCCTTATTTCAAAATGGATTAAATTCATTTTTTTTCTCAGAATTCTACACATAACACCCCATAATGACAATGTGAGAAAAGTTTACTTGAGGTGTTTGCAAATTTATTAAAAATAAAAAAACTGAGAAAGCACATGTACATAAGTATTCACAGCCTTTGTCATGAAGCTCAAAATTGAGCTCAGGTGCATCCTGTTTCCCCTGATCATCCTTGAGATGTTTCTGCAGCTTAATTGGAGTCCACCTGTGGTAAATTCAGTTGATTGGACCTGATTTGGAAAGGCACACACCTGTCTATATAAGGTCCCACAGTTGACAGTTCATGTCAGAGCACAAACCAAGCATGAAGTCAAAGGAATTGTCTGTAGACCTCCGAGACAGGATTGTCTCGAGGCACAAATCTGGGGAAGGTTACAGAAAAATTTCTGCTGCTTTGAAGGTCCCAATGAGCACAGTGGCCTCCATCATCCATAAGTGGAAGAAGTTCGAAACCACCAGGACTCTTCCTAGAGCTGGCCGGCCATCTAAACTGAGCGATCGGGGGAGAAGGGCCTTAGTCAGGGAGGTGACCAAGAACCCGATGGTCACTCTGTCAGAGCTCCAGAGGTCCTCTGTGGAGAGAGGAGAACCTTCCAGAAGGACAACAATCTCTACAGCAATCCACCAATCAGGCCTATATAGTAGAGTGGCCAGACGGAAGCCACTCCTTAGTAAAAGGCACATGGCAGCCCATCTGGAGTTTGCCAAAAGGCACCTGAAGGACTCTCAGACCATGAGAAACAAAATTCTCTGTTCTGATGAGACAAAGATTGAACTCTTTGGTGTGAATGCCAGGCGTCACATTTGGAGGAAACCAGGCACTGCTCATCACTAGGTCAATACCATCCCTACAGTGAAGCATGGTGGTGGTAGCATCATGCTGTGGGGATGTTTTTCAGCGGCAGGAACTGGCAGACTAGCCAGGATAAAGGGAAAGATGACTGCAGCAATGTACACAGACATCTTGGATGAAAACCTGCTCCAGAGCGCTCTTGATCTCAGACTGGGGCGACGGTTCATCTTTCAGCAGGACAACGACCCTAAGCACACAGCCAGGATATCAAAGGAGTGGCTTCAGGACAACTCTGTGAATGTCCTTGAGTGGCCCAGCCAGAGCCCAGACTTGAATCCGATTGAACATCTCTGGAGAGATCATAAAATGGCTGTGCACCGACGCTTCCCATCCAACCTGAGGAATGAGGAATGGCCGAAACTGGCCAAGGATAGGTGTGCCAAGCTTGTGGCATCATATTTAAAAAGACTTGAGGCTGTAATTGCTGCCAAAGGTGCATCGACAAAGTATTGAGCAAAGGCCGTGAATACTTATGTACATGTGATTTCTCAGTTTTTTTATTTTTAATAAATTTGCAAAAACCTCAAGTAAACTTTTTCCACGTTGTCATTATGGGGTGTTGTGTGTAGAATTCTGAGGAAAAAATGAATTTAATCCATTTTGGAATAAGGCTGTAACATAACAAAATGTGGAAGAAGTGATGCGCTGTGAATACTTTCCGGATGCACTGTATGTGAGACCTTTAAAATGTATCATGTCATTATGTTAGGGAATATGTGATGCTTGAATATAAAAGCACCTCGAATGCATTTGTCGGTCAGCATTTTGCTTCACCACATCACACCTTTCATCAAACATTGAAGCAGGCACATCGATCCCAGCGGCTTTCTGTCAATTGTAGATAGTAAACAGAGACTCTGACGTCACATTAAGATTTGATTATACTGCGCCCCCCGACATTTTGCTGGTACTGCAGCTCATGCATATCTCGCGTTTGTTTCTGAGGATGTGCTCAGAGGACGTGTCAAATGAATGCTGGGAACGCGTGGCAGCCATGATGTGTGTGTACGCGTTCTGAGCGTGAAGTGTAAATGGCCTTTAGGGTCTGTTTGCAATCACATGAAGGGGCGATGAGGGAAAGTGAAAGGGGGGAGTGTTGATGAGGCTCATCCTGCTAGCATTTCCCTTACGTGTATCTTCTACCACTACCATTATTTTCATATTTGAGCAACGTCTGCAGAGTGTTTCACTGCAAGGTCGGTATCACTGCTGTGCTTAATACATGGCTCTAGTTTTGTGTTTGTGACATTCTGAGGTTTGCGTCATTGAGACGGATGCTCGTACAGATCAGTCTTTTAACTCCAGCTTCTCTCAAAGGAAAGGCAAGGCACGGGCCTGCAGTACAGGACACCACCCCATAATGTGCACCTGGCTGCTTGAATCTTTCTTAGTGTGTGGATCTTCAAATGGTCATAAAAATGAATTTAAAAGACAGGCTACAGGCCTGGGCGCAGTGGTGGCCCCAAAGCTTGGGACTTGCACTGGCAATCCGAAGGTTGCCAGTTCAAATCCCGTAAGCGGCAAAAGTGACTCTGCTTCATTGGGCCCTTAAGAAAGGCCCTTAACTTGCAATTGCTCTGTCCTGGGTATGACGTTAATCTACATCCAGCCCTACATGTAGGCCCTCCGACCTTTAGGGAAAACCTGGGGGTTGATGATAGGATTGGCACTCCAGCCACCATAAAAAACCTCCCAGTGTTCAATTCCATCTGAACTAGTGTGGTGCTGAGGTGTCACCCGTTGCATGGCTGCACGAAGGTCCTAATCTGGGATCCTGAGTTGGTTTGTCATGTGGTTGGTGAGGCGTGCGTACTCCTAACCTGTCCCTCTCTACAGGCCGCAATCCTCTGACAGTTTAATAACAAATACAATACTTCATGTGAACATGTGAAATTCCAGAAAGGTGACTTAAAGCAATCTGCCAGAGTAACTATCCTAGGTGACACTTCTGAAAATAGCAAAATGGAGCCATAATCACGCATGACAACAGGCGTGACACTTCTGATTTGCTGTCAATGCCTCACTTGTCACAACACGTTACCACGTGTCTCCAGATGTTTTCTTTCACACTTTCTGATTGTAGTGACATAACATAATTATGACACACAGAAGACATTGCAGACATTTTTCTGCCAAGAAAAAAAAGGTTTAACATAGAAGATGTTGTTAAAAACTAATTATCTCTACTTGAATCCAGCTTTCATGCTGCATTAATTTATATAATGAGAAATGCATATACCTTTTGTCTATTTGTTTCTGTCCTTATTCTTGTTTTAATTCATCCATTTATATATTAACATAACATGCATCACATTGTGATACCCACTTACTTTAGGGTCACAGAGGCAGAAGTCTATCCTGGCAGCATTGGGGACAAGGCAGAAAGAAATCCTCATTACTATAGCGGTAGAGTATTTACAGACACAGGGATAATAATCTTTAAAATTCATTCTGTAGCTAATGATAATAAAATAATTCATTACATTTATACAGCACTGTAGCTGCGTTTTCCCAAAATTATCAAAGTTCTGCAGCTTCAACTCAAAATGGAATTCAACACAAGCCTGATGCGCAGAAATTATTCCACAGACAAAATATCTTCATTTTTGAAAGTTTAGTTAAGTTTTGAAGTACTGTATAACAGTTCACACAAAAAAAAAGAAAAATTTAAATAGCAAAAAAGGAAAAATTAATGTTAAGAAAAGTTCAGTTCTAAGCTTAATCTTGTTACTTCTCAAATCATTACTATTTACTTAACATTTCTGAACCATTTCAAAACGGTCAGAAAACTGTATGCTTATCCCATTTCTAAACTTAAAATGGGTCTTTCAAGTCCCTATGTACTGGGAGCCGTTCTAAACAACAACTGAGCTTATTGTCACACTGTTTCTCAGTTACAGTAAGAAGGTTCTATCTCTTGCTAACTTATAGGGGGAAAAGACTATACCATAGGTTATGACTATGAAAGAAATGTATATTCTATTCAAATTAAGCAAACATTAATATGAGTTTAACTCAAAACTTTAACTTTCTAAGATTGGCTCTTACAAGCATTTTACATAGGCAGTGGGGATCCACTTCAGTCACCAGCAATGTATAGCATCCACCTGGAAGGCCGCCATTTTTGCAGCAGTGCGCTCACCACACATCAGCTGTTAGGTGATGAAAGGGTGAGAGAGAAATTACAACATTAAAATATCAGAACAATCTGGTCAAGAACAGGCCATTCAACCCAACAAAGCTTGACAGTCCTATCCACTTAATTCTTCTAAAATAACATCAAGTCTAGTTTTGAAATTCCCTAAAGTCCTACTGTCTACTTAGTCACTTATGTCTATGGTTCTCTGTGTAAAGAATAACTAACTAATCTTTGTGTGACATTTACCCTTAACAAGTTTCCAACTGTGTCCCTGTTTTCTTGGGGAACTCATTTTAAAATAACCGTCTCAATCCACTGTACTGATTCTATTCATAATTTTAAACACTTCAGTCCGGTCTCCTCTTAATCTTCTTTTACTTAAACTGTAAAAGCTCAGTTCTTTCAATCTTTCCTCATAATTCATCCCCCGTAATCCTGGAATCAGCCTAGTCGCTCTTCTCTGGACCTTTTCCAGTGCTGCTATGTCCTTTTTGCATCCTGGAGACCAAAACTGCAGAAAGTACTCCAGATGAGGCCTCACCAGTGTGTTATAAAGCTTGAGCAGAACCTCCTGTGACTTCTACTCCACACATCAGGGCGATATATAACCTGACATTCTGTTAGCCCTTTTGATGGCTTCTGAACACTGTCTGCCAGTTGGTAGTATTGAGACCACTGCGACTCCAAACTCCTTCTCATAAGGTGTACTCTCGATTTTCAAGTTAAGATATGGGGTCTGGTGGCTGTGGGGCATCTGTTAGTGAAGAAAGATTCACTGATCTTGACTTTGCTGACGATGCTGTGATCTTCGTGGAGTCAATAGAGGTTCCGATCGGGGCGCTCGAGAGACTGAGTGAGGAGTCTGAGCGTCTGGGCTTGCGAGTGTCCTGAGACAAACCGAGATCCAGTCCTTTAATGACCTCTTGGGTACAACCAACAGCAGGGTGCCTGTCTACAGAGAGAGTGTCGACCTCGTCGAAAGGTTTACTTACCTTGGCAGTGACATTCATGTCCCTGGTGACTCTTCCTATGAAGTCAGTAGACGGTTTGGAAGAGCATGGGGGGGTCATGAGGTTGCTGGAAAAGGGTATGTGATGCTCCCGATATCTCTACAAAAGGACGAAGGTCCAAGTCTTTAGAGTCCTGGTGCTTCCTGTCTTGCTATATGGTTGCGAGACATGGACGCTATCCATTGACCTGAGTTAAAGACTGGACTCCTTCAGTACCGTGTCTCTTTGGAGAATCCTTGGGTACCGCTGGTTTGACTCTGTGTTGCTCATGGAGTCCCGAATGAGGCACATTACCTACATTGTGAGGGAGCGTCAGTTACGGCACTACGGCCAAGTAGCGCGATTCCCCAAGGGTGATCCGGCTCGTAAGATCCTCATTGTTCAGGACCCAAGTGGCTGGACCAGGCCAAGGGGACGCCCATGTAACACCTGGCTGTGGCAAATAGAGGGTCATTTCTGGAGGGTGGGACTGGACCGTGTGTCTGCCTGGTGGGTTGCTAACTGGGATCCCAAGCCGTTTCGTCGAGTGGTGGGTGTGGTAACACTCTTTACCAGTGCATGTTTCCCAGCTTGACTTGACTTGACTTGATCTGCACTTGATACAAAAACAGAAGCTTCCTCTAACGTCATAACAGTTCTTATCGGTCATATCCAAAATCCTTGGAATCTGTGCGCCTTTTGCACTTGGCATACAGTAATGTGGCTTGGGGGTACAGAAGTCTTGCATTGCCACTGCTTGTGTCTTTTGCTTTCAGGATATGCTCTGGAAATCATACAAGTGAACTGGATTAGCCATGATTGATGATGAATGGAAGGACAAATTTTAGCTCAATAATTTAATTATTTGCTTGTTTAATTCAAGTGTTTTTTATGTTGAATTACATTTGCATTGGTTTCTCAGGCTATGGCCCAGAAGGAGGATATGGAAGAGAGGATCACCACTTTAGAGAAGCGGTACCTGGCGGCACAGAGGGAGACCACGTCAATTCATGAATTGAACGACAAGCTGGAGAACGAGCTGGCAAATAAGGAGTCACTCTACCGACAGGTGAGATCTGGCCACTGTCCTGTATGTGGTGGTTTATATTCTAGAAACACAGCTGCTCCTTACAAACAGAAGTGTTGACCATGTCAGTCCACTGAATCTAACTTTATATAGCTCTTTCACGACAAACCCCTTTACAGTTTGATCTACAAAGCAATAAAGAACTTTCATATCACATTGTGATATGAAAACCTTATACTTGCACTGGAAAGCATCAGTCAGTCAGTCATTTTCCAACCTGCTATATCCTAACCCAGGGGTCTGCTGGAGCCAATCCCAGCAAGCAGAGGGCACAAGGCAGGAACAAATCCCTGGGCAGGGTGCCAGCCCATCGCAGGACCCACACCAGGGACAATTTAGGACCGCCAATGCACCTAACCTGCATGTTTTTGGACTGTGGGAGGAAACCCATGCAGACATGGGAAGAACATGCAAACTCCACTCAGGGAGGACCCGGGAAGCGAGCCCGGGTCTCCTTACTGCGAGGCAGCACCGCTACCACTGCGCCACCGTGCTGCCCAGGAAAACATTAAATAAGTCAAAATGAATCCATCCATTTATCCAGTATGTATTTGCTTAGCTACATTTCAAAACTTGTATGGGATTCCCTTTCTTTCTTAAAATATGTTTAACCGTGTTTGCTGAGGGTTTCCAATAGTTCAAAATCGTTCACATGCCGTTACCAGAAAGGCATTCCAGCAGTAAGATGAGTTGCTGAACAACAACAACAAGAAAACTCCAGAGTCCAAGTGTCTTTGTTTTAAAAGGATTTAGTGAAATTCAAAGCAAACAGTTCACACAAAATCAAAAAATTTGGACTTGAGCATCAGTGGGCTTTGCACCCTAGGAACCAAGCTACCCAAACTATTCCAAAACATTTCAGTCATTATTTATTGCTCTGATGCTGATCTTTTTGATCATAAAATAGGTCATTATGATAGCAACTGACGAGAAAAATTCATAATTAATTACAGAATTATAATATTTGAGGGTTCCTCTAGAGTAGGGGTCACCAACTCCGGTCCTGGAGGACCATTGTGGCTGGAGGTATTCATTCTAACCCTTTTTTTAATGAGTGCCCTCCTGTGACTTGTACTCCACACATCAAGGCGCTATATAACCTGACATTCTGTTTGCCTTCTTAATGGCTTCTCAACACTGTCTGGAAGTCGATAGCTTAGAGTCCACTGTGACTGCTAAATGCTTCTCATAAGGTTTACTCTTGATTTTCCGACCGCCCATTGCGTATTCAAACCTAACATCTTTACTTCCTATGTGTAATACTTTACACTTGCTGACATTAAATTTCATCTTCCACAAATCTGCCCGAGCCTGTATGCTGCCCTAGTCCTTCTATAATGATTCACTGGATCCCAAATTATCTGCTAATCCATCTCTCTTGATATCATCTGCAAACTTAACCAGCTTGTTACTTATATTCCTATCTAAATCATTTATATATATTACTGTAAAAATAGCAGCAGCCCCAGCACTGACCCCTTTATTATGGTTGAGGGCGCAAAGCAAAAAGTTAAAAATATATGCAAAAAAGGGAAAAAGGAAAAGTTTTTGTCTGTGGTATTTTACTTGAGGCTTAGGTATCTACAGTAGGTTACATTTCTTAAGGTTTCTAAACGTTGCCTCATTCACCTCAAATACGTGCGCAACGGACAGAAAACTCCATGGCCTTAATGCTTATCTGGCTAACAGTTCATGTTCCTCTCTAGCTGTCTAACTTCAGTCTAAGTGCTATTCTGTTGTCGCACAGCACTAACATTAAGAACATTTCATTACCTTTAATTTATAGGCGTGCAACAGAATCTTCTATTATCTATGTTAAAGGCACGTTATTATAACATTCAGACTGAGCACAAACTAAGGGAAATTAACCATTAACATTACATTATAGGATATGTGTCTTACAATATGGTTATCCATCCATCCATCCATTATCCAACCCACTATATCCAAACTACAGGGTCACGAGGTCTCCTGGAGCCAATCCCAGCCAACACAGGGTGCAAGGCAGGAAACAAACACTGGGCAGGGTGCCAGCCCACCGCAGGGCGAATATGGTTATACTTTTTGAAAATAATTAAAATAGTGATTGAAAAATGTGTTACCATCCTAAAATGTGCAATTTACTACTCCAGTTGTAAATGATTTATATTTTATATCTGAGGATGGAGGGAGGAGAGATGTTTTGGTGGGAGTCAGAAGTAAGATTTTGTCAGATGTAATGCAGACAGCGTTTTATCTGAGGAAGGGGGTGCATTTTGTGTAGGGACAGATACAGTTTAAGGTAACAGGGAGGACGGAGTTTCACCACAGGCAAGAATGATGATTTATTGGAGGACAGATGCAATTTTGGCAGAAGAGGGAGAGAGGGTTGGAGTTTTCTCAGCTAAAGGGTGGTATTTGGTTGGAGGTAGAAGGATGTCCTAAAGTGAACAGCGTACAGTACTCTCCGTTATGTTTGGGACAAAGACACATTTTGGCAGAGCATCAACAGACAAACGTTATACCTCCACTAAAGAAGCAATGAATACCACCTGAGGAATCACAAAGACATGTGATGCCAATTGCCCCAAACATTATGGTGCCCTGAATAGGGGGTTACTGTGTAGAAAAAAGTGTTGTCATTTCTACGTGGAGTGACCGAAATTTATGCAAATATCTTTAAATGAAAGTCTGCAGTGTGCACTGTGGACGCTGAAGTCGGAAACAACGGGAGACAAAAACCAATTTAAAGTAAAAAGCAATTTCTTTATTCTTGGTGAGTCAAAGAGACTGCCGCCCCTCCAGCTCAGTGCCACTGTCTGGTCAGATCAGACAGCCTGCTAGCAGGAAGGAGAGACTTCCTTTAAATACTCAAGTTCGTTGACAAGAATAAAAAAAAGAAAAGGAGGAAACGTAGCAGTTCATCTTGAGGTTATTACATGGATTGCCGTAGCCCCTATCCACATCTTGAATTTGTACGTGTTTTTTACAGATAAAGTGTTGTCAGAATTTTCACAGTTTTAGGAAATACACTTCTGCTAGCTTGCACGTATATAAGCCTAGTTACAGCAAGTTTTGTCCTAATGGTTATGGGGTGTATGCAACTCAGCGGTTTTAGACAATGCTCACTTCCTTATACTTTTTTTGCACGCAGATTCCTCATAAAATTTCAAGGGTTAAATGAAGGTTAGTTCAGTACATTACATTAGTTATAAAGAAATTACATTCTTATAGCTTTAGTATCTGGTGGCGCAGTGGTAGCGCTGCTGCCTCGCAGTTAGGAGGCCCGGGTTTGCTTCCCAGGTCCTCCCTGCGTGGAGTTTGCATGTTCTCCCCGTGTCTGCGTGGGTTTCCTCCGGGCGCTCCAGTTTCCTCCCACAGTCCAAAGACATGCAGGTTAGGTGCATTGGTGATTCTAAATTAGCCCTAGTGGGTGTGTTTGTGTGTGCCCTGCGGTGGGTTGGCACCCTGCCCATGATTGGTTCCTGCCTTGTGCCCTGTGTTGGCTGGGATTGGCTCCAGAGTGACCCTGTGTTCGGATTCAGTGGGTTGGAAAATGGATGGATGGGTAGCTTTAGTATCTACATTAGATTACATTTGTTCAGTTAGCTTAGCACATTCTTATTTAATACATAAGTGTCACGCTTCTTATCGTTATTATTTGGAAAGACTGAAGCATCTTAATTCTAAATATTCTTTCTCAGCACTTTAATCACATCTGAATTGTTTCATTTTTAAATTTTAACTGTGGAGCAGAGGGGTAAATCAAGGAAAAATGTGTCTTTGTCCAAAACATTATATAGGGTACTGTATACCTGAATATTCAAATAACATGCAGCATGTTGCCAACTGTGACAAACTTTGTTTCATGGAAAAGACCAGGATGACGTAATGTTGCTTAACACACAGAAATATAGCTGAGGTGCCAAGCTGCACAAATATCTATTCTCTGTTGACTAGCGTTGCTTATGCAAGTTGGCATCTCCTCAATTTCCATGTACCATTTTTTATTTGCTAATAGTTAAAGAACTTCTTACTTAAACTTCATTCTGCACTGGAGTCTTCAGCAATGCTGTGAAGATGCGCTGCTTAGTCCTAGCTGGCCCGTGTGCAGGGCCGGATTTTCCTATAGGCTAACTAGGCTTCAGCCTAGGGCCTCAAGATCAAGAGGGGCCTACATTCAAATCGTTAGCAATTTGACCAAACTTAAAAATGGGAGGTGAAAGGGCCTCATAAGTGGAATAGCCTAGGGCCTCTTTTTATCTAAATCCAGCCCTGCCCGTGTGAGTGAGTGTGTGCCATGTGGCACTGGCACGCCATTCTGAAATGAGACTTCAGTACTGTCGGAATACTCTCTGGCTCCACAAATCTCTAGTGTACAATAAATGGGTTTAGGAAATAGATGGACAGATTTGAACATGAATTTAATAGTGAAAAACTAAAAGGCATATTTTAAGTATTACTTTTTAAGTTAGATGGTCATAAGTGATTATTTTGAGTTTTATTCAGCACTAATTTTAAACCTAACCATTCTCTTGTGCAGAGTGAGGAAAAGTGTCGGCAGATTCAGGAATTGTTGGAGCTGGCAGAACAGAAACTGCAACAGACGATCCGCAAAGCAGAAACCCTCCCCGAGGTGGAAGCAGAGCTGGCTCAGAGAGTTGCTGCCCTGACCAAGGTGAGCGTCACCACAATGGACAAGGCCTCCAATTTCTGTGAACGTTACATTGGACTCAAAGGGGTCACGTCTCATCTAAACCAGTAATGTAATGCGTATTCCGTTTTTATATATTTATTTTTACACATTGAAGAGAATGATGTGGTGTGTTGAAAATTGGGAAACCTGTTTTGTCCATTTCATAATTGCAAAGCTTAAAACATTTCTTTTTAGGCTCTGAGAATTTTCATACACGACAACTGCATCACATCACCACATTGAAAGTCCCTCATCCCTCAGTTGGATAATAAAAAGTTCTACAAATAAGCAGGCCTAGAGTTTAGTTTCGCTCAATTTTTTGAAATCCCAACTTTGGTCTCGACTTCTGATTCTTGTTTTTCCCCATTTGCCCAGTTCTCTGGTCTTACGGGTTATGATTGCTTTATTTTTTCACTGTGATTCAGGATTGCATGTCCATGTCCTGTTCCTATTTTGCTCTGCCAATAATCCTTGGAGACAAAGTCTAATTACAAACAGAGGGATCATGACTGACATCAAGATGGCTAAAGTGGGCACTGATAGTAATCATCTGACAGAGGAAAAAGCTGCAATAAAAGAGAAGATGTCTAGTCTTACCACTACTGTGCAGCATACGTTCAGTAATCATAGAAGATGAATTCTCAGCACAGCCTGTAGTCAGCCCAGGGTAGTGGGTTTGGGAAAAACGATGGGTGGTGGGCGTCCAAGTTTTGCATCGTTCAAGCCAGTTCACTTTTTAGCCACTAGGTTAAGATAGTGGCCAAGAGGTTAATGGTGCTGGGTTTAAAGCCTTACCTGGTTACTAGTTGTGTGGAGTTTGCTTATTTTCTCTGTCTGGGTGCTTTTTTCACAGGAAGTTTGGCTTTTCTTTCACATCAAACTTGTCATTGATATATTAAGTGACAACTTTAAAATAGAGTGTGTATGCCCTGGGAGTAATTGTGGATCGAATGTAAGTCTCTGAAAGTAGGGATTATGAATTCCAGCAACTCCCATTGGTGACCACCATGGAACCTAACTGTACTGCCCCACGGAACTACAGGTCCCAGCATGCCCTGCAGGTATCTG
>JANRMT010027041.1:21801831-21816889 GCA_026402145.1 Polypterus bichir lapradei | reverse complement strand
GGGTCAAACACCATATTAGTATGGTGTTCCTAATAATCCTTTAGGTGAGTGTATATATATATATATATAAATATATATATTAATAGCATTCGTAGTCTGAGTCCCGATCTGATTGTACGAGTGGTTACCTACCAGGTAACTCATGTGGTTGGTCTGTAGTCAGCAAACATTCGCCATAGGCCCTCTCAGTTGCGAGAAGCAGATCATAGAAAGTTACACCTGATGAGCCCAAATAAGGGCGAAACACGTGTCACGTACTCTTTGCATTATTTGACAGTAAAACTACTGTCATTAAACATCTGTTGCTGCCTGTTTTGCTTGCTGTTGGTGCCTGTTTGCAGTAGTAGCGGCTTGACGGCCAACAGATATGCAGCAGATATATATATATCAGGGCTGGGTGAGTTAACGCATTATTATCGCGTTAACACATTATTTTATTAAGAATTAATGCACTTTTTGTTATTATTATTTTGAAAGCCTCAGTCTCACTAGCAATCGATAGAGATCAGTGATCATCTTGTTACAGCACTTTTCAATGCGCTTTTGCCTAGAAGGAAAGTTAGCTTTGTTGATTTGACCTCGATTCCCTGCACATGCATGAGTAGCGAAGAGCAAACAGCTTCTAAAATGGCAAGTGGAGAGATACCAAAGTGAATGCTCAAAGCAAAATAATCCGTAGATGACTTTTTTTGTATTGTCGCTGAATTGAACTCTGATTTGTCGGACTCCGATTTTGATGCAAGTGATCTGGAGATGAAGATCAAGAACGAAAGTGAGGTACTGGCATCAGCTGATGGGTCTACAGCTGATCGTGGTGCTGAATACGTTTGTGTGGCCGATGCACCGATGGCAACGTCCGTCTGGGAGGACAGACACTTACGATGACAGGAGGTACAAACCATATTGCGTTTTACTACAACTGCCATCCCCATGCACCCATCTCACAAAGACAGCCAGGCCACCGTGCATATCTGTTAGCCGTCGAGCCGCTACTACTGCAAACAGGCACCGACAGCAAGCAAAACAGGCAGCAACAGATGTTTTATGTTGATTTATGTGTGAAACCATTGCTTTGTGCACTTTTCAGAGTTTTTTGGAAAAAATATTAGCCCTCAAAGAGTTGCTACTGAACATAAACTTTTTATGCTGCTCCCTGATAAAAGAAAATTTGTTCAGATAAAAAAGAAAACAGATTTTGAAATGTTAAGTTGCTGTTGCTCGGAAGGTGCCTGTTATAATGTTGTGATCGTGGCTCTGGACTCTGACGGTAACTTGTTTTTCTATAACAAACTTAATAAAACGTTAATGCCCTGGCAGTGGCAAATAGCTTTGGTTTTATATTTGATTTGATTACATTAATGTTTAAGTTGAGATATACAAGAAATGTTTTAACTGCTACTATGTAAAGGGAATACTGCTGTTAAAAAGCATCTGATTTGTTTAAAGTGTTTGCAAACCAAATACACGCAATACACTACTTTTGAGTTCATTATTGAATTTTGCACATAACAATGTGATTGTTGTTATTGTCTGCGTTTAATCACGATTAAAAATTGTAACCGTTGCCCAGCACATATATATGTATCTTTTTTTTATCAGGCAGAAGAGAGACATGGCAGCTTTGAGGAACGACTGCGGCAGCTGGAAGGGCAGCTTGAAGAGAAAAATCAAGAACTAGGACGTGTAAGTCATGTTGCCCATTTAATAAGACATTCAAGGACATTGTCATTAACTTTGGACAATTAATAAACTGATCTCAGGTTTTCAGAGAAGAACAGTTATTGTCAATTAACAGTTGTGTTTAGTTTATCATTAAAGAATGCCCTGGACAATGTCTGGAGAAAAACTGATGGATACCTTCGAGGGGCTGATATTCTGTTCCTTGTGTAGACTGTTAATGAAGAAGTCTTGGTTGGATAATGTAAAGTCTGAATTCCCTAAGTGATCTCGAGTGGAACATATTTGTTTAATCAGGAATACATTTGGATATTCTACTCAGAACACTGAAAGCAGAAATTGTAAGTGCAATGTCTTGGGGTATGTTACAGCGTATTTTGAGGGGCTGATGCCTTTGAGGGGCTGACATTCTGTTTCTTGTTTAGGCCGTTAATGAGGTAGCCTCCGTTGGATAATGTACAGTTTAAGGATAAACACCCTCATAAATCTTATGAAATCCATTGGCCTGCAACCCATTTCTTCGTAAAGAATAAGAAGATGTGAAAAGCGGCAATAATCTGAATGCACTTTCAGGCACAGTCCAAGTTCACATAATACAAAATTGCAGCATCATGTCAACAAATGGCAGAGCATAGCAAACACAAAAAGGCTCATGGTAATTTGTTTGTTGAAACAAATCTTTAAGGCTACATGGCATTCAGTCATTCAGAAAATGTGCTACTTCTCTTAGTCTCAGATTTAAAATGCCAAGTACTGCATAACTAAATATGACGCAAAATTATTTTGTGAAAAGAAAGAGAAGGTCTGAGAAATATTGATTTTTCTATGGCCCACAAAGTATTTTGATTGTGAACTTATTGAGAAAAAAAAAATCAATTTTAGTAAAGACTGGTGTGGTAGAATGAGAAAAAGTGAAGTGAAAATGGTGGCCTTTCCAGGACTGCTCAAGACCCCTAAATTAGCTAGTGGCTTGCTTTTTTTTCATGTCATTATTGTTTGGTTACTAGTTAAGAAAAAAAAAAAAAAAACAAATACAGTAAATAATTTTAATTAAGCAAATTTAAATTAAAATTAAGGCAAAAAAACTAGCAGCAGTAACTGGTTACTAATTAAGGGGGCTGAAATGAAAACCTGAAGCCACTGCAACACTCAATGATTGGAGTTTGTCACCTCTGCAATTAATGGAACACTATGAAAATTAAAGCATAATTACAATCTATATTTATAAAATTCTTTTCGCGTTTGAAACGGAAATTACGTATGACCACGCGATATGGAAATTACGTATTACGTAGTGCGCCCCGCGTTGCCCTCTCCCAGCCCTCCAGCGCTGAGAGACAGACAAAAGTGCCACATTGTAACTTTTTCTTAATTTCCAGTACTTGATAGTAGAAGAGATTAAAAAAACAGCTTCACGTCTTTACACTTTTTAACTGCGCCGAGTTGTAAACCGCCTTCAGCGGCGATGGGTCATAACAACAAAGTAGACGCTGGGAGGCGCAGTTTACTAATCACTTAGTGAAAACAAGTACACAGAAACACGCCGATCTATCCCATAGAAGTGCGCCCCGACTTACTGATATTGAAAAGAAGTAAACAGAAACACTTACCGATATTGAAAAGCAAACAGAAACACGCCGATCTATCCCATAGAAGTGCGCACCGCGTCGTCCTCTCCCAGCCCTCCTCTCTGGACTCCAGTGCTTAGAGACTGACAAAACTGCCACATTGTAACATTTTTTTAATTCCCAGATAGTAGAAGACATGAAGAAAACAGCTTTGCTTCTTTCCACTTTTTAACTGCGCCGAGCTGTAAATCGCCTTCAGCGGCAACGGGTCGTAAGAACAAAGTGGACGCTGGGAGGCGCAGTTTAAATTTGAATCACGTGGGATGCGTTGTTCAGACGGCAATGTGAAATTAACACCTTCAAGCCATCCACCTGTACCGCTGTTGTCTCTTATTTCTGGCGCAAATCGACATTCAACTCATTTTCTACAGAACATTACGAAATACAATTTGTGTTTTCAGATGACATCGTTTGGCAGCATGGCTCCTACCAAACAGTCTAGGTTTATGCCAACATTTAAAATACCTGGGGGGAAACCCCAAAAAAAAAATTATTGGGGAACTTCAGGAACCGTCAACATCGACAAAAAGAGTCAGGTTACACAGAGAAAGTGAGACGGAAGCAGATCGAGAGAGAAGGCTCACTGATCAACGTATACGACAATCACAATTGAGGGCCTCACAAACACTCGAACAACGTGCTGAACAGAATTGGGTTCGACGGACGCAGTCTTCACAGGCTACCACGTCACACAGGCGTCAGTTGCCTGATGCGAGCCACAAATTCCTCCAGATTCTGCATTTTATTTTTTTCCATTCCATTCAGTGAGCGAAGCCACTGGATAATCTGCTAGTAAACATATAAAAATATGTCAAATTTGACAAAAGATGAATAAAAAAGAAAAAAAAGGAATCAGGGAGCACAATTTAGTAGACACATTAAACAATGTGATGTTATGAAGTGGAAGATGGCTGTAATGGTAAAACTAAACCCTTTTGGTACCTCATGTGGGGTTAATATTAATTTCTTTATTTATTTTCTAAGCTTTTCATTTAGAATTTTTTTTTTTTTGTTTGGAAGTTTTTGATGTCATTCTTTGTATCTCACCAGACTGATAAATATGGTTGCAATTCAAGTTTATAAATATCCCTCATTTAAGTAAGAATGACAAACATTTATTCTTTAGCGATAAGTCAAATCCTTGATTCATTTCACATTTTTTGATAACATTATTTTTGCCTTTTACTTTGATTTTTGGTTTGACCCCGTGGTTTGCCATTACAGTGTGTGTATAAGCTACATACTGTATATTCACTTTGCTTATAACGAAAGCTTTTCTGGTTTACTTGTTTGAGTTGTCAGCTGATTCTCACTTTCAAAAAGTAATAAAAATTTATAAAGTAACTACTTTTCAGGGAGCACGACATTTTCTGCTTACCGTATCTGCTCAAGCACATTAAAACAAAGCAAAGCATCATAAAATCACGGGTGTCTGTGAGATCTCTGAGCGGCCGATCTTGAGTTTCCCATTTTGGTGATATCCTTTGAGTTTAGTTGGGGCGGGACTGCTGTTTCATCCTGTATACACCTGCCCAAGAACAGTGCCCAAGTAATGCTAATTGTGTGTTTCTAGCAATGTTTAAGTTACTGAAGTTACAGAAAATCAATGTCACATTGCCTCTATCTACAGCAACTACTAAAAACAGTTTTTCCAAGCTCATTTAGGTTAAATTGAGGACAAGAATATCTTTATAATCTACTGCTTCTGTCAAGAAATATGTCATTGTTACCAAAAATGAAGTCATTGTAATCTATCAAAACATGGGATCCAAAAGGTAGATTTTGCCTTACTGAACATTAGACCAATCTAGACAAGGACACGCCATTTAGTCCAAGAAAACTCACCAGTCCTATCCACTTAATTGTTCTAAAAAAGCATTGAGTCGAGTTTTGAAAGTCCCTAAAGTTCTACTGTCTACTTAGTAACTTATTCCATGTGTCTATGGTTGTCTGTGTAAAGAATAACTAACTAATATTTGTGTGAAATTTACCCTCAACAAGTTTCCAACTGTGTCCCTGTGTTCTTGATGAACTCATTTTAAAATAACAGTCTCGATCTTATGGACTAATTCCCTTCATAATTTTAAACACTTCAGTCATGTCACCTCTTAATCTTCTTTTGCTTAAACTGTAAAGGCTCAGCTCTTTTAATCTTTCCTCATAACTCATCCCCTGTAGCCCTGGAATCAGCCTAGTCGCTCCTCTCTAGACCTTCTCTAGCACTGCTATGTCCTTTTTGTAGCCTGGAGACCCAAACTGCACCTAGTACTCCAGATGAGGCCTCACCAGTGTGTTATAAAGCTTGAGCAGAACCTCCTGTGACTTGTACTCCACACATCAAGGCGCTATATAGATAGATAGATAGATAGATAGATAGATAGATAGATAGATAGATAGATAGATAGATAGATAGATAGATAGATAGATAGATAGATACTTTATTAATCTCAAGGGGAAATTCAACCTGACATTCTGTTTTCCTTCTTAATGGCTTCTGAACACTGGCTGGTAGCTGGTAGTGCTGAGACCACTGCGACTCCTAACTCCTTCTCATAAGGTGTACTCTCGATTTTCAGACCTCCGATTGCATATTCTAACCTCACTTTTTGACTTTCTATGTGTAATTCTTTACATTTACTGACATTAAACTTCATTTGCCACAATTCTGCCCAAGCCTGTATGCTGTCCAAGTCCCTCTGTGATGATTCAAAGTATTTAAGATTATCTACCAATCCACCTGGCTGGGTATCATCTGCAAACTTTACAACAAGAAAGCAGACAAACTTTCTTTTTGTTATCGAGAGATCTTAATACATACAAAATATGTAAAATTATTTTATATTATACTTTATGGTTCTGGAGGATACATTTTTTTCTTTTCCTTGTTGAACGTTTAATGTACAACAACAGAATGGTGATCTAGGTAGCAGATGATCCGTTCTTCCTGAATGCTTCACCCACAAGGAAAAATATTTGGATTTTAATGTACTCTAATGGGAACTGTTGACATTAAGATCCATCTGGGATATTACGTAACTAGATGGAAATTCTGTTTTGTCTTGTTAAGATGTGTTATATTATCCATCCATCCATTTTTCAACCCACTATATCCTAACTAGAGGGTCACAGGGGTCTGCTGGAGCCAATCCCAGCCAACACAGGGCGCAAGGCAGGAAACAAACCCCGGGCAGGGCGCCAGCCCACCGCAGGACGCATACACACCAGGGACAATTTAGGATCGCCAATGACCCTAACCTGCATCTCTTTGGACTGTAGGAGGAAACCCACACAGACACGGGGAGAACATGCAAACTCCACGCATGGAGGACCCGGGAAGTGAACCCAGGTCTCCTAACTGTGACGCAGCAGTGCTACCCACTGTGCCACTGTGCCACCCTGTGTTATATTAGGACAATAAAATGTAAACATAATAGAGTGGGTGTAGTGTCTTTTCTCATAATCTGCCACAATCAACAGTCACTGAGAAAAGGTTATGAATATTATAATGACCCTGAAGTTACATCCAAATTTTCTTTGAACTTAAAAAAAAAAAAATCCAAAAATGTAAGTAGGCACTAATTTTGAGTCCAGGATTAAAATGTACCACATTCTAGTGTCCCTTCTGCCCTTTTGACCCAATGCCACCAAAAGGTTAGAGTACGGCACTACCTGCAATCTACACTGCTCTGCCATATCCCTCTTGATAGATGTTAGATTTTTGTAGCTCTCAAAATGACTCTGCTCTCCATACTGGATACGGTTATTAAATATCGACAGCTGACCTGATGGTACATCTTTGGGTAAGCTCCAAGGTGAGAATTAGCAAGCTTCACACAGGAGGAACCCCAGACAGACAAGGAAACTGGAGATCCAACGTGGGGCTTTGAAGTAAACAGAAAATGAAAATATTTGTGTCTATATATACAACTATCATTATACTGATTGTTTCACAGCCACTCACCTTGCTACTCTCTATTAAGACAATGAAGAACGTTACAGAGAGAGCATGAAAGGAGCTTGACAGTACTTGACGTCACCTTCTGTTCATAAAACAACTAAATGTCCTTATCTTTTGCTGTCTTAGGCACGCCAGAGAGAGAAGATGAATGAGGAGCACAACAAGCGGCTTTCAGACACCGTCGACCGGCTCCTCACCGAGTCCAATGAAAGGCTACAACTTCACCTGAAGGAGCGAATGGCTGCTCTAGAGGAGAAGGTCTGATTCTTCATGGCTGTAAATCATTAAAAAAAAAAATGAAAAAGACAATGATGAGAGTCCAAGAACAGGGTGTGTTTCCTTCAGCCATTGCTGTCATCCCCATTGTGAAGTCAAACTGAACGAAAAATGCTTCCCAAAACTGAAACTTAATGTAATCAAATAAAATGTTAATCTTTTAATCAAAACATCGATAATACGATACATTAGTAGTGAACCAAATTAAGGATATTTCAACAACAGTATGGTATTAATTCATTCAGGAAAAAAATCCAAAAGAGCAAAATACAACAAAACAAAATACTACGTTACAGGGGTTAAACACTTAAAGACAGAGGTATAAAAAAATAAAGTAGGCCTACAAATAATTAACAGGACTCCTGGCAAACAAACTAAAAACAAAAATGATAACGAAGAATACCAGAAAATAATCAAAAAAACGACTTTTTTAAATTCTGGCAATGGGCAAAAAGTTAAACGAAATGAAGTCCAACGTCACTTTAAAATAAACAACCTGCTAAATTTGTTAAAATAAAGTCGGATGGATGGATTGATTGTTCAACAAGCAACTTTGTCTAAGTTTCAAGGATGTATCAAAAGATTGTCAAATAAACAGCAGAGATTAGAATGACGTCACTCAAAGAATCTTTCGTCAAAATTTCACTGATGTCGATTTCATAGTTGGAGCCCATTCCATACTTTTTTTTTTTTATCTAACTAAATCTTTTTTGTTTTCTCTCCAGTTGCATTAGTTACCGCTAGTTCTTTATTTCGAAATCCATAATCCACATGACAGTGAATACAGTTAGTAATCTCTCCATTGCCATCCACGACATGCAGGTTCCCATAAAACATAACAATATACGTTTATAACAACCAAATACTAATATTAATAATTTCAAAGATAAAATAAAATGCACCAAGGAAATACCCAACCAATATTAAAAAAAAAAATAACAAGAGTAATAGTAGAAAAAAATCAGGAGAAATGAATAATACTAATAATCACAGTAATTAACAAGTTCTGAACTGTTATGGACATGTAAGTGAGCCTTAAGATTATTATGAGCTGGTATGAGAAAAAAGGAGATATAAACCAAAAAGACTAAGCAGAAGAACTGTCAGAAGAAAACAGAGTTAAATCTAGAAACAAACTAATAGTACAACGTGTTTAATTTGTATGACCTACAAGGTTGGAGAAGTCGAGAGCAAAGCACAGGTCAGTAGCAATATAAAAACCAACAATGTCGCTTACTGACTGCACTAAGATTCTTTTCTAAACAGAGTTTCATGCACCGAGGTATACTGAACCAGGCAATCTCCCCCATATTTATTCCAGATGGGATGGGCGCTATATAACCTGACATTCTGTTAGCCTTCTTAATGGCTTCTGAACACTGTCTGGCAGTTGATAGTGTCAAGTTCACTACCACTCTTAAATCCTTCTCATAAAGTACATTTTTGATTTTCAGACCTGTATTCAAATCTCACATTTTTACTTCCTACCTGTAAAACTTTTTACTGACTGACACTAAATTTCATCTGACACTAATCTGCCCAAGTCTGTATGATGTCTAAATCCCTCTGTGATGATTCAATGGATTCCAGATTATCTGCCAATCCACCTAGCTTGGCATCATCTGGAAACTTTAAAACAGAAAAGCAGACAAACTTTGGTTTTGTTACTGAGAGATCTTAATACATACAATATATGTAAAATCATTTCATGGTTCTGGAGGATACTACAATGTTGGGATACTAATGCCAGAAATGGTGGTGATCATGGTCACTTCAGAAGTCAAGAAAACAATGAAAATATTGCTCTTGTAATTAAAGCTCAATGTGTGTGTCTGTGCATGTGTGATTGTTCTTTATACAGTTCCACACCCTTGGTTCAATCTACTACGGTGGGCTGGCGAGGCATACGAGGAATGCTGAAAGTACATGCAGGGCAAGAGATATCAAATATCAAATATTTTTAGATGTATTCTACTACATTTCTGTCATAGGCAAAATGTAAACCTCTGTATATACATATAATTATATAAAATCCAAATGTTTGTCTGTCTGGCGGCACAGTGGTGCAGTGGTAGTGCTGCTGCCTAGCAGTTAAGAGACCCAGGTTTGCTTCCCGGGTCCTCCGTGCGTGGAGTTTGCATGTTCTCTCCGTGTCTGCGTGGGTTTCCTCACACAGTCCAAAGACATGCAGGTTAGGTGGATTGGTGATCCTAAATTGTCCCGAGTGTGTGTGTCTGCGCCCTGCGGTGGGCTGGTGCCCTGCTCAGGGTTTGTTTCCTGCCTTGCACCCTGTGTTGGCTGGGATTGGCTCCAGCAGACCCACATGACCCTTTAGTTAGGATATAGCGGGTTGGATGATGGATGGATGTTACTTCACACTGGTTCCATTCCATCTGAACTAGTGTGGTGTTGAGGTGTCACCCATTGCATGGCTGTACTTGGGTCATAACCTGGGGTCCTGAGTTGGTTTGTCGTGTGGTGGGTGTGGCAATGCGCTGTATCAGTGTGTGCTCCTAACCTCTCTGTCTGTGTTACTTGTCAAAGACAGGTAATAGAATAACTTTTAAAATATTTGATATCGGGCAGCACGGTGGCACAGTGGTAGCGCTGCTGCCTTGCAGTGTGGAGACCTGGGTTTGCTTCCCGGGTCCTCCCTGTGTGGAGTTTGCATGTTCTCCTCGCGATTACGTGCGTTTCATCCTTGTGCTCCGGTTTCCTCCTACCGCCCAAAGACATGCAGGTAAGGTGCATTGGTGGTCCTAAATTGTGGTGTGTGTGTGTGGGCTGGCGCCCTGCACAGGGTTTGTTTCCTGCCCTGTGTTGGGTGGGATTGGCTCCAGCAGACCCCTGTGACCCTGTAGTTAGGATATAGTGGGTTGCATAATGGATGGATGGTTTAATCTAAACACAATTTTGCACACATATTCCAGTTTGTCATGAAGAGACAGACAGTACATTGGAACCCCAAATTTTCACCCTTGGGATGCTTGTTGTTTTTCTTCTTACTCCTTTTAGTGAGTTTTAAGGACAGCATCTATTCCTGGGTTTTGACCTCGGAAATAAATGTAATTAATTGATTGATTGATTGATTGATTTGTCTCTGGGAGGGTACACCTTAAGAAACTCCATTTATGTAAGTGAGATAGTTCTGCCTTAAAGTTACAAGCCCATGTGTCTGTGGGTACTGCTGCTAGTGATAAGTATGAAACATCAAAACGAATTAAAAACTTTCAAAATTGTAGAAAAACAAATTCAACATGTGTAAATATACCAGAAATGATTCAAGACACACTTCTAAATAAAGAAGAAAAATTAAGAAAACACAAAATCACTTCACTGACATCCAGAACTTGAAAACCAACATAAAAGAGTTTAACAAATCTCAGGAAAAGCAGAGCAAACTGAAGCTAACTAATGCCACTGCAACATGTAGTGGTAGACAGGGGTCTTTATGTCCCTCTGGTGAATTCACCCCTGCTGGTATCAGCAGCTGACATCCGCACAGATACATTTTGTATCAACATTAAGCAAAAGAGTTTACAAATATCAGAAAACAGGAATGGGGGAAAAAGGAAAACGACAAGGATGAAAAGGTGGGCCACCGTTTCATCACTGCCGAGGGACCCCCTCTCTATGTCTTTATAATTCACATAAAGTATGTCTGTCAGAGATTTATTGTTTGCTGCAGAGTTAGCATCATTATTAATAAGTACTGTTTGCATGTTTCTGCTTTATGATTATTTTTGCCTTGCCTTTGGATTATTCACTGCCCTTGTAAGCTACAATACCCTTCTGCCTGATCTTTGCCTTTTTTATCCTGTTTGTTCATCCTTTTCCTTTCATTTATAAAGGTTGCATTTTGTATTTCAATTCCTTTAGAATAATCTTTCTGATATTAACATGTTAACTCTTTCTAATCATCCATGAACATTTTTTTTTTCAGAATTCTCTGATTCAAGATTTGGAAAACACGCAAAAGCAGTTGGAGGAATATCATCTCACCAAGGTAATGAAGAACATTTTTGTCTTTTGCAGTTCACGTTGAAGATCTACTGGTGCTTAGTTAAAAACAGATTTAAAAAGACATTTCCTTCTACATCTGCAGCTCAGTTCTATAACTGATTTCATTCATTTTTAAGATCTTATACAGGACACTCCTTCACACTTGGTCATGTTTTAGAATTGAAGATCTGCTTCTCCCACCTTCAATCACTGGTCAGGAATCCTGTCTTCAGTTCAAAAGTTTGACCCTCTGTGAAGGGGCCTCCTGTTTGCATCCTACTTTAATTTTCAAGAGGTTTTTATTAACCAATATTTTAGTAGAAAAATACATGTGTTTTGGGTGTATACGACTTGACATGTGGATTATACGACACAAATAACGTGAGATTTTTTTGAAAGAAGCCTTAAATAACCTTTCAGTTGTCCACTGCAAGTCAACATGGGTTTCTGCTCTATTAGGAACCTGTCATCTCCATTCTTCATTGAAAATGTTAAATTAAATTTTTTTCTCGGTCATCACTACAAACTACATGGGATAAGAATTGAAGAAAAGGGACTGTTTCTGGGAAGCATAATCTTTTAATCTGGTCTTTTGATTGTTGTGTGGGTCCTGCAGCTAGTAGACATCAGACAGCTGGAAACCAATCTGAAAAGCCAAAACAATTAGATTAATCGAGGTTATGATCACACGCTGATCAGCTGTCACTTGAACAGTATACCGAGTTTACTATCTTTTAATAGAAGTAGTTTTTTGCATAGACAGATTGTCTTCCTTAAAGTTATGTAATACTAGCTGTCCCCTGCAGCTCTGCCCACGTAGTAGTGAAACAGGACAAACTTTAAAAATTCTGGCCAAGCGGAAGGTAGGTACGCTCCAACATCAAACTCTGGCACCGTATCTGATCATGTTTAGCTCTGATGTGAGAGCATCCCCCACGTGTAGAGAAAAGCACATGGCTGTGATATCTCTGGCAATCAGCAGCTACCCTCTAAAACAGACGTAGCTCTGATCTCTCTCTCAAAAATGCCAAATGTTAACAATCTGTAAATAATAATGTCTGTTGAACAAACAGATATCACTAGCTAAGCGGAGGCAAGGTACGCCCCAGCACGTGGCTAGTGGTAGAGCGACTCGAATGGAGGCTGGCATGTGACTGCCTCCCCACTCCCTTTCCCCCTTCCCTTAGCCTGCATCCTCTCTCTCGGATTTGTGTAAATAAATCTGGGCCGCAATTGAACTATGGCATTTAGCACGATGAGAGAAGTTGCAAAATCAACCGGAATGTTCAAGCAAATTATAGAAAAAAATCTGATCTAAATCCGTTAAGTAGTTCTCTCGTTCACTAGGATACTCCCCGAGGTTGTAAGTGAGGAGGGCCCCGCCCCCCTCTCTTCAGCCCACTGCATGTCTCTTGGATTCACGCAAATAAACCGGTACCGTAAGCGAACTATGATACATAGCGCAATGAGAGAAGTTGCAGAATCAACAGAATGTTCAAGCAAATTATAGAAAAAAACCCGATCTAAATCCGTTAAGTAGTTCTCTCGTGAAAAGCGGACAGACAGACAGACAGACATCCATCCATCCATTATTCAACCCGCTATATCCTAACTACAGGGTCACGGGGTCTGCTGTAGCCAATCCCAGCCAACACTGGGCGCAAGGCAGGAAACAAAACCCGTGCAGGGTGCACACACAAAGCACACTTTAGGATCACCAATGCACCTAACCTGCATGTTTTTGGACTGTAGGAGGAAACCGGAACAAACCCCCACAGACACTGGGAGAACATGCAAACTCCACGCAGGGAGAACCCAGGAAGCGAATCCAGGTCTCCTAACTGCGAAGCAGCAGCACCATCGTGCCGCCCGACAAACATTTCAATTTTATATAATTATATGTACAGTATATAGAAGTAGACATTTTGCCTATGACAGAAATGTAATAGAATACATCTAAAAATATTTGATATTTGATATCTCTTGCCCTGCATGTACTTTCAGCATTCCTCGTATGCCTCATAAGACTGAAACTCTTTTGACCGGCTCTCCCTCTTTAGATCCCATTCCTGTGAAGCCTGCTTTTCAGACTCTGTCATTGTGAAGCATGTTAGTCACCTTCTGTTTACTTTTTGACTACCACCAGTTGTAGATGGGCCCCCATTACCCGCAGTGAACATATTGCTCATATTTTTGTGAATACATCCTTTAAAGATGACTCTCAGCATACCTCCTACACCTTTGCCCTCCTCATGTGTCGCAACATATCTTGCCCAGCATTTTCTCTGTCGATTGCATCACCAAAGCCGAACTGACCAGTCACACCATAGCAAATGACACATCACGTTGGTCAGATTGACCTCACACGCGCACACACACACACACACACACACTCACACAGAGACAGTAGTTTTTTTTTTTACATAGTACGTCCTATATGACGTGGTGTCTTTAAAGACACCAAAAGTTTTTTTTTTTATTTTATTTGAAGAAAATAACATTACATACAATGAAGTTGAACTTACACAAAAAAGGACTTCACAGTCAAACTTAAAAAACATGAAAAGGGGAAAAATCAAAAAGTCACAAAGCCTAACACAACACAATTCAAACCCCACTCGAAAGACATCAATAATGTTTATAACATCCTTAAAATAATATACCCCAATTGTAATATATGACAAGAGCTGCTAAGCTATTAAAGAATGTGACTTTGATTTGCACAATTCAGTAGGCTTAAATTGAAGCTGAACTGATGATGTCTTGCAGGATCAACATACACAATTCACATCTCTTTTGTTAAACACATTCTCAAGTTCAATGCAATTCAGGTCAGCCTCTGCCGAGACACTGATCCCAAATGGAGTGCCCTGTTTCCCTTTCTGGTGTTTGTGAGGTGTTATGGCTTTCTCCTTCCTTGCATTTTTCTCGATTTAGTGATTTTACGCCACTTTATGCTAATAAAAAAACTCATTAGCTCAAAAAATGCTTCATAATCTGTAAGACTCCTGTTATCAATAAACTGTAAGCTCGGCTCATACCATACTGTGGTCACAGCAGGGCAAGAAATATTGACAGCTAATACAATGAAGTCTTTTTTCTGTGTTTCCACTAGGAAAGGTTAACAAGTGAAACTGAAAAACTGCGAACTGAAATTGAGCAGCTGAAGAGAAGGAGTTCCATTCTGTCAGACAGCATCCACCCACGGTAAATATCTTCTGGAATTTGTTATTGGCTAATGACTCGTCATTGCTTTTCGGTAAACTTGCATTATTTCATTTTTGCTTCATGAGCATGGAAGTGCAGTGTGTGGCATTGGAGCTGAAGTCTGATTTGGGGCAGGACAGCAACAACAACATGTATTTTATTTATTTGTAGCTTATTTTCATACAAAGAATGTAGCTCAAAGTGCTTTAGAAGATGTCATAAAGAAAGTTACAAGAAAAGGAAAAACAAATAAGAGTATGTAAGATTATTAATGAATAAGTATACAATTTGAAAATACATTCTTTAAAAA
>JANRMT010027041.1:21783535-21796831 GCA_026402145.1 Polypterus bichir lapradei | reverse complement strand
GGCTATTTGACCAAGAAGGAGAGTGATGGAGTGCTGTAAATGGTCATGAAAATAAAGAAAACACATTGAATGAGGAGGTGTGTCCAAACTTTTGGCCTGTACTGTACCTAAAGCAGAAACTTTTTCCATATTATACTAATAATGACGTGAAGTATATAATGTGTGAAGACTTTAGTCCAAATATCAAATAAACATGTGCGCTTTTATTCAAGAATATAACCAAAATAAAAAAAAAATTATGCAGTTTACATGTTGCTGTCAATGAGTTTAAAAACCCAAGCTCAAATATCAAGCGACAGAAAGTCAGTATGTATTCTTGGAAGGTGCAGAGGTAAGAACTGCTGCCTTATAACCCAAAGGTCCCCGGTTCAAGTCTGGGTGCTCCTTGTTTTGAATAGTGATCTGCTATTATTATTACTATGATATAATAAAATCATACATTTGATTTGAATCTGTAACGCCCACTGTGAATTTTGGCTACTTATAAAAGTTAGCACTTGTTTTTTTATTATTCAGTTTTATTCTGTCAGTGACGTTCATGTGGTACAACGCACTAGCCTATCCCTCTCTGAGTCGATGGCATTTCTCTCCATTCTTTTCACAAGAGTAGCGATGACCACAGTTGCTGCTGTGGTTGATCCCTGCTCAGAATTATTAGTCATACCGGCAATCAAAGATACGATGTCCCATGGTCGCTATCAGACTATCATGCAGCATTTGCGATTTGACAACAAATACACCCGTGCAGAATGTGTGAAAAAAGGCAGATTTGTTGTGATCTCGGATATATCTGTCAACGTTTTGTTGAGAACTGTGTTTTGAGTTACAACCCAAAGGCAAAGACTTTTCAAGTCTGTGGTCATAAAGCTTATGGAGCCATTTCTGGACAAAGGCAGAACCGTAACAACAGACAGATTTTTCACAGCAACAGACGGCTGCACCACAACACAACTCTGCTTGGCACCATACGTAAAATGGGACTTCCACCTGCAGCTATAGTTACTTCAGTATGCGAGCAATTCGCCACGCTAGTGTTTAGATCTGGCAGTGCCATGCTGACGATGTATGCACCCTAGTTTTATTAGTCAGTCAGTCATTTTCCAACCTGCTATATCATAACACAGGGTCTAGCATAACATGGAAAAAGTTCTCATCTTCACATCTTTTAGCTATTGATTGCATCCCATTTCCTGTTTCCTACACTTACACAGATTGTTGTAGACACGGAACACACATGAAATGCATGTATTCCAAATAACGATATATTGTTTACCCTCTACAACTCCACACACCTCATACCCAGATAAATACACTTGAGCTAGGAGAATTTTGAGACTTACTTCAGCTCTGTCAGGGTGGAGGGGTTTTGGGAGAATGGGATAGCAGACCGCTTGTGTTGATGGACACATTTACAAAAACAAGAGACACTAATGGAGAGGTGCAAATGAATTGAAAGTGGCCCAGGATTACAAGTTTTTTTCATAGGCTTCAGGGATTCTAGTGTTAAATTATGATCTTTAGTGAAAAAGAAAAAAAAAATCACGGGAAGTGTGCATATCCTCAACTCGGATAAGGCGGTTGCTAGGTAATAGCTGAGGGAGTGGGGTTTGGAAACAGCTAGATTTTGCCGTGGAGAAAACACAGTAATGGGCACAAGACTGAAGATTCAAGAGTTTTATTCGTCACACACACAATTATATAAGTACAGCGTATAGTGAAATGAAAAGAGGTGATGATAATAGCAGAAAACTCACATGGCAAGTAATGAGGACGGCAGATGAGCTTCAGATGTTCCAGATCAGCAGAGCAGGAGTGTAAGAGAGCCGAGACCTTGTTGGGATCGCACCATGTATTGTTTATCATACAACATGCGCTTCCACTTTTTACTTTACTGGATTCAGCCGTTCTGTCCATCTGAAAGAGAGAGAAGTACTCAGATGGGTTTATTGTTTGGTCCGCTATTGCAGGTGAAAGCCAATTTCAGTCAAACAAAGAACTGCAGTCCTTGATGTCACTTTGGAATTTAATCCTGGCTCTGAGATCATCCATCTTACATATTTTCAAGTGATTGGACATTTGTGAGCAGGGTACTGAGCAGTGGAGGATGATGTGGCTTATTCCTCAGTCTGTTCCTCATGTTTGTCTCTCCATCGTCACAATTTGGCTCCTGTAGCTCCTTTGTTATTGTTCCCCTCATCACGTAGGATCATACTGAGAATCTTACTTGGATACGATGGGTCAATAGGTAGATCACCTCGAAACAGGTGAGTAAAGTGGTTCCCAACGTTTAAAATCGTGTTGCGTTTTGGTGTATCTTCATTTGGAAAATTTCGAACACATCTCATTTTTAAAAATGATCCACGGTGATGTACATGAAAAACAGAAACAGAATCGACTTTACCAGCATGCTGCGTATTTACATGCTTTACACAGCAGCAGAAAGAAGCACATGTGGACACGAAAGTGCAACTGAGATGTTAGAAAATAATTCCTTAATTTCTCCCATGATTTCTAGTAGTTTCATCAGGTTTTTATTCAAAATGATAGCAAAAGTTATTAATATATTTTGGAGGTGGTTACAAAATTGTGCACTTTGATGTAAAGTGTTGTAGCGGGGCTACATAATAATAAGTACTTGTTTTTGTCTGTGCTGAGTGTGTTTTGTTTTCGCCCCGTTTGCTACGCTGTATGTGTGTATAAGTAAATGTTGTCCCCGTAAGATAAAAGGGGAAGGATGATGAAGGGAGACCACAACCCCGAGATGGGAATTACCTGTTGTTTTCCACCAATTACATCCGGGATTGTCATTATTTAAACTAGAGGAGCGTAAAGGAAGAGAAAGTGAGGAGAGAGTAAGAGATAAGAGAAAGAGAACAAAGATAGTGAAAAGTGAGGATCCATTATCTACAGTCATCTTTACCCATCATCCTGTTTATTATGCCATTCCATTACTTGCTTTTTTCAAGATCCAGATCAACATTTAAGGCAACCTATGCAGAGAAACCGTGGGGTTTGGATTCACACCAACCACTGCTGAGGACACATACGGTGAGGTCGTTTTTGTATTGTCGGGAGGAAGCAAGGTATCACATAAGCCAGTCGTCAATATGGTTTACGTTAAAGCTTTGTCGCCAGGGTTATCTGATCGCTCGGTACTGACTTTGGCCCACATGACATATTCCACCCAAAAAAGAAAAATCTTTAGTGAGTTTCACTTTTCACAATTGTGAAATCACCACCGTAGCAAATTGTAGTGTCAGTTCCACAAAACTGCAAATCAAACTTTGCCTGTTTTGCTGTTATATTTCAGCTAGGGTTCCTAGCTGGGATTCATATCCTTGTTTTATGTCCTTTTTAAATGATTTACCTGTACATTAATGTTTCTTTTGTTTATTATCTGCACTGAGTACTATGCCTTGGTTATGTTTCTTGTGTTTCGTGGGTGGTCCCCCATGATGTTGGCCACCTGCCAATCATTGCCAAGAACTGCCTTCCTTCCTGTAAATTAAGGATCTCCGATAGTTCCTGGCAGTTGATTTCAAATATACAAGGGAGTTTTCTGTGTTTTCTTGGCTACACATTGTACCTTTTGCAAATTGTTGGTTTTTTTACATTCTGCTCTGTTTTTTGACTTCACCTTAGGTTTCTATACTGGGGACTTTGTTTGCTTTGATTGCCTTATTGTTTCAGGCAATTAATTTATACCCTTTTGAGTTCATTGGAGCGTCGCATATTTTTATGTAAAATAAATCTTATGTTAGATGATTTTGTGCTTGCCTTTATTTCTAGCTGGGGTTTGATGGTGAAATACCCCTCTAGTGGACATTTTTGGAAGTGCCTTTGGGACTTGCCTGCTTTGGGACTCCCAGTCATATTATGCACTCATCATTATTGGACAGTTATTACGTCTATAGCAGGGGTTCCCAAACTATGGTACGCAAAGCCTTTTCAGGTGGTACGCATCGCGGTCCCTGAAATTTAATTTATCTGTGCAAAACCCTTTATGACAAGCCTGTTGTGAGCAAAAATCAATGAAACTGTTTAAATACAATAATACGTGGATTCCCAAATTTAGTGTGGTGTGAAATTTCGTCATCTGAATAAATAAAAACTATTATTCGAATCAGTATTTAGTTCATTTAACGCTACCATAATTGCGTTTCGCGGAAGTCAACTTCTACTTCTTCACTGTTTGAGTCACTAGATGAAAGCACAACGCCGCCACTATTTAGTCTTTGGTAACTCTGCCTCACAAAAACCGCTCACGTTTGTTGTTATATGTGCACTGCCGCTGTATCGCATCGTAGTCACTAGATCTAAGCACAAAGCCGATACCATTTCGTCTTCGGTAACTGCGTCACATACAGGCCGAAGGCAGGGTTTAGTTTCGGTGCGGAATTTATCAATTTATGTACATGCACAAATTTTTTCATTAATTTTATGCATAATTTCTTCCAATTCTTTAACTTTAATTCAGATTTTGGTGCGGTTTAGACCCGAACTCCCCCCCTTACAGCTCTCCCTCCCTTTCAACAAGGTGCGGGTGGTACGCAATGCAACTCATTTAACCTCAGGTAGTACTTGACGTCCAAAAGTTTGGGAACCCCTGGTCTATAGGACATTTACTTTTTTAGAATAAGATTTTGGAGTTGCATATGTATCAGTATTTTGTGTTATATTTTCATTCAGACCCTGTAGAACCCTTTAACTGAATGTTAGAAGATTTATGAGATTAGTTTTAATAACATTTATTTTGAGATATATGTTAAATTATAAAAAAATAAAGCAAGAGATTGTCATAGGGAAAGTAAAAACTACCAAACAAATAAAGACCAAAGCCTATCTGTCCAAGTGGGCCTGACTAAAGAAGATTTGATCCAAAATGACCAGGTGGACTGGTGTGTCCACTTGCCCATTGCCCATAGTGCCTCAAGAAGCACCACACTAGTCTCATGTTCACTTTCCAAACTCTCTTTGCCTCTTCTTTCCTCATTTGGTCACTTTAAGTACTTGCCAGTCAAACCTTTGCTCAAGGCCACCTCCTGATTCTTAACTTTTATTCTTTTGTTTTCATCTATACAGAGTCCAGTCATCTCGTCTACAGGATGGGCTTCTTTATTTGCAAGTGCTATAAAAACGGTTAGACATTTCCAATCATTTTTGTGGTTTTGTTTCTCATCTGTAGGTCTCATCTTGGTAGCACAACAGATCTCCGCTTCTCCATAACTTCTGTTGTTGACACCCCAGCTGAACACTTCGGTACTCCAGCTGTCATCCGCCGGGCAAAGAAAGGACGACTGGCAGCCCTGCGGGATGAGCCCACAAAGGTGGTGTTCCTACTTCTTGGAAAGACAAGCTTTTGTCCCTTGTACAGATTGCCATAGCATGCCTGTGTGAAATTTGAGTATTATAGGTGTGGAAGGAAGCTTTAAAGACAAGTTAAACAAATCTGATGCGTCTGTCATTTAAGTTGTCCTAAGTAAAGCTGGGATTATAGTGTTATATATCACTCTACCATAAGAACCCCAGGAGCACAGGTCAGATTGGTAAGGTTGCTGCTACCTCACGTTATTTGTAATAAAAGTTTGCATTGGTTCATATTCTCTCAATTAAGATCAAAATCAAGGTTCTAGCCCCAGTAGTATGTGAAAGTACAGATAGACAGACCTTAGTATGTATATATATATATAATATATATAATATATATCTATCTATATATATACAGGTATATATATATAGTGGAACCTCGGTTTGCGAGCATAATTCGTTCCGGAAACGTGCTCTCAGTCCAAAGCACTCGTATATCAAAGTGAGTTTCCCTATAAGAAATAATGGAAACTCAGATGATTCGTTCCACAACCCAAAACTATTCATATAAAAATGATTAATACAAAATATAAAGTAAAAATACATAAAACAAATTAACCTGCACTTTACCTTTAAAAAGAATCATGGCTGGTGTGAGTGAGTTTCTAAACACTTGTGGGATTCCACCCATTGGGACGACACGCGGAAGAGCGTCCCAAAGCAATCGCAGTCTTCCAGCGCTGTAGCAGTTCGCCGTAAAAGCATATCCAAAAAGATCGCGGACATGCTATAAGCGCCTGCCATCGATGGGTGATACAAGGAACATTATAAAGATCCCGCTACAATAAACAACTGTGCTGTTGCTGTTTCAAGCTGAATAAAGCTGGTGTTGTTAAAGTACTGAGACTCAGCTTCGTGTTTTGGGGCGCAAGACGGGGACTCACACTTCACAGCACACACACACACACAGTCACAATGCTGTAGTAAACAGTATACGCTCGTACGGATATTGACTATATGAGTGAGGCACACAGATTCTGCCCTCAAGAGAAGAGAGAGAGAGACGCGCGCGCAAGCGAGAGAGATAAGGAGAGAGAGAGAGAAACGCCCGCGCGAGTAAGCGAGATAAGGAGAGAGAGAGATGCGCCCGTGAGCGAGAGAGATAAGGAGAGAGAAGAACCATCAGCTCAGTTATGATCACATGACGCTCAGCAGACAAAGTGTATCCATACTACTCGTATTGCAAGACATTGCTCATTTATCAAGTCAAAATTTATTAAAAAATTTAGCTCGTCTTGCAAAACACTTGGAAACCAAGTTACTCGCAAACCAAGGTTCCACTGTATATATATATATATATATACATATACATATAGTAAAAGACAGCCTGTTTGAAAGGACCGGCGGAGAGAACATGCTTGCCAGGGTGAGCTGCAGGATTTGGGAGTCCTTACTCCATAGGGCTCCAACCTCACCCAGAAGTGCTTTGAAGCAACAGCATCATGTCACTGGAAGCACTCCCAGGGATTAGATAAAAGCAGAGGCTTACTTCACAAGGATGAGCCAGAGTTAGGAGGAAGGTGGACAAAGCTTACAAGGGGGAGTGAAGGAGCCAGTGAGAGACAGAGACCAAGAAAAAGAAAACAAAGAATTATGTTCTATACAGTGCTTTATTGTACTTGTGTCTGATTGATGGGAAACGCTTGCTGAGAAGAGTTTTCCACACAACACTTTCCCAAGACACTTTGGGCGTTTACCTTGTATTCATGAGCGCTTGTTTGTATTGGGTGTTTGGGGAACTGGAGCGCCTCCTGGTGTCCATAATATATATATATATATATATATGTATAATATACTGTATATACATATATATATATATATGTATAATATACTGTATATATATATATACACACACACATATATATATATATATATATATATATATATATATATATATATATATATACATACATATCATTGTTTATGTACTGTAAATGGATTGACCATATTGTTTAGCTGAGCTTTTTCTTTTTCATTTGTTATTCTGCATTCAAAATATTTGGCTTTGGAGCTCGTGTTTTGACTCATTTTCTCTTAACTCATCTACTCTCCTGGTCATTTTTCAAATCTAGTCAGTTCGCTGACATAACACTTTCTTAAAGACATGTAAAGAATGAGTGTGTTCCAACAGACATGAGATTTGTCCACTTACTGGCCCCCAAGTGACCTTGAGTGCTCTGCTCTCTCCTACTGTAAAGGTGTGATCTGAGTTGCCTTCTTTGCCCTTTATTTTATTTTAAGAGCTCCCGTCTTTGGTGTTGTCTATTGAAGCTGCATGTTAAATAGAGAGACACTGTTGAATGTTGTTTTGCTGACTTTACTTCTATGCTGCTTTCTAACTTGTGTACATGTCTCACCATTTTCTGCTTCATTTTCTGGATGTCTTCTATCAGTAAGTTGTTTTTTATTATTTAGCAGTTATATCTTTTCAAAGCTGCCTCTAACCGCTATGGAATTAACTAAGCTTTTTTCTTTTGGTTGACAGTTAGATGAATTAGATATTACATTATTTAGAATCAAGTCATTTAGCAAATCTATTAATGGATTGAGTTATAATTAATCAACCAATACATGAATCAACCAATTTAGCCATTAATTATCAATCAATCACACAGTCAATACATTTTATATACAATCAATTTTACATCAGTCAAGCAATTAAGTATGAGTCCATCTCAAAGTATATCATGAATGATTAAGTTATAACTAATAAAATAACAAAATCAATGAACAAGTCTAATGAATGATTTATTATACCTCAATCCCTAATCCTATTGATAAATTATTGAGAAAAGTATGGCTTCTAATTATACAAGACTGAGTAAATTATAATTAACTAATTTGTTAACCAGTAAATTAAGTAATAAAATAACTGAGTGGTTGAGTCATTCAGAATAAAACAACAAATAAAATCAATGAATCAATGATAACTGATTAATTATGCCTCAGATACTCAATATATTAATAATTAATTGATTGAGTGATTGATCCATAATTATTTTATGAATCAATTTATTAATTGAAGTGACTTAGAATTAATTGATTGAATAAATTTTCATTAAGTAAGCTAATCAGAAAATTAAGTAACAAAAAAGCTGAATGGTTGAATCATAACTAATAAAGCATAAAATAAATCAATGAAACAATCAAATAATTGATTAATTATGCCTTGATCACTCAAAATATAAATAATCAATTGAGTTATTGATTCATAATTATGAATAATCAATTTATGCAATAATTCATTGACTGAGTAAATTATAATTAACCAAGCAGTTGAGCAGTAAGTGATAAAATAGTGGAATGGTTAAGTTTTAACTAATAAAATGACAAATAAAATCAATGAACCGATCAAATAATTGATTATGTGTCGCTAACACAGAATATAATTAATTACTTGATTGAGTGAATGAGTCCTAATGAATTTTTATTCAAGCTATTAATGAACTAATTGATTGTGTAAATCATAATTAACCAAGCAATTACCCAGTAAATGAAGTAATAAAATAGCAGAATAGTTAAGTTATAATAATAAAATGACAAATATGAATGAGCCAATTAAATAATTGATTAACTATGTGTCAATCACACATAATATAATTAATTAATTTATTGAGCGAATGATTCATAATGAATTTTTATTCAAGCTATTAATGAATTAATTGACTGTATAAATTATAATTAATCAAGCAATTAATCAGTAAATTAAGTAATAAAATAGCAGAATAGTTAAGTTATAATTAATAAAATAACAAATCAAATTAATGAACCAATCAAATATTTGATTAATTATGCCTCAAACACTCAATATATTAATAACTAATTGATTTAATGATTGAGTCATAATACCAGTTGATTGATAAATAGATTAATGATGTAATAGATTTAAGTAATTGATTTCTGTTAATTGAGTGTGTGTTTGAATTGTAATAAATCAAACAATTAATTTATTATTTAGTCAGTTAAATTACTAGTAAAGTTTTATTAACAGTGGAAGCTTTTGATTCATAATTAATCAGCCATCTAATCATTTAACTAGTGAACCATGTAATCAATTACTATATGGTTGATTGAATCAGTTGGTTATTTGATTAGTAATTAAACAAGTAGATAAAATTAATTATTTAAGGCTCTTGATGAGGCTTGTGAATAAGTCATGAAAGACCTTTCTTTGTTTATATGGATGAAAAGAAATTCACACTGTACCATATTTGGAATAAGAGGGAATGTAATTGGTTGGTTAATTGAATAGTAATTAAATAATTCATTATAACAAATTATATAGTGTAAGCGTCTTGATATCTTGATGAAACTTATGAATGCCTTTGTTTTATTTCATTGAAAAGAAATTCCCACTGTGACATGAAATTTTGTGACATGTTCAGAATAAACTGACACAGAATAAATAGAACTTCGGATGCTGTTCCATTTGTTTATTTTTTTTTAATGAAATGTAATAAAGTACCGTATACTTGATTAAGACCTTCATTTCATTTCTTTGCAGATCCTTCCAATTGTTGACCAGGACTGGGAGCGCCCCCAGTCGGCCAGCCTCAGAAGCAGCATAGCCCACACCATTGAGAGTGACCCGGAGTTATCCGATATCGATGATGATGATCGTGAAACTATCTTCAGTTCTATGGACCTTCTGTCCCCCAGCGGCCACTCAGATGCCCAGACTTTGGCTCTCATGCTGCAGGAACAGCTAGACGCCATTAATGAGGAGATCAGGTAAGTAAGAAGGCAAATTCGGAGTCATGGGTCTTTTACTAGTGTTGGCTGTTCCTGTTTTACTTTGATAATCAGTGTCAATATATGAAGGACTGGTTAATCTTCGAAGTCCAGTAATGACCTGAAATCGGCTCAATAACACTTTCTAGTCATACCGTTCTACGGTAACCTGTGACAATAAGTTGTCTAACAGCAATGAAGTTTTACCAAAAACCAGCTCACATTTTTCTTCTACCTGCATGAGAATGATTATTTTCATATATTACTAGGGGGCTTCGACCCCTGCTCGCTTTGCTCGCCAACCCCCCTGCCTGCGCTACACGCCAGCAACTTCACTTCTCTGCCGATTGCAAAAAACAAATCTTTTAATTCTCGTGGATATGCCTCTTCATTGGGAAGAAACACTACTTTTCCCTGATGGCAACACGAATTAGATGATCTACAAGTCTCTGACTTAAAGTTTAAAGCCAAACAATATCGACATACTTTTGTCATATCACCAATGTCCATATATTCAGTCTCTTTTTGCTTTTACCTTTTCGTCAATATCGTATTGAATTTTGATTCCGTATTTGGAATTACATCGTGACAACGCAACCTATAACTGTCCACAAATTTAATATCATTTCTTTCTCTCTACACGAACTGTGTCTGGCAATAGCATTCACACAAATGAGAAATGATTGAACTCTGTGTGTGGTTGTAAATGTTTTAGATGTGGGCAGCACTTTTCCAAATCTCTTTGCATAAAGTCTTGTCTCGCAGGGCTTGAAATTTTCTCTTGCGGGATTTCACTTTCATCAAACAACAAATGTTTTAATTCTCGCAGATATGCCTCATCATTAGGAAGAAACACTACTTTTCCCTGATGGCAACGCAAATTAGATGATCTCAAAGTCTCCAACTTAAAGTTTAAATCCGAACAATATATTTGATCTCTTTTCTCTGTTCCGTTACTTCACTGAGTAATAATTTCCATTTGTTCGTGCTAATGCGATCTTTACTATCATTTTTTTTGAGACTTTCGAATTTTCATACTTCCATTATCTCTCACCTGCTCTGCATGTGTATCATGCTAACGTTTTTGAATTCTTTACGATGTTCTATTTTTGTCATCTACTCTTTGTCTTTTATTTTCGGCCCAGGACGTGGTTAAATCTCTTGGCACAATGTCTCGTCTCGCGGGACGTGAAAGTGTCTCTCTTATAAAGATCACATCTCGTCGCAGGATAAAAAGTCTCGTCTCCCAAGATTTTTTCATTATAATAGAGAGATATAAAATCAAGTGAATATCTTTTCATTTACTTTTTATTATACTAGCTGTAGACAAAGTAATAAATCGTACATTATGTAAATAAAATAATTTAAACACTTGATCGCCTCATTATGGCAGAAAGACTTGTATTTTTTGAGTATTATTTAGCACCTAGTGCTTCATAGCTTATTAAGCCCTTGCAAAGTTTTACTGTGAAATTAAGTGTAAGATTTACAGAAATGAAAAATTATTTTGCAGAACAAGTTGTACACACAGTAATACTAATGATCTCAATAGTTCAATTATAATAATATTGAAATTTTACAGAATGCACCACTGTCATAACGTACAACTCGATTGCTAAGAGATAAATGAGGACTGAGTGACACATCCTGAGCAGAACTCCTGGCGAATCCCCCCAAGGTGTCATCCCTCCTTACTCCTAAAATCTCAGAAGACTTTTGTTGCTCCAGCTTGAGCACAGATCTCATCACAAACCCATCATTTGTTTGCTTATTATAGAAATTTCTCAAGAAAAAATTAAATATGACCTTCTTCTTTTTAATTATTCTGTTTTGTTGCTTGTCATAATATTGAAATATTATTTATTTATTAAGCTTCTATAAAAAGCCAAATTGCACTCTTGGGACAAATAAAGTTCTATCTATCTACTTGTGAAGCACCTTGGGACAATATAAAATTAATGGTAGTTCTCATTTTCTGTGTAATTCATTAATCTTTCAATAGCAGCCAAAAGCTGATATTCAGCAGACCTGTGAATCACACTTGTCCTCCTTACATGTGAATAAACCCAAGACTGTGCCCTTTTGTCTTTGCTTTGTCAGGATGATCCAGGAGGAGAAGGAGTCTGCTGAGATGCGGGCCGAGGAGATTGAGAGCAGAGTGACAAGCGGTAGTATGGATGGCCTAAATTTACCCCCTCTACGACCGCGCTCCTCCATCCCCACCTCTGTAACGGCCCTGTCTCTGGTGAGCTCCTCACCCCCCATCAGTGGCCGCTCCACACCTAAGCTCTCTTCCCGCCCTACTGCCCACGAGCTTGGCATCATGACACTGGTGAGGCTTTCTTATCTTTAGGTTCTCTTCTTCTGAAATTATTTATCAAATGAAATATGTCAATGGGCATTTTTATTCCAGGGTCATATTGGAGTTTGGATTTTGACTACTTGGCATGGTAGAGCCGTGGTTATCGCTGCTACCTTACAGCTCCAAAGTCCTGCGTTTTGGAGAATTTTGATGATAAATAACATTCTATTATTGAAGAGTAAAATGGTTTAGTTTTCTTACTCCTGTTAGAGCCAAACATGTTCTTCCGTCCAGGGTAGCGCCTGTTAGCTCTTCTCTGCACAGCCCCTAGTGTTTCTATGTTTGTTGTGGAAGTGGCAACCAGAACACCACACATTATTCAAGATATGGTCTCCATAGCCCACCGACAGTCTAAGCATAATGTCACTTGATTTATATTTATCCGTATTAGGCACCCTTCCACTAAAGAACTTGGTATATAGTAATTATAAATACAGTATGGAAAGAACAATACAATAGAAGTTAAAAAATCATTTTAACACATAAACTTAGTTCCATCATAAGTAGCAAACATATGCACTGCAAGTAGAGACGAGGACCATCACAGAGAGCAGGAGAGAATGAAAATGGAATATTCAATTATTATATAGTAGTATCTATCTATCTATCTATCTATCTATCTATCTATCTATCTATCTATCTATCTATCTATCTATCTATCTATCTATTATATGGTGCCTTTAATCTATCTATCTATTATATAGTGCCTTTCATATCTATCTATCTATCTATCTATCTATCTATCTATCTATCTATCTATACTACAATTAATGTCTATCTATCTATCTATCTATCTATCTATCTATCTATCTATCTATCTATCTATCTATCTATCT
>JANRMT010027041.1:21754365-21783525 GCA_026402145.1 Polypterus bichir lapradei | reverse complement strand
TCTATCTATCTATCTATCTATCTATCTATCTATCTATCTATCTATCTGTCTAAAAAAGCATTGTTTTTCAAACTAACCATGGCTGTTCTTTTTCAATGTTTCCCAGAGATTTAGTAATTACTTTTAATGTATTAACTTTGCTTGTCTCCACTTTCCTTACTGCTGTCAGCCTAGTGACTTACGGAAACATCGTAGAAAAGTTCTTGTAAGTGCAGCTCTTTTTAACATTTTCTTCTTCTTTTATTTTTTACACTAAGCAGTGTCTGTCACTAAATTAGGAATCTTCATGCTCCAGCTCACCCCTTTTCTAAGAAACAAAGTTGTGGATGCCGAGTGACAGGAGAAGTCCTAACAAACAGCTGTGGTGCCAACCGGGCCACCCTGTTATATGCATGCTATGTCCATGTGTGACAGTGTTTCCCAACCACTGGGTCATGTCTACGCTGGGCCATGGGCCTCCTAAGCCAGTAGTTTTCCACCACTGGGCTGTGGCCCATTTGTCTAAGCAAGGCTTTGTAATACAAAAAGACAGAAGGGGTATAGCAATTTGTGCGTCGTCTTACGGCTCCATTTGGGGTCAGCTATTTGGCCATATGTCAAATTGGCCACATGCCGGTCACATAGTGTACAGGCCATTGCAGTTGAGGTTTTCTGTGTCTGGTGTGGATCACTGATGTGTATAATTTAGCTGCTGGTATGGAGCAGCACAAACTGATTTTTTACTCTCAATGTCAACACACCATGTCTGTGTAAGGCAGTGTTTCTCAACCACTGGGTCATGGGTTGCTGTCGTTGGTTTGCGAATGGCTCACAATGGGTCTCCTAAGCCAGTGTTTCTCAACCACTTGGCCTAAGCCAGTGAGCCACCTGTGGGTCACCTAAGCACTGCATGATAGATTTCCCCATTTTTAAGTGAGTTTGTTTCACCAACGGGGACCCCTGATAACTCTCGATTCACGAAGGGAGCAGTTTGTAATTCCTGCTAGTGGGTCATCAAAGAATTTTAAAAAAGGCAAAACTGGGTTATGGGAATATAAAGGTTGAGAAATACTGGTGTGAGGATGGCAGTGAGGGCTGAATGTATAACAATTAGCCACGCAGAGCAGTGCCGATCAAAATAAACCTTAAAGGGCCATCCAAGAGTCAGAAAACACATAAGACCCTGTGAAATAATAATAATAATAATAAGTAAAGATTTATTACGGTGCTGTTTCTAGAACATTATTACCTTATTGTTCTCCTATGGCCTTATGTACGAATCGCCTCAACTCACTTGTTCATAAATCAGCATGTGACTGTATTGTTATATTGCAATATATCCTGGCTTTCTATGTAGCTGATAAATGATTAATCAACAATTAAAAAAAAAGCTGAAATAATCAAGCAACTGAATTCCAAATATTCTTTACATTACTGAGCATCCCCCAAGTTAACTAATGTGAACTCAAAACCAAATAACAGATGTCACTGGATGTCCTTTGCTCTTTTAAATGTTTAAATGGCTAAAGTCTAACAACAGAACTGTCCTCCTCTTAAATGGCAGAAATTGAATGAACTTATTCATTTCATATTTGCCCAAATTTTTACTCTGATCACACTATTTTAACCCTTAACTACTCGCACCATTTCTCATCTCATAAGTACTTGTGCTTATGCACCAGTGTTAGAATGGCTATTTATATGCACGCTGTGAGGTTCTAATATAAAATCTTGCAATCATTTTAAATTGTACATGTTTGTAATGTAATTTAATACCATATTACAGAATAGTATGACACAGTCTAGGACTATCTGAAAAGAAACCTGATCCACTTCTCCAGTGCTCATTCGTCACCAGCCACACTTTGATCCACTGCAGGATTTGCACATGGATCACATTTCACTTCAGTTGTTCAATGTTCTTTGCAGAGAAAGTAACTGCAAGAAGAACATCTGATTGTTGTCATACATACATATATGCGTACCTGCATGGTGTATCAAATGCACCATATGGAACTTGTGACTGTGCACCCACTCATAAAACCAGCAGGGGCACACTGGAGGGAAACCATTGTGACTCTGTACAGTTATGGCCAAAAGTTTTGAGAATGACACAAATATTAATTTTCACAAAGTTTGGTGCCTCAGTTTTTATGATGGCAACTTGCATATACTCCAGAATGTTATGACGAGTGATCAGATGAATTATAATTAATTGCAAAGTCCCTCTTTGCCATAAAAATGAACTTAATCCCAAAAAAATGCATTTCCACTGCTGTTGTGAAGAAGGCTTCAGGGCACCAAAGAAAGTCCAGCAAGCACCAGGACCGTCTCCTAAAGTTGATTCATGGCTCGGGATCAGAGAGCACCATCAGAGCAGAGCTTCCTCAGGAATGGCAGCAGGCAGGTGTGAGTGAGGAGAAGACTTTAGGAGGATGACCTGGTGGGTGTCAAGAAGGGCAGCAAAGAAGCTGAGAAAAACATCAGGGACAGACTGCTATTCTGCAAAAGGTACAGGGATTGGACTGCTGGGGTCAAGTCATTTTCTCTGATGAATCCCCTTTCTGATTGTTTGGGGCATACGGAAAAAAAAAGGTGAGTGGCGCTACCATCAGTCCTGTGTCATGCCAACAGTAAAGCATCCTGAAACCATTCGTGTATGGCAGTGGGCTCACTCACAATTTTGCAGAAGAACACAGCCATGAATAAAGAATGGGACCAAAACATCCTCTGAGAGCAACTTTTCCCAACCATCCAAGAACAGTTTGGTGACCCACAATGCCTTTTCCAGCATAATGGAGCATTGTGCCATAAGGCAAAAGTGAGAACTGAGTGGCTCGGGGAACAAAACATCAAAGTTTTGGGTCCATGGCCAGGAATCTCCCAGGAATTGAGAACTTGTGGTCAATCCTCAAGAGGTGGGTGGACAAACAAAAACCTACCAATTCTGACAAACTCCAAGCATCGATTGTTCAAGAAAGGGTTGCAATCAGTCTGGATTTGACCCAGAAGTTGACTGAAAACCTGCCGGGGCGAATTGCAGAGGTCTTGAAAAAGAAAGAAGGGCCAACACTGCAAATATTGACTCTTTGCATAAACTTCATGTAATTGTCAATAAAAGCCTTTGAAACTTCTGAAATGATTATAATTCTACTTCAGTATACCATAGAAACATCTGACAGAAAGATCTAAAAATACTCAAGCAGCAAACTTTGTGAAAACCAATACTTGGGTCATTCTCAGAACTTTTGGCCTCGAACGTACTTGTAGTGAATCAAGATGCGAATGCTGCTGGTAGGTTCAAGTAAAAGGACGTTGGACAAAGCACAAGTAGTTAAGGGTTAAATATGATTATTTATGCAGGGGCAGACAGTGGTGCAGTGGTAGCACTGCTGCCTCGCAGTAAGGAACCCAGGATTCGTGTTCCAGGACCTCCTTGTGCGGGTTTCCTCCCACAGTCCAAAGACTTGGCGGTTAGTCAATTGTAAATTGGCCCTAGTGTGTGTGTGTGTGTGTTCGGTGTGTGTATGTGTTTGTACTGCGATGGACTGGCATCCTGTCCAGGTGGGATAGGCTCCAGCAGACCACCCGCATCCCTGTTCAGGACTAAGCAGGTTACAAAATGACCGACTAATTTATGCAGTTAACATTTTCAGTGCACTCTTTGTGATGCCACCTCTTAGAAAGGTGGCACGTCATCTTTTGCCTGTTCTGCTGTCATTTGAGACTGTTTTATCATTTTTTTTTTTTTTTTTGCTTGGAGAGGTTCAATGAATTGTTATTTTAAGTTCTTTTGCTTCCAATAATGCATCAGAAAAGGGCCTTGTGTTGCCAGATGTATTAACACAACTTCACTCCACTCCATAGTCTCCGGGGTCTCGAGAAGAGGGTCGAGAGGACAAGGCTACTATCAAGTGTGAGACGTCGCCACCATCATCCCCCCGAAGCCTGCGGCTAGAGCAGATGGCCCATTCCCTCCTCTCCACTAGTCAAGAGGAAGGCAGAGGGTATGGCAAATGATCACTTGATGGTTTTAATTTGTGTATTGTGCCTTAAGGAACTGAAGACAGAAGAATTCTAATAAATTAGAGTCACAAATTTTTAAAGGATAAGTTTGGAGTTTTTCAAGCAGAATTTCTTCACAATCGTTGTAGGTATTAATTTGCCGCAAGAAATTGTGTTCTAAACTGAAGCCTATTTGAAACATTTTAAAAAATAACCAGCTTGGTCTTTCATTTTAAAATGGAGTTAATGAGCACTGGGGTCCCAATAAGCCTTAAAACTTATCAAATACATCCACTTTGAAGATGAAAAGGTTTTGTTTTAAGAAAACATTCCTTCTGCGTTTCTGCTGAACTGAAAATAATATTATCACAGATTCTTTGTACAACTTTTCTGGTGTAAGGATACAAGGATACATTTCTTACTCACTTGTCTGCTTGCAGGCGCTCTATCTAAATGGAGTGTTGACAGCCTCTGCCTCACAAAGTTGTATCCTGCTGTGACGGATGGCTGAGGCTCTTTCCCGACTGGTAGGCCGATATACAGGAAGGACCAAGGGCCTCATGTATCAACGGTGATCACGCACAAAAGTATCATGTACGCCCGTTTCCATGCTGACTTTGAGATGTATAAAAACTAATCTCGACGTAAAGCCACACACATTCTTACGCCAACCTTACCCTGTGTGTACATAAGTTCTCCGCTCGGTTTTGCACCCAGAGTCAAAGCAGTGCTGCTGTTCCTGTGTGGTTTCCCTTTCTCTTTTAGATCCACATCCCTGACGTGGCTTTATCAAATACACTGAAATTAACCACATATCATTTATAAATTTAAGGCATCTGATTGTAATTAACCTGTAACAATATACTTGTCTACGGAATGGCCAAACTATTCTGAATACCACAGCTGCTTTAGCGTTGTTACTCTCAGTGCACCACTTGGAGTGTGGAATCACAGCTGTATAGCAGCTGATCGGAAGGCTCTACAGCGGGCTATGTCAAGAGCACAGAGGATTATCGGGATACAGTTTCCAGCCCTGGTGGATATTTATAGCACATGATGCCTTAGCCATGCACACAGTCTTATTTGAACTTCTCCCATTCAGCAAATGCTTCAGAGCCTTTTCTACACAAACCTCGCGGTTCAGAAACAGTTTCATCCCAAGAGCTCTAAGCACACTCAATCAGTCCATCAAGTGCTCCTGGTAGAACTGTTTGTACTTATAATTACAATCACCTCACTGTAAAACTGCACTACAGTTGTAATATTGCACAACCTGAACCACATTATGAACCATTTGCACTATATGCACATGTATATTGTACTTATGCTTTAATATTGTATATTTTTTATTTTTTTATCGTATTATTATTATTATTATTTTAAGTTTACGGAGGATTTGCATATTGAATCTCATTGTACCATGCAATAATAATAATGGAATTGAATTCAACAGAAGAGGGCATGGATTTACTGATGATGACGACTGACTTCGAAATCGATTTAGATTTCCAGGTGCTATCTTCTTGGAGCTTTTGACATCATTTTTAAGATGAAACACCCTAAAGTATGTATATTACATTATACAGATACATTTTAACTTCACTTGGGGGTTTTGCCCCCTGCTTGCTTCGCTCGCCAACCCCCCTGCCTGTGCTACGTACCAGCCACTTCGCTTCACTGCCACTCACATATCTCTTTATTTGGAAGAAACACTACTTTTCACTGATGGTAACACAAATTAGACGATCTACAAGTCTCCGACTTAAACTTTAAAGCCAAACAATATCTATATACTCCTGTCATATCAACTATGTCCATATATTCAATCTCTTTTCGCTGTTCCGTTATTTCACTGAGTAATAATTTCCATTTGTTAGCGCTCATGTGATCTTTAGTATCAGTTTTTCGAGACTTTCGAATTTTAGTACTTTCATAATTGCTAATCTGCTCTGCATGTGTATCGCGCCAACATTTTTAAACCTTTTTACGACATTCTACTTTGTCTTCTACTCTTGTCTTTTATTTCCGACCTGCTTTCAATTCCACTTGTTCCGGGCTGATTATTACTTTCCTTATTTTCCCAATTTGCACTTAGATTATTATTGTTCATTATTCATCTTCGAATTCTTTTCTCACCAAAGCTATTGGGACTGTTTTCGATGTGCTGCCCTTTCTTCTTTGCTTAGTCTTTGATGTGTCATTGTGAACGTATAAAATTATTGACCATAAAAGGATCACATCGAAGGAAGCAAATAGATTGTATGTCTAAAAATACTGTCCAGAAAAGCTTCTTTAAAGGATGAAACTTAGTACTTTTCATAAACAAATTTAAATGTGGAAAACGTAAACATTTATCAGCTGAGAGCACATGAACTGTGTCTGACAATAGCATTCACGTGAATGAGAAATGATTGTACCGTGCGAGTGGTTGTAAATGTTTGAGAGGAAGATAGGACTTTTGAAAATCTTTTTGTATAAAGTCTTATCTCTCACAGGACTTGAAATTATCTCCAAGAATGTCTCATTGCAGGATTTCCTTTTATAATAGAAAGATGTAAATAATGTATACTGTTAATTAAACATGTTGGGCATGGTGGCACAGCGGCAGCGATGAGCTTGTGCCTTGTCCAGGGATTGTTCCTGCCTCGCGCTGTATTCTTGCTGGGACTGGCGTGACACTGAATAGACAGATGGATGAAATCATTAAATATGAACTTCGAAGATATTTCAATGTTCCTTAAAAGTTTTGAAGTATCAGCGTTCTAAGCTTACAGCTGGTTTGACATTTCAGAGCTTATTGTGTGACGATAGGTTTTGTGGGGAAAGAAAAGGAAAGACAGGAACTGTGGGTTGGTACGTTTTCACAATCCCTACTCTCACTGACTTCCATTTAATCCAGAAGTACATCTATGCTATAGAATCAGAAGTACTCCCGGGTCATAGATAATCTCAGCCAGGAGGGTCAGAGTCCGGAGAGGAGCCGGACAAACACTGGCAGAATTCGAAACAGAAAGATGAAGAAAAATTTGGTGCTGTGCTAGCAGTAGAAGCCTGTTAAATGTATTTCATGAATAAAAATGTTTATTTGCATCCAAGAATGTCTTGTCGTGGTTTTGTCTGGGCTATAGGGGCTCGGTGTTGCCCTCTAAAGGTCACACAGGCAATATCTTTGTGAAATAACAAAGTGAGCTTCTGTATAGAATCAAAATCAAAACTAGAATCAAATTTATTCACCAAGCATACACATGTACAAGGAATTTTACTCTGTACATAGATGGCATACATAAAGACAAACAAACAGGGCTACGCCAGACCGATCCTAAATACGACAATCCAAAATCCAAATAGTAGAAAACGTTGTGCTATCGTGTGACATTTTTTTAAGTGTTATTGTCTAGCTGTCTATGTCTAGGCATCAAAATTCAATATCGATGACTTTTCGAGGGAAATCCGCATCCATGGCCCTGAAAGGTTGCCTCAGAGAATAACGAACAACAAAATGTGCACAACTGGTCTCCTTTTAAAATGGCTGAATCTCACAAAAATATTTTTGCTTTGCTTTTATTTCCTAAATTGCCATGGATAGCCTGTTTTGTAATCAGTATGTAATCTCAAAACGTGGATCAAAACTCAATAACATTTTTGGCTTGAATACTGGATATGTTTGATAAGTTTGAATGCTTTTTTCACATTGGGACCCTGGTGCTCAATAACTCCCTTAGAAAAATCATAGCCTAGTTATTTCGTTAAAATATAAAGCTTTGCTTCAATTTAGAATACAATATCATGTTACAAATTACTGTATGCTATGGCTCTGAAGAAAGACCTTTGACTTGAAAATGCTAAACTTATTCTTTAATCTATCAAAATTAAATGGTGATTTCTTGGAATACTTATAAGAGGTGACCTTTAGAGCTGAATAAGAAGTGTGATAGGCACTTGTCGACCATAGCACTTCTTTTTACTTTCTCATACATGACGTATAGGGTAAGTATTGTAATCGTCCAAAAATTCAATTTTGAGAATTTGACTAATCTCGATGTTTTAGACCTCCCTGAGTCCGAAAATACCATTTTTGGAATTATGTCTGTCTGTGTGTGTGTGTGTGTGTGTATGTAAACACGATCATTTGAGTACACTTTCACATAGGTCAACCAAATTTTGCATACAAATATTAGGTGCAAAATGTAGATTTCTATCAACTTTTGGGCTATTTTCGCTAACCAGAAATGGTACTTTCCCTTTTATCCATGCAGCTGCAGAGTCTGATTTATTCATCTTTACTTTTATAATAATTGTTATTAATTTGATTTGATTTGTTGTTGATGGTTATTTAATATACATAATATAAAAATATAGTCATTGTCTTGCAGTTTACTCCTCAAATATCCTTCCCCATAATTGAGTATATGAGAAAGTCTAGCGGAGACCACTCCCAATTTTTTAGAATATAAGTAACCATGTTTAGCCATATCAACCAGCTTTATAGACAAAATCATGACAGAACATTCTTGCATGTCTTCCTCTCAGTTCAAACTCTAAACTTTCTGACATTAACCTCCTTAGCATTATGCTTATCCCTGGAAAAGACTACCCAAAAACACTTTCAAGAAAAAATGTTATTAAGTATAATAGAAGCATGTAAATATACAGTAGGAAAGGTCTGCCTATTGCCCACTGCTGTACTGATGCAGATTTAGTGCACATTCTTTGCGTGATATGTTTTGAGAAAGTTACCAACACATATCCCGATTGCAATTGGGACAGTAAAAGAGTGTCTCTTTGCATGCTTTTCTTATATTTGTTCCATTGTTTACACATGATAGGAGAGAATGCCAGGGCCTGATCAATTATTTATTCTAGACTACCACAGTGCAAGGCTTGGTGACTTCCACATGTTCCCTGACACAAACGTTGACTGTTGCTCCATTGCAAATAGTGCTAAGGGGCTAAAATCTTTCTTATCCTTCCCCTTGATTGCAACCATTATTCATTATTGTCATGCTAAAGCTTCAAATTCTCCTACATATCACTGTGGTTCACTCACACAGTGCCATATGCATCAGTTTCTCTGTCTGTGTCAACGTCTGATGACCATGTTGCTTGATTCAAATAATGGTTTAGTTTCAGTTTGTTCTAAAATTGGCTTTACATTTTTTTGTTCATGGAATCCCAAGTGAGGCACATCACCTGCATTGTGAGGGTGTGCCAGTTATGGGACTACGGCCATGTGGCATGATTACCCAAAGGTGATCCAGCTCACAGGATCCTCACTGTTTAGGACCTGAGTGGCTGGACCAGGCCAAGGGGATGCCCACGTAACACCTGGCTGTGGCAGATAGTGGTCATTCCCCGAGGGTGGGACTGGACTGCGTGTCTGTCTGGGGGGTTGCCAACCAGGATCCTGAGCTGTTTCATCGTGTGGAGGGTGTGGGAGCGTGCTATACCACTAACTATTTGCTAATTGAGATGATGTTTTTCGCTCTTGCAGACCAGATGATCAGACCAGCAGCAGTAACAGCAGTCAAGACTCCCTGCATAGGAGTTCTAAGAAAAAGGGCATCAAATCTTCCATCGGCCGATTATTTGGCAAGAAGGAGAAAGGCAGGATGGGGCAGACTGGCAAGGATGTAACAGTGGCTCAAGGTACAAAGCATGTATAACTTGTGGGTGGCATGGGAAGTTTATTAGAGATTTCAGTGTTTCTATGTGTGAAGACAGAGTCTTTAACCGAGCAGGATGCCAACCGAGGAAGACAACTGCAGGTGTAAAAAGCTGCAGTAAAGTCACCAAAAACAGACACAGTATGTTGTACATGGAAAATTTAGACTGCAGGCAACACTGTCATCAGCACCAAACCTAGAAAGTCCAGATTACAATTGGTACATAGCAGGTAGGTGATGATGTGAGATGGACATGGCAAATATCCACAGCAGGGCAGGTAAAAGGAAGAAGCTAAAATGGCCAGTACTTTATCAGTCAGGTTTGATTTGTCTTCATTGCATCCAATGTCCAAGAATTAGGCTATCCTGTAGTAAAACATCCTGAATGCGTCTTTCTGTAAGATTGATTTTACATAAGCCTTAATTGCATCTTTCAGAATTTGAAACTGGCATCCAGGATTCGCTTGGGCTCGGGAAGCTTGGCACACAGGCAGAACGAGATAGACGGCTCAGAAAAAAGTAAGCTGGGTTTTTATTTTTTCTTATTTTTATGCTTTTAATTCCTTACTGTAAGAGCACCCAGGCTAAGATGAGCAAATATCAATAAAATACAACTGTGTTATTTTAATCACGGAAGGGTTTTGGGGTGACCCGATACATGCTTTGTTATGTAGAAACACATGCAGCATCTTCAGAAAGCATTCAGACTCCTTCTCTTTTTTCACATTTTGTTATGTAGCAGCTGTAACAATGATAAAAGAAACAGATAGAGATTTGGGCACCATGGTGAACCCTGTATTAACTGGTAGATTGAAAATCGCAAAGAAAACAGTAACATTAAGTCAATTTTCAGATGCCAGTCTCAATTTGACTGATTCCAAGATGGTGGCAAAGCTGATTTTCACTCTGGAGGGCAGGAAAAGGCGGGTTCCGGTGTTTGGGAACCGGAAGTGATGTCATTCAGAATGCGGTTGTCAATCACTGCTTCTGCAGAGGGAGGAGGAGAAAAGGCATTAGGCAACAGCGCCAACCCCTGGTTGGGGGTGTAACTACATTAATATGAGCTTTGTTTCCCAAGCGCATGTGTGTCACACAGTCTTATGCTAAAATCATTTAAATTTTTTTATTCCCATGTCAAGAAGCACTCAATACCCCAGTATGACAAAGCCGAAATCGAATTTTCATAATTTGAATACTTTAAAAATAAAGACCTGGAATATCTCATTTGACACAAGTGTTCAGATTCTTTACTTTAGGTGATGGAATGGTCCTTACAGATGATGCCTCAGTTATGACCCACTGGGCTGGCTACTTTGGGCAGCTGTTTAAAGCTTATCCTCTAGCTAGGATGTTGGGCATCTCTGGGTTCACTGTTCTTTAGCTGTCTCATTGAGGTGGTGAGCCAGTTGAGGGTAGGGAAAGCTGCAGGGATCTGTGGCATCCGATGTGAACTTCTCCAATTTGGTAGTAAGGCTGCCCTGTAGGCGTTGCAAGCAATCTTTGCTTCCATTAAGGAGAATGGCGTCATCCCAACTGATTGGAAAATAGGGACTTGCAACAACTACAGGGGGATGGCACTGCTCTTGGTGCCAGGTAAAGTCCTTGCTAGGATCATCCTCAATAGGATCCATGGTCACTTGCTCATCTACCAGTGACCAGAGCAGTCTGGTTTTATGCCAAAGAAGTCTACCATCGACTGCATCCTGGTTGTCATTGAGCGCAAATGTGAATATCAGCAGAGTTTCTTCCCAGCCTTTGTTGATTTTCATAAAGTGTTCAGCTCAGTTGATCAAGCTGCCCTGTGGGACATCCTGTGACCTCACAGAATCCCCTCGAAGTTGCTGGATATCATGGCCATCCCATACACTGGTAATGTGAGTGTTGTGCAGAGTGGAGGCAGAACCTCTGCATTTTTCCCAGTTGATTCTGGGGTTCGTCAGGGGTGTTTTTTTGCTCCTACCTTTTTCAGTGCTTGCATGAACTGGGTATTGGGCAGGGTTGTGGGGTCCAGCGGCTGTGGGGCATCTGTCAATCAGTCAATGGATGGTCGGATCAGGGCTCTCAAGAGAGTTGGCAAAGAGTCTGGGTTTCTGGGCTTGCAAGTGTCCTGATAAAAAACAAAATCCAGGTCTTTAATGACCTCTTGGGCACAGCCATGAGCAGGGTGTCTGTCTGCGGAGAGAGTGTCAACCTCGTAGACAGATTTACTTACCTCGATAACAACATTCATGATGACTCTGATCACACTTCCTATGAAGTCAGTAGAAGGACTGGAAGAAAATGTGGGAGAGTCATTGCTGGAAAGGGGTGTGTGGCGCTCCCGATATCTATGCAAAAGGACGAAGGTCCAAGTCTTTAGAGTCCTGGTGCTTCCTGTCTTGCTATATGGTTGCGAGTCATGGCCACTATCCAGTGACCTGAGATGAAGACTGGACTCCTTTGGTACTGTGTCACTTTGGAAAATCCTTGGGTACTGCTGGTTTGACTTTGTTTCGAACAAACGGTTGCTCACTGAGTTCTGAATGAGGCACATTACCTGCATTGTGAGGGAGCGTCAGTTACAGCACTATAGCCATGTGGCGCAATTTCTCATGGATGATCCGGCTCATAGGATCCTCATTGTTGAGGACCCGAGTGGTTGGACCAGGCTAAGGGGACACCCACGTAACACCTTACGGTCGCAGATAGATGGTAATCTCCAGAGGGTGGGACTGGACCTCATGACTGCCTGGGGGGTTGGCAACTGGGATCCTGAGGTGTTTCATCGGGCGGTGGGTGCGGCAACACGCTGTACCAGTGCATGCTCCCCAACCTTACCTGACCTGACCTTCCCCAGATCCATTCCTTGACACAATCCTGTCTCTAATTTCTGCCAGTAATTTCTTCAACCTCTAGGCTTAGTTTTGCTTCAGTTTTAGGACCTCCTATAGACAGGACTGTTCCCTTCCTAATCATGTCCAATCAACTGAATTGACCATAGATGAACTCCAAACGAGTTGTAGAATCATCTCAACAATATTCAATGGAATGGGATGGATTCAAACCATTTTCAAGTGTCATAGCAATGGGTTAATGGGGAAGTTCAGTTCTTAATTTTTAATAGATTTACAAAAATTCCTGAAATCCAGGAATTTTTACTTTGTCATTCTTAGTTACTGAGTGTTGTTTGATGGGGGAAAAATGAATTTAAATGATTTTATGATAACACTGAAATATTACACAATGTATAAAACAAGAAGGACTCTGAATGAAAGGCATCGTATATGTCCTCCACCCAACTTTACCCAGAGCTGACTGCTTCTGTGACTTCCTGTGCCCCACACCTCTAATTTCGTGATCTTGGATGGCATTGATAGAACATCTAGGCAAGTGAAAAGGATCAGGTTTAGACACTTTATTTGTTCATTATAGTTTTTAAAACATTCCTAATATCATTAATGTGCCAAAAGCAGAAGCAAACCTGGATTTTTAAGCAGCTGTCATTGATGTTTTTGTGTCACCGTTCTGTCTGTTATGGATCCATTGCTGCCTGGGTCACATGGGTCTTTTTCGTGTTTGTGTTTTTCCTGCTTCTCCTCATTCATGCTTCCTGACTTCTTAATTTTAAAACTTGTCACGCTAAGGTGAACACCTCTAGCCCATCTCTGTCTGGTGTCATTTTGACAGATCCTATTAGTCCATGTATATTAATTGAAGGTATCCAATGGTTCGAGGGATTTGTCCTTGTCAGCCAAGGTTCCTCCCATGGCTGGAGTTCAATTTAATTGATAACATTCTCTTTGTTGATTTTTGGTTCTTTCATATCTAATAAGTTTATTTGTGCTTATTTGCCATTTCTTGTGTTTAAGTTTCAATGCCTTGGTTATTTTCAGTGTGTTTTGTGAGTGGGAGTGAGAGCCTCCTGCCAATCACTGCCAGGAACTATTAATTAGAGGGTCTCCCACATTTCCTGGTGGTTCATTGTGAATGTGTTCTGTAGTGGATGAGTTATTGTGTTGTGCTGTGCCTCGTGCTTTCCTTATGAATATCTGGATTTTTGTAACCTTTTCTCTTTTTTTGACCTTTGCTATTGTATTGTGTTTTGGGACTTTGTTTGCATAGGAATGTAGATATGCCTTGGGGCAACTCATTTACTTCTTGTGCTCCACTGAGCTTAATTTTATTGAAGAGCATTTTATTAAAATAAGCATTTTATTTAATAAAGATTCTTTAAGGCCCTTTTTGTGTCTAGCCAATAATTTTTAAAGTGCCAACGTGGGCATTATTGAAAGAGCTTTTGGACTTTTTGAGACTTAAATGATTTGGGACTCTGAGTCTCATAACTGGCTTCTCTTTTAATGACTGCACAAAGCTTCATTTCATTCATTTTTATGTGGTTAAAACTCTCTGCTTTTACAGAGTTAAGAAGTTCAAATGAAATAATAATAAAGAAAAAAGCTTACAGTTGAACATTTTTAGCAATTTTTAATATTCTTACTTTCTTATCCATCCATCCATTATCCGCTTCAACGACAAAAGCGCGATAGACATATGCGCCCCGACAAAACCGCGACGGACAAATGAGCGCCGACAAACCTGCTAACTGGTTTTCGACAAATGCGCGCCAACAAAATCGCGAGAGAGGCCAAGAGAGTGGGACACGTACGTGCGCATCATGTACACATTATGAGCTAGGTTATAACTGTTATAACTGCTGACGGCATGCTGCGAACAAATAACTCAGTCGAGGGTTGGCATAACGCGTCGTATACAAAGAGGAATTACCAGCAGGCAGGCAGCCAGCAAGTCTAAATACGCTCAACCATCAAGACATCTTGCTGCAATTCTTCCTACATATGCAGGGTGTGATCTTAAGGACTATCTGTGTGCCGTGCTGATGGCATGCCGCGTCTCATAATATTGACTTCTAAAATAAACATTATTATATATGCTTTAAACTAGTAATTCATATTTAATGAAACTTTCGCGATTTTGTCGGCGCGATTTTGTCGCCACGTTTTAATTGGCGCTATTTTGTCGGCGCTCATATGTCTATCTCGCAAATGTCGGGTCACACATTATCCAACCCGCTATATCCTAACTACAGGGTCACGGGGGTCTGCTGGAGCCAATCCCAGCCAACACAGGGCACAAGGCAGGAAACACTGCAGGGCACACACACACCCACACACTAGGGACAATTTAAGATCACCAATGCACCTAACCTGCATGTCTTTGGACTGTGGGAGGAAACCGGAGCACCTGGAGCAAACCCACGCAGACACGGGGAGAACATGCAAACTCCATGCAGGGAGGACCCAGGAAGCGAACCCAAGTCTCCTAACTGTGAGGCAGCAGTGCTACCACTGCGCCTCCCTCTTACTTTCTTATTGTCATTAAATTCGTTTTAACATCGTAAAGCTTTTTTATAGCTCTGAATGACATGCACAGGTTTCCACACAAATATCTACTGACATGCTGCTCTCCTTATAGGGGCTGCCTATGCATTCACATTTACATGGAGTTCCCAATCCCACCCACATGGAACTCAACAATGGCAGATGAAAGTGTAAAATATATAGTATATTTTCACTTTTTTCTTTTCTACAATGTAATCTGTCATCCATCTAATCATCCTTTTTTATTTTTTTTTTGTTTATATATATATTTTTTTAAAACAAAACATTATAAGAGCAGTACTTTTGGGACATTTAAAACTCAACTCAATGTTATTATGGAATAATTTGGTGAATGGATGGATAGTATTGGCCAAAATGAGTCAAATAAGACTAGTTGGAAAAGGTTAAGCCATGCATGTGTAACCCCCTTGCACCACCCTCAGTGTAAAGCCCTGAGTTCTTTAGTATGGTGTCGCCACCACAACAGTTGAATTTTCAGTATCGGTCACCTCCAACCATTTAGTTCACAATAAATCACAACTTAAACCTAATTTAAAGAAAAGGAACTTTCTCTTTACTTGAAATCAAGAACAGACAACCAAACATTTTGTGTTATAACTAGTGATGAGCGAGCATGCTCGGCCGAACATGTGTTCGGCTCGAGCATCGCTATGCTCGGAGCATTGTGCTACTCGAACGAGTACCACATGTGCTCGTGCGCCATGCTGGAGTCTCTGCCCTGCACGTTTCGCGGGTTAGAGACAGCCAATCAAGGGGCAGGTAAGTACTGCCCTCACTGTAATGCCAGTAAGCCATGTCAGGTGCTGGCATTACAGTGATTGGCTGGCCGGAACATGTCATCGGGTGCTATATATGCAGGCACTGTCATATAATGTTTTAGAGCATCATTTTTCCTGTAAAATTGATATTTTTGGGGGGTTTTGGGCGTGTTTTTCAGTCTGTAAAAGTGGTGTACAAACTGGTTCCCAGCAGCGACTTGGGAGTCCAAGATGCATCCAGACATCGTTCCCATGCTGTTCCCGGTCCATTTGGGTGGTGTTTCTGTCACTTTCTGACCTTTTCCAATGGACCAGGCACCCTCCCCTCTTCAGAGCAGGGGTGCCTGGTTGTTTCCCATTGACTTACATTATACTCGGGTGCTCGGTGGAGCACACGAACATCGCGGTGTATTCGGACTGAACACCTGAACACTTTGGTGCTTGCTCATCACTAGTTATAACTATGTACAGCACAAAGTAAAAAAAAAATCACACAGACCTTGAGTGAATGAATTCCTCTTCCTCCTGGTGTCCCTGTACCGGTACCCGGTATTGTTGGCTTGACTTTGTGTCGAATGAGCGGTCGCTCATGGAGTCCCGAATGAGGCACATTACCTGTATTGTGAGGGAGATCCTCATTGTTGGCGACCCGAGCTGCTGGACCAGGCCAAAGGGTCACCCACCTAACACTTGGCTGCGGCAGATAGAGGGTCATTTCTGGAGGGTGGGACTGGCCCGCGTGTCTGCCTGGGGGGGTTGCCAACCGGGATCCCGAGTTGCTTCGTCGTGTGGTGGGTGCGGCAACGCACTGTACCAGTGCATGCTCCCTGACTTGACTTGACTGGTGTCCCTCCTTTGGCCTTTCATCTTGCCCCCGACTTGAACCAAAAAAAATATCTCACCAGCGAGTTGCACTTGTGTCCTACCGTCTTTCTTTTCTTCTGTTCCCTGTGCGCTCCATCCACTCCTGTTCCAGTTCTCCTCCTCTCCCGAATATCTTTGCCTCCTGGACACATTCTATCCGATGGAGCCTTTCTGTTTGTGTTTGCATTTGCTATTGTCCCCTCTAAATCATTTATCAACTTTCATTTCTCTCTCTCCACTTTTCACGGCAGCGTATTGCCGTACGTTTCTTTTTTCTTTTTCACTTTTTATTTTCTTGACATTTCAATATGTTACAGTTTTCTCTTCCTTGTTAGTGTTATGCTGCCACTTTTTTTCTTTCAGTTTAGCGTTTTACTAAAGCTGCCTTCTTCTATATGTCTGTCTCACTTCAGCATTCTACTAAAGTTATATCTTCTCTGCTCTTACGGTGTTCAGCTCTACTCCACGTGTCCTCCCTCACCTCTCTTCACTTCCGTTTATCTCTAATCCTACATTTTTCCTCCAATCCCTTCCCTGTATCTACCCAACACAGCCTGAGAATGGACCAGTGAGGGAGCACTGTCAGGTATTAGGCTAGGCTTTATGCCCCTTCTCTGTTTTGTGATACTAATTGCACCCACACTTATTTTGAGTTATGAGATTAACTTTATCGACAAAATACATTCTGCCCTGTGTTTTACTTTTTTAGCTTTTAAAATCTATCCTGGTTACACATGTAATGATAGCTTTTGGCCACACCTTCCAGGTGCTGATTTGCATTTCGCCACACATCCCAATTTCTGTGTTTGGTCACGCCTCCCATGTGCTGAAGTCTTTAAGCCACACCTCTCAGGTGCTGATTGCCTTTGGCCTACACCATCCCCCACAACCAAACCACTTTTCTTTGACCACACCTCCCACAAACTTATAATTTGTGGACACACCTCCCATATGCTAATTGCCTTTAGGCCACACCTCACATGTTCTGATTACCTTTGATCACTTTTCTCAAGTTCTGCCTCACATTACCTGCACTACTTGCATGCTTTTTACTTTTAGTTGTGTTTCTTACCTTTTGAGTTTCTTCAGGATGGAGTTCTAAATACTTCAAAAAAATAAAAGAGAGAAGCAGTGAGCAGCCTGCAAATGTATTGTTCAGTAGAATTTCTTGGTGCACTTTTTTTTTTTTTTTGTATTTATTTTTGGATAGACATTAGATGTAACAAATACTAGGTAGGTAAAGAATTTGAAATGTAAGGCACAATGTCTCTAAAAACAATTATATTTAGTAAATAAAGATGTCATTATATAATCCAGACATGCTCACCATTTGGTGGGCCCAGGATCAGCTGTTTTTAGTATACTGTAGAGTTTCACATGTCAAGTTGCTGCTGACAATGACAAACAACTGAGAGACAAACACCTCATTTTGCTGACACACAGAGTGTGGGCTGTGTGCGGAAGCCATTGTGTTACTGGTGTTACTTTGATGCAGCGTGCTTAAGATGTCATCCTTCACATTTTTACGTAGTTACCCTCAACATGTTCTCCTAAAATTTGAATTTCAAATGCTAGGAAAAATATCAGCTGATTTTTTTTTTCTCTTGTTGCCACCTTGAGCTTAAATGAGCTTAAGACAGAGAAAGAATTTTCTTTAACTAGAAAACATGTTATTTTGTGTAACAGAGCATTTAAACCCCAAAACATCAACATAAATACAGTAAGAAAGGTGTCCGGTGTCCACTGCTGTACTGGTGCCAATTTAGTACTCATCTTTTGGTGCCCTTAACCTCTCTCTCGCACTCTTTGTGTGACATGTTTTCAAACTGTCACCAATGCATAGCCTAGTGTGACAATCTGGACAGTAGAAGTGTGTTTCTTTACACACTTTTCTCATGTAATAAAAGAACAGAAACAAGCATAAAGGTTTGGGGTTTTGTATACTGTAAACAAAATGCAGTCAGTGTTGTCTCCAAAGTACAACAGACCGAAATGAAAATGACAGGCAGACAATTTATGGGGTGGGACCAGAAACAGGCAGATGGAATACTGGGAAGGAACCGTGGGGGTAGATGGGAGTATGACATCATCAGAGGGGGACCAGAGGGAAGGAAGAGACCCGAAAGTGGCTGAGTTCTGTTATCGAGTCCTGGTGAATTCAAGGCAGTGGTGCTTTGTTCTTTCTGCGGAAATAAAGAAAGGTTAGTACCCCGTCGTTGTCCCCTGGTACGATATGCCATGTTGCTCGTTGGGTCTTTAAGCGGCTCCCTATGCACTCGTGCGTGACACTTTTCTGTTGCATGTGATTGATTGGGTAGAATGTCAGTACTTGATACAGATGATCGACATTCACCTTGTGTTATTGAAAACAACCACAGCGCAAGGGTAAGTGATTTCCACATTTCCCTTAACACCTACATTGGGCGCTGATGTATTGTGAACAGTGCTTATGAAAAGGGCATCGTTCTTGTCCTTCCATGTGATCACAGTCATATTCCTGTTTTTACAAAGCACCTACCATATGTATGTCTTGAAACCCAAAAAATCGATCATAAAATCAGACCCCGACTTACAGTACATGCCCGTTTAAAACCGCAACACATTTTTTTTTTTTACATCTTCCTGCTTCCTCCAAACTCGCACCAGTTTCACAGACACATTGAATTTTGTTGCAGCAGCGCAGTTAAAAATTTCTTTCACTACTTCAATGATGTTTAATTTAAAACCAGCTTCATATTTTCTTCTGATCGAATGCTCCATTGTAGATAAGGGATGCTCTTACGATAAAGGTGTATGAGGGTGTGAGATACACAAAACACAAAACAGTGCAAACGTCGCTTCGGAATAGTTTGGGCATTACCATGTGGTCACGTAGGCACAATACATAGAAAAAAAAGGCTGCGTGCTCCGTGGTTACTCTCTCAGGTGGGCGTTAGCATATCATAATCTCTTGGACCAGCAGCGTGAGTTTTCTGCATTTGACTTATATGGCTGACATTACAAAATACCGGAAATTATACGGTAAAATCAAGTCCCGACTTATCCACGGGAGAACTTAAACGTGAGTATATACGGTACTTGCACCCCATTGAAGCTTCAAGCTGCTCAATTCATCATCAATTTCATAATCCGTGTCAATGTCTGATGACCTGTTCATATTGCCATCACTATCGCTCGATTCAACTAATAGTTCAGTTTCATTTTGTAAATACAGTTAAACCAGAGTGTCTCAGGGGTGTGGAAGAAAATAAAATTTTAATTTAACAAAAGGAGGTCTTTATGAACATTAATGCTGATCCATAATTTTAACATTAAAGTCCTGAATGTCGTGTGGCATGCAGGGGGAGCTCCAGCTCCCCAAACCCGACACAGGCAGACACAAACACAAGTACAGCACAACACATGGCTTTTATTTAGCTATGGGAAACTCGTCCCAAACGTTTCCCACCCAAGCACATAACACAAGCACAATAATACAGAAGCACATAGCAACTCTTTCTCTTCTTCCTCTGTCTCTCTTTCTCTCCGCCTCCAGTCCTCCTCCAGCAAGCTTTGTCACCGTCCTCTGAACTTTGGCTCCTGGAGGAGTGGCAGTTAGCTCCTTTTATGTTGCGCCTGGGAGCGCTTCTAGTGTTACCATAAGCAGGGCTCTACAATGCCTGCAGCACCCCTTGATGGCACCCCTGGAACCCAGCAAGGCTGAGCTACCAAAAATTTAACTCCCATGAAGCCCAGAGGGAAACCATGGTGCTGCAGCAGTCCAGGGGGCTGCCATCTAGCATGAAACGGACATCCCGGCTGGGTAAGGGCACTGGCTGTCTGCTAAAACCCAGTCAACACAGTGTGCACTCTATATAGCTTGAAAGTCTTCCCCTCTACTCTTGCCATACCATAAATCAATCCAAAACTGCTTAGTTTGTACCAAACAAGACTTAGGTCATGTCTGGTGACTTTTCGTGACCCTAAGGTAACAAATATCAGCTTTTATTGCTTACAGAGATCATTAATTGTCTTGTCAGTAGCAGACTGTCCTTAAACTCCAAGGTATTCCTTTAACAAAAACAGCACATAAGTCGCATCATCTTTACATAACACTAATGACTGCCTGTGGAAATACTTTATGGGTATGATATATTTAAGAAGATCATATAAAGATACAGATTTGGTTTAAACGTACAAAAAATAACTAGTAGGAAAGTATTTAACATACATGAAGCCCAGGTCTTTACTTATTGTTAATATATTTTCCTAGTGATAGGATTTATAGTTAACAGAACAGAGTTTAAACTGTGAATAGAGACATATATCCACATAAATACAAATGAAATTGAGCATACAGTATATTACTGCACACGGGTTAACGGTGTTGTTTCCATACCCAGTGTTAAGCCTGAACAGAATTTGGAAGAGAATTCTGCTGCCATCTACTGGATAAAATATCTCTATGCTGCAAAAAGCAAAAAATCATGAATATTTCTTTGTGTTTTACTACTCTATAATAACTCAGCAATATTCATGAGTGAGGTGGAGCCTTCAATGAAAGCACAAAATGGTGTCAGACAGCCATTGTCTAATCTGCTTGGTCGTGAGGTGTTCTGGAGGTGTCCATCCATCCATTTTCCAACCCGCTGAATCCGAACACAGGGTCACGGGGTCTGCCAGAGCCAATCCCAGCCAACACAGGGCACAAGGCAGGAACCAATCCTGGGCAGGGTGCCAACCCACCACAGGACACACACAAACACATCCACACACCAAGCACACACTAGGGCCAATTTAGAATCGCCAATCCACCTAACCTTCATGTCTTTGGACTGTGGGAGGAAACCCACGCAGACACGGGGAGAACATGCAAACTCCATGCAGGGAGGACCCGGGAAGCAAACCCGGGTCTCCTAACTGCAAGGCAACAGCGCTACCACTGCGCCACCGTGCCGCGTTCTGGAGGTGTTGCCGGTTCAAATCCCGTAAATGCTAACAGTGACTCTACTTCATTGGGCCTTTGAGCAAGGCCCTCAACCTGTAACTGCTCCGTCCTGGGTATGACGTTAATCTGCATCCAGCCCTGCATGTCAGCCCTCCAACCTGCAGGGAAAAACCTGGGGGTTGGTGGCAGAATTGGCACACCAGCCACCATGAAAAACCTCACACTGTTGCATTCCATCTGAGCTAGTGTGGTGCTGAGGTGTCACCCATCACATCAGAGCTGCCGCCAGGGGGATGCAAGCATGAAATCTGTCAGGGGCCCCGAGCAGTGGGCGAGGCTAAAGCTGCGGCAAATCAAATTGGAAATCTCTGCAGTGTTCAAATCTGGTCGGTGTCATAAAAGACCAAGATGTCGTATTGAGTCCGGCCAATCTAACACAGAAGCAGATGATCAGGAATCCAAAGATCCAGAAGTAAAATTCAGACAAGGCAAGTTTCACGTTATGATGGATTTTTTTAATTTCAGAATTCTCTGGTCGTTTTCAAAGCCTAAACAACATATGTCGCCTTTTTTTTGTCCAATTTTAAACTCTAGGCGCATGAGCACGGAGGAGATCTCAGCCTCTTGTGCAAATTTAGATGCAAAATATTCAAAGAATCGGTCACATCACTTGAAAGATGAGGTGATTCATGTCAAGAACGTGTATGACGCAAATGTTAAGGTCCAAAGGTGGGCACTGTGGTTGTTGATATCATATCATGAGATGACACATACAGAAATAAAAACGTTGCAAAAAGATATGTTGACTCTGTTTGTAATTTTAATTCAGAGCTACCAGACCCTCCATGCATCATAAGACATGACATGTGATGCAATATTATATAAATTTAATTACGGTTGCATGAAATTTCAATGTGATTGACGTTAAGCTTGAGTGTAGCTTAGGCACGTCACTCGATCAGCTTGGGGAGGCAAAATTATCGTAGTACGGAGCCAGGGGGCCCAGGTGCTCAGCCATAATTGTCAGGGGCCCAAGATTTTCTGGCGATGGGGCTGGTTGCCTGGGTTGGTTTGTCATTATAATGGGTGCGGCAATGTGCTGTATCAGCGCGTGCTCCTAAGCACATTTCAATGGACAAATGATGTGTTTACCACTCAAGAGCTTAAACTCAAATTTACAGTTTCTCCTTTCTTCCTCTCGCAGAATCCTTTCCTACCAATCAATTGATGAGATGAATATTTTGCTCTTTGATGAATCTCCCCTTTCTTCCTAGGCATGAACTTTTAGAAGATGCACGGAGGAAAGGCTTGCCTTTTGCCCAGTGGGATGGTCCAACAGTGGTGTCCTGGCTTGAGGTAACTTCATTAGTGTCTTTGGTGGTGTTTTTTTTTTTTTTTAACATTCATAGTCTGTTTGCTTTGGGCCGCATTGGGAGATGATTAGCTCCTTTGTTTCGATCTCCAGTTAGTTAAGTTGTATTACACACAGCAAATATTCAGGCGAACTGGAAAAATCACTTGGGAAAAATCAGCATGAAGGGGCAACAAGATCTGCATTTGTGCACCATCGCATTTACAATAACTGCGGTTTATTTATCAAACACATTTCTGTGAGCAGAATGCCAGTTATCTGATAACTAGAACAGTACATGAAAATAATGCATTACTTTGTATGCTACTGCCATACCACATGCATTTCATAAGCAGGTCATCCACCTGAAACTACGCATGGTCGGGTCCGGCCAATATTTGGATCGGTGATCATTTAGGAGAAGATTGAGTTGCTGCTGGAAGAGGCGTGGGTGAGTCCATAAACTGTTGTCTGAATGTGGATCCCAGTGCAATGATGGGGACATTGTGATGTAAAAATGGTGCCGTCCTTTGGATGAGATGTTAATACCAAGATCCTATGGTCATCAAAGATCCCTTTTGAAAAGAGTAGGGTGTATTTGAATGTTGCGCTCCATGGCCTAGTCATTCTGGACCTCTAATCATTCCCTGCCTTTAAACAGTCATCTCACTCACTCCTTAACCACCTAACAGCTAATATATAATGAGTGTACTGGTGCAAAATGGCTGCTGTTGCATCATCCAGGTGGATGCCGCGCAATGGTGCTGGTTGAAGTGGCTGTCCATTCACTATGAAAGCGCTTTGAGTAGTTAGAAAAGCACTATACAAATGTAAAGAATTATTATTATTATTATTATAACAATAGCAGTTGTTCCTGCCAAAGAGGGCAATATAGCCTGCACATCGATATACACCCTGCTCTTTGCTATGGATGTCCAGGTATCTTTCGTGATCACAGAATGTTACGACCTTGATTTTATGTCTCGACATTATATAGCGCCATTTTTACAACACCGTTTCTGTCACTGCACTGAGTCATTGGGATCCACACACAGACCACAAGGTAAGTACTCCATGAAGACATAAGAAATTTGACAAATGAGAGGAGACCATTCAGCCTGTTTTTTTAACTAACAGCTAAGCTGTCCTAATATCTCATCTGGATTCTTCTTAAAGGTTGTCAAGGTTTCTGCTTCAATTCCATGTCTCGGTAGTTTGTTCTTGATTCCCACAAATCTTTGTGTAAAGAAGTGTTTCCTTGCTTCAGTTTTAAGTGCACTTCCCCTTAATTTCCACTAGGTGTCCTCGAGTACGTCATTCACCCTTAAGCTGAAAGAATGTTGATGGATCAGCTTTATCAATGCCTTTGAGAATTTTAACTACCTGGATGAGGTCCCCACTCAGTCTCCTCGGCTCGAGGCTAAACAGGTTTAAATTTTGCGAGTCTGACACAGTACGATATGTCATTAAGTCCTGGGATGCACGTGGTTCCTCTCCTCTGCACAACTTCAAGTGCTGTTATGTCATTCTTGTATTGTGGTGAAAAGAGCTGCACAAAATATTCCAGATGCCGTCTCACTAGTGCATTATATGCACTCATCCCTGTTGACCTCTCCAACACCTCTTCCAGCAACCACTCATGATTTTCCAAGATGGTCTCCCATCAAAGTACTGGCCGGACCCAAGCTTTAGGTGGATTACCTGTTCTGAAGTGTATGTAGGTATTGTCGTTCAATATTTCCCCCTTCTTTTATATCTGTAACCCCAGGCAATTAGATAGCGTAACAGAACAGGCTGGAGATAAAGTCATGCATTTATTCATGTGTTATAGATAATGCACCCAAAATATACAAGTACAAATGTGATTCTTGACAAAACAATATTTGTACAACCTGGATAATAGGCCACCAGATGTCTCTCTGTTTTAGTCTACGGATTAGCCTCTGGTCTAATGTAATCTGGAATAGTCCTTGGATGAAATGATAATAACAGATAGCATGGCCATCTGTATGAATAGATTAGCTGAGAGAGAGAGAGCAGCATGCCTTTGCAGGCCTCATTTTTCCAGTCCTTGGCACACCTCTTGGACTAGTGGCTGTGTAGTCTCTAATGACTCTACTGAGGATGCCCCCTCCCCACCTAAGTCCACCTGCTGACCACCACAAACTCACTCATGTCATTTCATCTCAGATGCCAGCCTCCATTCCTCACTTGGCCTTTCATCTCAGCCACCTGTATTCCACCAGGCTAGTTGGCCTGTAGGGTTTTGCTTTGGAGTTTCAGCGAGGAGTTAGAATTCTGCGTGGAAGTCATATCTAAGACCTGTGCCTGAGGAAGGACCTTAAACATTTTAAAATTAGAATAAAAAAATATGACTCAAAACATATTTGATAAAGATAATCTACAAAACTATTTACCATCATATACACTATCTGTAGTACTAGGGTGTTGTATCGTGTTAGCCATTATGAATGTAATGAAGAGCCAAGCAAAATGTCACCTTACATACAATATTGTAATCTTTTTAGTTAGTCAATAAAAGGTTTCATTTTGCATTACTTCTCATATCATCATATGCAGTTGTGCTTGAAAGTCTGTGAACCCTTTAAAATTTTCTATATTTCTGCATAAATACAGTATGACCTAAAACATCATCAGATATTCACTCAAGTCATAAAAGTAGATAAAGAGAAACCAGTTAAACAAATGAGACAACTAAACGTTTCTGGTAACTTTTGATCATTCCTGCACACCGGCTTGGAGGAATTTGAGCCCATTCCTCCGTACAGAACAGCTTCAACTCTGGGATGTTGGTGGGTTTCCTCACGTTAACTGCTCACTTCAGGTCCTTCCACAGCATTTCTATTGGATTAAGGTCAGGACTTTGACTTGGCCATTCCAAAACATTAACTTTATTCTTCTTTAACAATTCTTTGGCAGAACGACTTTGTGTGCTTAGGGTCGTTGTCTTGCTGCATGACCCACCTCCTGTTGAGATTCAGTTCATGGACAGATGTCCTGACATTTCCTTTAAAATTCTCCGATATAATTCAGAATTCGTTGTTCCATCAATGAAGGCAAGCCGTCCTGGCCCAGATGCAGCAAAACAAGCCCATACCATGATACTACCACCACCATGTTTCACCGATGGGATAAGGTTCTTATGCTAGAATGCAGTGTTTTCCTTTCTTCAAACATAACACTTTTCATTTAAACCAAAAAGTTCTATTTTGGTCTCCTTTGTCCACAAAACATTCTTCCAATAGCCTTCTGGTTTGTCCATGTGATCTTTAGCAAACTGCAGACAAGCAGCAATGTTTTCTTTGGAGAGCAGTGGCTTTCTCCTTGCAACCCTGCCATGCACACCATTGTGGTTCAGTGTTCTCCTGATGGTGGACTCATGAACATGAACATTAGCTAATGTGAGAGAGGCCTTCAGTTGTTTAGAAGTTACCCTGGGGTCCTTTGTGACCTCGCCGACTATTACACGCCTTGCTCTTGGAGTGATCTTTGTTGGTCAACCACTCCTGGGGAGGGTAACAATGGTCTTGAATTTCCTACATTTGTACACAATCTGTCTGACTGTGGATTGGAGTCCAAACTCTTTAGAGATGGTTTTGTAACCTTTTCCAGCCTGATGAGCATCAACAACTCTTTTTGTGAGGTCCTCAGAAATCTCCTTTGTTCGTGCCATGATACACTTCCACAAACATGTTGTGAAGAGCAGACTTTGATAGATCCTGTTCTTTAAATAACACCGGGTGCCCACTCACACCTGATTGTCATCCCATTGATTGAAAACACCGGACTCAAATATTACCTTCAAACTAACTGCTAATCCTAGAGGTTCACATACTTTTACCACTCACAAATATGTAATATTCAATCATTTTCCTTAATAAATAAATGACCAAGTATAATATTTTTGTCTCATTTGTTTAACTGGTTTCTCTTTATCTACTTTAAGGACTTGAGTGAAAATCTGATGATGTTTTAGGTCATACTTATGCAGAAATATATAGAAAATTCTAAAGGGTTCACAAACTTTCAAGCACAATTCTATGCTAGAAATGACGTATTGTTGCTCTCCACTACAATGGTTCAATGTTAAGATCCCTGGAGAGCACTAAGGCACAGGCCAGCTAGTCTCATTGCATTTGCAGGTTGACGTAAATTGTGTTGTTTTCACATACAGTTACGTATACTCAAAATGAGATTTCTTGAAAATAGTACAGTGTATCTGTGGGGATGTGTGCCACGTGATCTGCTACTTTCTTTCTTTAAAATTCATTTAACTTTGTTTTTAGTTAATTTAAAGAGGTGAACATTACGCTGTAGGCACAATGCCAATGCTGGTCCTGTTTTAAATGACCAATTACCATCGAATGGGAGCAGGTTATTAGCAATTAATAATCAGCGGGGGGGCAGAAGGGGTAATAAGATAGGAAATACTTTAAGTGCAATGGCAGGTGTAATAGGGGATAAAGTGTAGTTTGTGAAGAAAGCAGATAGGTGAAGAATCCGCAATGAAAAGAGGCAACATGAGTGTGATCGACGTGATGGAAAACCTCATTCAGCAAAAGCCAGGAAAAGGAAATGAGTGTTCTTTTAAGAGACCATGAGTGGCGAATGCAGGAGAATGAGTGGGAGTGAGGCAGTGTGAATGTGTATGAATCGTGAGGTGGGATGTGCAGAGCCCCACTGGGAATATTGTCGAGCATAACATGAGATGGGACAGGCTATCGAGAACCACTAATGGCTGCTGGAAATGTCCCCTGGTCGTACAGCGTATGTTAGGTAAGGAATCTGCTGCCTCAGAGCAGAGTGGAAGATGCTGCTGGGAATACCCTGAGACTACGGGGGTGCTGGAGTGAACTTTGGCATGCAGCCAATCAGAGCAGAGGAGAGAGTTCACCGTTGAGGATGCCGTGTGGACTAAAGAGTCCTAGGATTGCGCATTATGGTTTGTTTGACTCTTGTGGTGTCAGCAAAGTCACAGTGAGACAATGATTTTCCTCTCCAGGGGATTGTTAAGTTTATTATATTCAGAGACCCATTTTTAAGAAGATTTTTAAATTGCGGTTTGACTTCTATACTTCTTTTTCCATATTTGTACTACAGTAGCTACTGTAAAAGTATCTCATCTTAGATATTCAGGCTTGATGGATACACCATACTCGACTTGACTAATTATTTATTTCACTAAAATCTCCCCCTTTGCTTTGCTTTCTTTCTTAGCTCTGGGTTGGCATGCCAGCTTGGTATGTGGCTGCTTGCCGTGCCAACGTGAAGAGTGGAGCCATAATGTCAGCTTTATCCGATACAGAGATCCAAAGGGAAATCGGCATCAGCAACCCACTGCATCGCCTGAAGCTGCGACTTGCCATCCAGGAGATGGTGTCCCTGACCAGCCCGTCGGCTCCCTTGACCTCCAGAACGGTGAGCCACTGTCAATTTGTTGCATGCACCAAGGCAGATAACGATGTGGAGTTAGTTAAATGTGTCTCCTTTTTCTGTTTCGTAGTCTTCTGGGAACGTCTGGGTGACACATGAGGAAATGGAAAACCTGGCGGCCTCCACAAAAGCGGTTTGTATGCTTTGATTTGATATTATAGGCCCTTTCTTGGTAAAGGTGATGATGCTTTGTAATGTAAGATAGTAGAATACAGCATGCGATAAGAGCAGAAGAAGAAGAAGAAGAACTAAAGGAAGATTGACAAGGTGAATATCTAAGAAAAAGTGCGGTCAATATACCAAAGGAAACTTTTCACTGAAATTTTTTTCTTGGACAGCCAGATGTTTTGACCAATCTAAATTATTTTTTTGGCAAAAGTCACAGAATACACTACATTTAAACAAACTGAATTTAGTTTAAGGTGAACAACAGACATTAACAAAGACAGTTCTTCCAGCTTTTGCCTGTCAGTTTAGTTGAATACGTTGAAGTTAAACAGGGGTGAGGGGGCTTGTTACTACAGCTTTTATCTAAGACCACTTGGTGAGGCTGAGAAGCAGGTTAGTGTTATTTCTGTGGATTGCCTAGGGATTCACAAAAGTAGATCCTTATATAAAACCACAGAAGTCACGCTAAGAACATGACAAACATAAGCACATAAAAAGAAGAGGAGACCATTCAGTTCAAACAGATATCTATCTATCTATCTATCTATCTATCTATCTATCTATCTATCTATCTATCTATCTATCTATCTAT
>JANRMT010027041.1:21737801-21753188 GCA_026402145.1 Polypterus bichir lapradei | reverse complement strand
CTATCTATCTATCTATCTATCTATCTATCTATCTATCTATCTATCTATCTATCTGTTGTGACAATAGGTGGCGCTATACCAGCATTTAATCCAACACAGACAGACGCTAGAGGCAGACTGATAAAAACACAAGAGTTTTATTTTCTTTTCTTTGCCTGTGGGCAATGCATTCCCCGTTTCCCACAGGCACAAGACAGTCCCACAAGCACAGTGCCACACAATTCTTCTTCTTCTCTTTCTCCTTTACTCTTCCACTCCAACTCGGCAAGCTTTGTCTCTCTCCTCCCGCCTCTGGCTCCCCGAGTACTGTTTGCTGGCTCCTTTTATATGTTACCCGGAAGTGCTCCAGGTGCTTGATGACCTACTTCCGGCAGCACTTCCGGGTGTGGTGAAAGGATCGCCCATAAGGGCCCTGGAGCAGCTGCAGCGCCCCCTGGCGGCGCCCTCGGTTCCAAACAGGGCTGTGAATAACTCCATCTCCCATGAAGCCCTGCTGGAGTCAGAGGCATCACTGCAGCACATGGGGCTGCCATCTAGCATCCCGGGAGAGATGCTGTTCTGCCCATGCTTGCTCCCTCGGTCCTCTCTGTAAAGAAGCATCCTGGCTGGGCAAGGACCCCAGCCATCTGTGACACTATCTATCTATTATATATTGTCTTTCATATTGTTCTATCTTATATAGTGCATCTCCTATCTACCTACGTGTTTTCTACAGTGTTTCCTATCTAGTGTGTGTCCACTGTCTATCATTGAACACAACCCTGTGCTGTTCAGTGTGTCTTGAGCTGCTAACCTGTAGATTTTCCCCAATTCTTTCCCTCATGCTTTCGTGCTCACAGGAGAATGAAGAAGGTAGCTGGGCACAGGTGAGTCAGCTTATCATTTGCCCCAATGCAGCCGTGTATCACTCATCTCACTCTACAGGTCCTCATGGTTTGGCTCTTAACTTAGGACCAGCTGAAGGAGATTTTGCCAAAATGTTTGTAATGCATTTTTTAAATAAGTGTCAGACTTTTATAAAATTATATTTATTGCCTTTCAGTTATGAAAATCCTGAGTTAAATGTCATACAGTAAATGGACTTTGTGAAGCAAAATAAAGGCACCCTTCCTTTTTCATTTTATAGCCCCTTTTCCCTGTCTATTTTCAAAGAGCCTGAACAAGTCACATTGCCGTAGATCACTCAATCCTCTCACCACCGTTTCTTCCTAATATTTCTGTTATCGTTGCAGACTCTTGCCTATGGGGACATGAACCACGAGTGGATTGGCAATGAGTGGCTGCCTAGCTTGGGTCTGCCCCAGTACCGAAGCTACTTTATGGAGTGTCTGGTTGACGCCCGAATGCTGGACCACCTGACCAAGAAGGATCTTCGCACACACCTCAAAATGGTCGATAGCTTCCATCGGTGAGTTGGACAACATCACAACGCTTAGGTATTGTCTAAAATTTTATAGATGGTAAGGTCTGACACTTCAGAGCTTTTTAACATTTACCATTTATCCAGAGGTGCAGTGTTGGCTAGTGGGCTAAATGTTGGGGAATGTTAAAGGGCTCATTACTTACAAAAAAAGTCATTAATTATGCTATTTAGTTACTTATTATAAATTGTAATGCATTACAAACAGTGCATTACTTTTGTGTTCCTTTTCCTTCTTTTTCTTCAACATCCATTAGAGCTGCCCCTTTTCTACCACAGTGACCATTAGATGCCCCACTAAGAAGGAGAGGACACTGGTGACCCCCAGCAGCAGTTGTCTTCTTCTTTCTTTTTGAAATAGATGAGGGAACATGTCCACAACGGCCGTCAAAATGCTTTCCGTGCACACAAACTAGAAAAGTAGAAAGAACCGTAAGTTTAAGTTTAAATTATTTGTCGTGTACTTTTACAGGTAATTTAGTTACACTACTCATTACTTACAAAAAAAAACTGTACCCAAAAACAGTATGGTGCATAGTTATTATAAAATGTAATGCATTGCAAACAGTAATTACTTTTTTTTCATTTGTATGAAAATCCGCTCATGTCACTGGCCAGCGTTTGTCATTTAATCCTAATCCCATATATATGAACTTTCATGAAACTGACCCGAAACACAGCCAAATTTGATAGTTTTCTTGGTTTTATAATTAGATAGATAGATACTTTATTATTCCCAAGGGGAAGTTCACATACTTCAGCAGCAGCATACTGATAAAGAACAATATTAAATTAAAGAGTGATAACAATGCAGGTATAACAGACGATAACTTTGTATAATGTTAACGTTAACCCCAAGGGGTGGAATTGAAGAGTCGCATAGTGTGGGGTCTCCTCAGTCTGTCAGTGGAGCAGGACGGTGACAGCAGTCTGTCGCTGAAGCTGCTCCTCTGTCTGGAGATGATCCTGTTCAGTGGATGCAGTGGATTCTCCATGATTGACAGGAGCCTGCTCAGCGCCCGTCGCTCTGCCACGGCTGTCAAACTGTCCAGCTTCGTGCCTACAATTGAGCCTGCCTTCCTCACCAGTTTGTTCAGTCGTGAGGCAATAATTATGTTTAGTCCTTCATGTACCCTGAGGTAAACAACCTCCATCCCCTTTTTCCACCCCCCAATGTGTGGTATGGCGGCTACACCACCAGATTAGACCGTTACAACATGTCAATAGCAAATAACAAGGTTAAAACTAAACTGACATTTTATTAACAGGTTGATATTACTGGATTGCACACAGCACACTCTGTTCTGCTTGGCTGTTGAATTGTACGCTGCAAAGGACTGACCCCTCTACGTTTGCTTCTTGCCTTTCACCCAGTGGTGCTGCGATAATCATTTGCTCCACATAACCCTAAACTGTCCTGATTAAATTTACACGTCATCACATGTTGGATTAAATGTATATAGAAGGCCGCCTCACCACTTCTTTTAAGTTTAGCTCTTGGAATTCTAAGCAGACCCTCATTTGAAGATCTAAGGGTTACGATTTGGAGTGTAAGGTGAAAGACATTCTGAAATATAGGATGGAGCAGATTATTGAAGGCTTTGTAAACCATAAGCAGGATTTTAAAGTCAATTCTAAATGGCACAGGTAACCAGTGTAGTGACATCAGAACTGGGGTGATGTGCTCGGATTTTCTTTTCCTAGTTTAGATTCTGGCAGCTGCATTCTGCACTCGTTTCAATCGATTGACATCCTGTTTGGGTTATCCTGCGTTACAGTAATCTAGTCGACAGAAAACAAAAGCGTGAACTAATTTCTCAGCATCTTTCAATGATATAAGACGTCTAACTTTTGCTATATTTCTTAAGTGAAAAAATGCTGTCCTACTAATCTGATTAATATGTGATTTAAAATTCAGGTCAGAGTCCATAGTTCCCCCTAAATTCTTTACCTCTGTCTTGACTTTTAAGCCTAATGGATCAAGTTTATTTCTAATACCCTCACTACAACATCAAAAAGAAAAACATTTATTTATTTAGCACATTTTCATACAAATAATGTAGCTCAAAGTGCTTTACATGATGAAGAAAAGAAAAATAAAAGACAAAGTAAGAATTAGAATAAGACAACACTAATTAATATAGAATAAGAGTAAGGTCCGAGGGCCAGGGAGGACAGAAAAAACAAAACAAAAAAAAAAAAAACCCAGACGGCTGGAGAGAAAAAATAAAATCTGCAGGGGTACCAGACCACAAAACCGCCCAGCCCCCGCTAGGCATTCTACCTAACATAAATGATCAGTCCTCTTTGTATTTAGGATTCTCATGGAAGGACTTGCTGATGATGGTCATGTAGACTTCTGTCTTTTAATCCATCAATGTAGGAACATCACGGTGCTTTGAGTAGGTGGTGGTGGTGCAAGTCGCCACCACAAAAAACCAGAAAAGAAACAGAAGAGAGAGTAGGGGTCAGTACGGATTTTAGAGCCACCATGAATAGTTATGATAATTAATTGAATATACAGAGTATCAGGATTAAATTAAAATGAAGTTATGAGAAGGCCATGTTAAAGTAGTGAGTTTTTAGCAGTTCAGTTCCATTTTTGCCAGTCACTAAGATTTCTGATTTCTTCTTTCCGTGTTTCCCTGAAAATAAGACAGGGTCTTGTATTAATTTTTGGGTTTATTTCCAGGGGATATCTTATCTTATATCTTATTCATGTACAACAATATACATTTATCTAAATACAGTCATGTCAATTTCTTCTGGAATATCGTCATAACTCTCCATATTCAAACCCTGAATTTCTTGCTACTCCAGCCTCTTTTAGGATTCTCCAGGGTTGAGGTGCACACTTTGATATTTGATGAATGGTTCGATGTGGTGAAGCAAAATGCATTCATGGTGCTTTGATATTCAAGCGTCGCATATTCCCCGAAGTAGTGACACAATATATTTTAAAAGTCTCACATACCATCTTCTGTGCTGTCTTTTTTTTTTTTTTTTTGCACCTTCACAATACCATCGGAATGTACGGCGGCGTATTTGAGCTGCAGAGAAAAAGAAAATAAGGACATAATAAAAGTCAATTTTGTGATTAAAGTGGAAATTTCAGCTTTAACCTCGTAGTTTACTTTATAATTAAAGCAGACCATCATAAACGTCATCTTAAAACCGACCCAGTTAAATCGCTAAGTGCTTCCGGGGCTTCCTCCTGAACTGACAGGAACATCACCACACAGAACACATTAAATTTATAATATTCCGGCTCCCTGTACATTTAAAATTCTTAGATTTATACTTGATATCACTTTCATGATGAAATGCATTAAAAATATGTATGTTGCATTTTACAAATAAATCGTTAACTTTGTTTAAATAATGAATACTGCTAATAGTTACACCTATGGGGTGGCACAGTGGCAGAGCGGTAGCACTACTGTCTTGCAGGGAGTCGCATCCCTTGTGATCCCTGCCTGGAGTTTGCTTGTTTTCCTGCTGGGTTTCCACAGTGTGCTCAGTTTTCGATCCAAAGACATGAAGGTTTGGGGATTTGGTCAAGCTACAATGACATTAGTGTATGTGTGTGCTTGTGTTCACCTTGCGATGAGCTGATGCCCCATCCAGAGATTTTGTTTCTGTCTTACGCCGATGCTACAGGAATGGGCGCATCCCCAAATTGATGGATGTAATCATTAAACATCCTTTTCAGAAATATTGTGGCAAGGTGTCCTAGGAATTTAATGGATGTTTCAGGCACACGCGTCGCATCGTGTGAAGTATAAACCTGGCCTCAGACGCCTTACTTTTCAGATGACAATCTTGAGTAGGGCTTATTTTTGGGGTAGGGCTTATATTACAGAGCAGCCTGAAAATCATGCTAGGGCTTATTTTCGGAGTAGGTCTTATTTTCGGGGAAACACAGTACAGTGGAACCTCGGTTTGCGAGTAACTTGGTTTACGAGTGTTTTGCAAGACGAGCTAAATTTTTTAATAAATTTTGATTTGATAAACGAGCAATGTCTTGCAATATGAGTAGTATGAATACACTTTGTCTGCTGAGCGTCATGTGATCACAACTGAGCTGATGGCTCTTCTCTCTCGCACGTCTCTCTCTCTCCTTATCTCGCTCGCTCACGCTCGCGTCTCTCTCGCGTCTCTTTCTCTCTCTCTCTCTCTCTCTTCACTTGAGGGCTATCGTCTCCTATTCTCTGTCTGCATGTCCGCGATGGATACGCTTATACGGCGAACTGCTACAGCGCTGGGAGACTGCGATTGCTTCGGGACGCTCTTCCACGTGTCGTCCCGTTGGGTGGAATCCCACAAGAGTTTAGAAACTCACTCACACCAGCCATGATTCTTTTTAAAGGTAAAGTACAGGTTAATTTGTTTTATGTGTTTTTACTTTATATTTTGTATTAATCATTTTTATATCAATAGTTTTGGGTTGTGGAACGAATCATCGGAGTTTCCATTATTTCTTATGGGGAAATTCACTTTGATATACGAGTGCTTTGGACTGCGAGCACGTTTCCAGAACGAATTATGCTCACAAACCGAGGTTCCACTGTATTTAGTTTAAGAAAATTACTAGTCATCGGTTCAGAAACACAAGCAAGTGAACCAAGAGAGTCAAGGTCATCAGGCGCTATTGATAAAAGGAAGATGTCAGTCCCACAATGCCATGCATTAGAATTAAAGAGTCTGCCTATTCCCCTTGCTCACTGGTGAAGAAACCTGTCTTTCATACAAACACACAGCATTGTGGGAATGATGCCTATTTTGTTGACCTTTAATGTCTACTGCCGAATTTAGGTAAAACTCAGAATTGTTGACCTCCAAAAGAAGAAAATGCACCCCGAACACAGAATTCCTAGTCGCAAATGTCGGGTCTGACTTCAGAGTATGACTTCGATCTAAAATGGGGATGTACACACACACACACACAGTAAAGTATAGTAACAGTTTATAGATTTAAGTTGTTTATTAGAATATACTTTAAAATAATCACCTTAGTCTATAATACTGAATACTGAGAAGGTAAATGTTAACATTTCCAGAACGAACAATAGCATACTAAGCGATGTCAGCTTGATAAGCGGTGCTGTTCATACATTGTGCTAAATGGTTGCTTTGTGAAGTTTTTAAATTGCAGCTTTCAAGCCAGGATAGTACATAGAGCATATAAATCTTTTTAGACATATCAAAATACTTTTTGCTCCTTTCTTGCTCATAGGTTTCTTCTTCGATCTGGACTATTCAGAACTATTAGATAGCATTTGTTGCTGAAACATCAGTTTTCATGGGGGCATCCATGTTTACAATCCCACTTGGGTAATGCAAATGCACGGAGGTCGCAAATGATGCAATTGTAACTTCCTACTTCCCAGCTCCACCATTGAACGAAGGCAACATAAACACAATCCAAGATAAGATAGAATAATGTACTGTATGATAAATTAATGAAATTGTAATCCCAAATGCTGCCATGCTGTCTTTATCAATGTGCTTACTTAAATGTTGTTAGCACTGATTAAATCATCTCGAGCAGCACTTTGGCTGATGGAAATTGTATTCTGCACATTAGAATTTGCCACAAGGTTACAGATAAGATTGGGGGTGATGGGTAATATATGGCATGTTTGGGCTCGGCCTGTACTTGGATGGGAGACCAACCAGGTAAAGCTTGGGTTGCTGCTGGAACAGATGTTGGTGAAGCCACCAGGGGGCACTTACCCTGTAGTCTGTGTGTGGATCCCAATGTCCCAGTGCAGTGACAGAAACACCGTCATTTAGAAATGGTGCTGTCCTTCGGGTGAAACGTAAAGTTGAGATCCTGATTGTATGTGGTCATAAAAGATCCCTGGACATCCTTCATAAAGTGCAGGGTGTATCCCGATGTCCTGGTTTAACTGAATATCATGGCCTAGTCATTCTGGCCCCCTCTCTCTATTTAGCTACCCGTCTCTCACCCCTTCACCACCTAACAGCTAATGTGTGGAGAGTTTACTGGAGCAAGAATGGCTGCTGTCGCGTCATTCAAGTGCATGCTACACATTAGTGGTGGCTGAAGTGGCTCAGCATTCACTTTATAAAGCACTGTGAGTAGAAGAAAAGTGCTAGATACATGTAAAGAATTATTATTATTATTATTATTATTATTATTATTTATTTACTTACTGGATCAGTGCAAAACTGACTCTGTGCACGGCCATCTCACCTACCCAGCACTTGAGCTTTATAGCACACTTGCTGAATGCACAAGATTGTAGGAATAAAATTTTCCTTGTTGACATTTAATGTGGAGCTTTCTGGAAGTAACCGATAATTATATTTAACCAAAATACACACATTTGGCCTGCATTATTCATATAAATTGATATCACACATGTGGATTATGTGACAGAAAATACATGAGAACGTTTTTTCTGTGAGTGCTTTTTACGTCATTTGGCACCGTCCAGTGTCAATCCCTTATTGATGCCTCTTAGCTGGAATATTCAATATTTAGTTTCTCCATGAAAACACGAGATTAACATTTTTTTTTCAATCACCACTGCAAACTAAATGGAGTAAGTAACATTTACAAAATAGCATTTATCAATGGAGTATTCCTTTAAGCCAGGGGTGTGCAAAGTCATTCCTGGAGGGCCGCAGTGGCTGCGGGTTTTTGTTCCAACCCAGTTGCTTAATTAGAAAACAATCCTTGCCTAAAATTACATTTCATGGCTTGTTAGTGCTTTAACTCTGCTATGTCAAGTCATTCTCATATCCTAGATTTTTTTTCCATTCTAAGGATATCATCCAAATACTTTGAAGTGTAAAACAGATGGGTAATTCTCAATCCTTCACTTTTTTCTCTCCTCTTTCCTTCCAAGTATTTAATTAAACCAAATAGTGCACGATAAATACACACAGGTGTAAAGGGTAACAAGCAAAATGGATAACTGCTGGTTTCTTTTCTCATTTGCATCTTATTGCTAATAAGGAGCAGTTAAAACCAAGAATGCAGCTGTTTAAGACTTAAATAAGCAATAAGGGTTCAAAATCTTAATGAGGGAGACAACTAAAATGAAGCAGAAGTGTTTCTAGAGCAATAAGTGCTTCTTATTAAGCAATTGGGTTGGAACAAAAACCTGCAGCCACTGTGGCCCTCCAGGAATGAGTTTGCCCACCCCTGCTTTAAGCTCTGGTCATCTTGTCTGCTAGCCTGGCTTCAGTCTGTTTGGATGTTTCACTTTCTCTAAGCCAGCAGGTGGCGCTGATGTGTAAGCTTCAGCACACAGGGGAAAAAAAAAAACACTAAGAGCCCCGGTGTCAAAATATTGGTTTCCAAAGTAGTCACTTTTGTCTGTATGGTCCTAGAGAGCAACTGTGCAAAATTTGCCTCAGATTGGTCAAAGGGCATAGGACTATGTAGAAGACATACAGACAGACATTTTGTTTTATATATATATACTAGCAAAATACCCGCGCTTCGCAGCGGAGAAGTAGTGTGTTAAAGAAGTTATGAAAAAGAGAAGGAAACATTTTAAAAATAAGTAACATGATTGTCAATGTAATAGTTTTTTGACTGCTATGAGTGTTGCTGTCATCAAGGATTTGATTATCATTATTTCTTTCAGTCAGGTTCGTATTTGGAGGATGTGTTGTGTTCAAGTTACATTCCATGATTGTCAACCGTCGTAAAGATGGTTCACTACCCAAATTGGTACCCGTGAATCTAAGATGTTTAATAGGCATTCCCGGTATTAAGTTGTGGATTTGCCTGCGAATATTTAGCGGCAGCATGTCTATGAACTTAATTTAAACTTAAGCTTTACATCTTGCTTTCCTATTGATATGTCTACAAAGGCTTGTTCAGATTCAGAGGGTTGTTCCTTTCTTACTGCATCAATAAACAGCTCGTCTTCCTCTTTATCTGAGACATCATACACTGCATGTACGGGTTTACCTTTCCCAGTCCTGCAAACTTTAGCGAAGTGGTTCAATTTACCACATTTTTTACACTGTCTTCCTTTAGCTGGACATTGACTTTTTCCACCGTGTGCTTTGTTTCCACAGTAGCTGCACTTATGAATATGCTTGTATGCGTCACTCGTTTCATAATCTTTTGCTGCCTTCTCAATTGTGTAATGCGTTTTTTGCTCAGTGCTATTGGGAGCTCTTGCACAGTCAGTTCACGTGAGCCGCTCGGAGTACATGCATCGAAGGTTCTCAGCTGTGCTTGTGCTATCTCGTGTGATCTTGCGATGTCCATCGTTTTCTTTAATGTTAGCTCAGACCCGGCATTTAAAAGTTTCTCTCGCACCTTCGCTGAGTTTGTGCCAAACACTATTCTATACCTGACCATCTCATCTTCATTTGCATAAGCACAGCCCTTCACCAGCAATTTTAACTCTGTTAGAAAGTGATCAAAAGTCTCGTTTATACCCTGCGTCTTCTCATTAAACTTGTATCTCGAGAGGCAGCCAAATACGGGAGGTGTGGTGATGGGTGACGCAACTCCGCCTCACACGGCGACCGAGCTGCAGGCTATGGCCGTATATATGTACGTAAGTAGGTTCCAGTTATGACTGTTACGTATAGAATTTTGAAATGAAACCTGCTTAACTTTTGTAAATAAGCTGTAAGGAATGAGCCTGCCAAATTTCAGCCTTCTACCTACACGGGAAGTTGGAGAATTAGTGATGAGTCAGTCAGTCAGTGAGGGCTTTGCCTTTTATTAGTATAGATGTATTGTGCCCTGCAGAGGGCATTCCCAACACAGACAGACGCAGGACACAAGTTCAACAAACACACTTTATTTTTTCTTTGTGTTTCCCACCTACACAGCACAGTTCCAAAGCAAGGACACACAGCATTTTCTTTTCTTCTTCTTTCTCTCTTTCTCTTCGTTTCAATCCACATCCACTCTTCCCAGCAAGCTTCGCCTCCCTTCCTTCTAACTCTGGCTCCCGGAGTTCTATTAGCTGACTCCTTTTATAGAGCACCCAAAAGTGCTCCAGATGTTCCATAAGCATTTTCTGGCAGCACCTCTGGGTGTGGCAGAAGTGCTGTGACCAAGGGCTCAGCTGTTCTCCATATGCCCTCTGGTGGTGATCAGAGCAGGGCTGAGCTTCCATGCTCCAAGCCTGTGGCACTGCTGCAACCCAGAGGGGACTGCCGTCTTGCAGTCAGGGGGGAGGCAATGTCCTGAAAAATGTTCTCTCCCCCGGTTCTTCCACTATATAAGCATCCTGGCCGGCCAACTGCATGGTCCCTGCCTCAGCTGAGCCTTGTGAGGCAAATTGGGCCGTCCCGAGAGGGTTGTCTTTCTCCAAGATGAGGAGCTGACCTGATTCGGTCCACAGCTCTGCCCTGAAACGAAAAGACAAGTATGGGGATGCCGTCTCCTGGCGTCTACTGGCATCCTAAATGGACAGCGCCTCCAACCGTGTCCCAGATGGTGGCACTCAAAGCAGCTCAGCCACTCTCAATATGTCCCCTGATGGTGGTCACAGGCCCCAGCTGGGTTGAGCTTCCATGCTCCAAACCCACGGCACTGCTGCAACCCAGGGGGGCTGCCCACTAGCACTCAGGGGGGGAGTAATGTCCTGAAAATGTTCTCTCCCCGAGTTCTTCCACTATATAGCGCACCGGCCATCTGCCACAATATATAATAATAACAGGTATTGTGTTAGGCTAATCGGCCCTTTTAAAAGCAATCTGACTACGTAGCACACGTCACTTGTAATGTGTTACTCCAACACTGATCAGAGTTAAGCGCAAGGCCATTTTCTTTATGTGGCTTTCATTGTCACAGTGGAAGTCATTAACCCTTAAACTGCCACATACTTGGGGGTTAATGTACCTCTGGATGCCAAATACCTTTTTGCTGCACATTTTAAGTAAATGTCACGATTCACAAAGAAAATGTGAAATTTTAATGGAACACATATTTTTTTTCATGCAAAGAGCATCCCAATAACTGCAACAACACAGATCATTTTACACACTGCCAATGAACTGTAAAAACTATAAAAAAAAAAACTACTGCCACAATCTATTATTATATGTACAAGGTGCAACTGACGCCATTGATGAAATTCAGTAAATCACCGAGCCAACTGCACTTGAACTGGCTGCATGCAAACACACAGAGGCCAACGCTGATGCCTGAAGGCTCGTCTAGTGCAGCGGCTGAATCCCAGGGACTGTGATGCTGATTCGCTAGGGGGGGCGGCAGTGGTCATGAGCTGCCTGCTCAACGAATTTACAGCATGGACTGATCAGCTCCGGCGTGATGGCAAATTGCACTGGGAACCGACTATAGCCAGTTGGAGTGTTCAATGAATATACGTCGCCAAATGTATGTTGCCGAATATACTTGGCTCCGGCATTTTAAGGGTTAAACATACCTAAAATTGCCAATAAAAGATATACTCTTAATTAATCAGGCTTGAGGGAGGGAGAGCATCATGAATAACCATGAGATATGGATAACACATCCATCCGTTTCTAGAACTTGGCTTTATGTTTGCAGGATTGATGGGAGACTCTCCTAGCGTCATTGAAAGGAGGGCAGAATCCAATGTTAGATAAGAATGCCAGTCTGTTGAAGGGCACACACATGTACACATAGGGTCAATATGCACCACAAGTTAACTCAAATGTGTGGCTTTGGGATATAAAAATAAGCTTAATTAGGCGTATTCTTTTTTACTGCATTACGCCATTACTGTATCATTTTATACCATTTACATTTTCCATAGCCTGAGAATTTTCTGTGTTATTTATTTTGAAACATCATGGTTATTTTACCCGCTAGGTTTTTACAAGAATGCTATTGTAAAAGCTGCTTACAGTGGATTAACAAAGTACTTACAGCTTTTCAATTTCTGAACAATTTTATTGTGTTGTAGATGTTATTTTTATTGTTTGCTTGTTTTTCTAGCAACACACTAATGGTTCCAGTCCAGCACTGGTTCAGTATGCACAAGGGGTCCTAATAGTGTAACGTCTTTATGCAGCAATTGTTAAGAGCAGAATCAATTCTCTTCTTTGTAAGTCTTGTCGACTTGGTGGCCACTATATAAAATGACATGTTTTGTTGTTATGTGCATACAGGACAAGTTTGCAGTATGGCATCATGTGCTTAAAGAGGCTGAATTATGACCGGAAGGAGCTGGAAAGAAGGAGAGAGGAATGTCAACATGAGATCAAAGGTTCAGTTTCCTTGTAGCCTTACTTGGATGTTTTTTTTTTTCTGTAATAGTAACTCAAAGTCCAGTCTGTCACCAGCCATTTCCAAAGTTGCTTTATCAGATCAGTTTCACAGGAATCTGATACCAGCAGTGGCCAGCTCTACCATTTAGGCAAACTTGTTGGGTCACCTAGGCTGGGTGGCATGTTTTAAACCTTACACACCCTGACTTATGAACACCTGAACTCAATGCAACTGTCTGACTCCCATTACCCCAAATATATTGGATTATTTTCACATACTAGAAATATTTGGTCTTAAAATTTTTATTTTAACTTTTGGTGCCACAGCCAACAACAACAACAACAACATTTATTTATATAGCACATTTTCATACAAAAATGTAGTTCAAAGTGCTTTACATAATGAAGAATAGAAAAATACAAGACACAGTAAGAAAATCAAATAAGTCAACATTAATTAACATAGAATAAGAGTAAGGTCTGATGGCCAGAAAAAAAAAAAAAAAAAAAAAACTCCAGTAGGTTGGAGAAAAAAATAAAATCTGTAGGGATTCCAGACCAAGAGACCACCCAGTCCCCTCTGGGCATTCTACCTAACATAAATGAAACAGTCCTCTTTGTATTTAGGGTTCTCACGGAAGGACTTGATGATGATGGTCGCGTAGACTTCTGGCTTTTAGTCCATCAATGTTGGAGCATCATGATGCTTTGAGTAGGTGGAGGTGGCGCAGGCCGCCACCACAAAGAAACCGGAAAAAGAAACAGAAGAGAGAGTAGGGGTCAGTACGGATTTTAGAGCCACCATGAATAGTTATTATGATGAATTGAACATACAGAGTATCAGGATTAAATTAAAGTGAAGTTATGAGAAGGCCATGTTGAAGTAATGTGTTTTCAGCAGTGTTTTGAAGTGCTCTACTGTATTAGCCTGGCGAATTCCTATTGGCAGGCTATTCCAGATTTTAGGTGCATAACAGCAGAAGGCCGCCTCACCACTTCTTTTAAGTTTTGCTTTTGGAATCCTAAGGAGACACTCATTTGTGGATCTAAGGTTACGATTTGGAATATAACGTGTCAGACATTCCGATATATAAGATGGGGCGAGATTATTTAAGGCTTTATAAACCATAAGCAGAATTTTAAAGTCAATCTTGAATGACACAGGTAACCAGTGTAGTGACATCAAAACTGGAGAAATGTGTTCAAATTTTCTTTTCCTAGTTAGGATTCTAGCAGATCATTCTGCACTCGTTGCAAGTGATTTATGTCTTTTTTGGGTAGTCCTGAGAGGAGTGCGTTACGTTACAGTAATCTAGTCGACTGAAAACAAAAGCGTGAATTAATTTCTCAGCATCTTTCAATGATATAAGAGGTCTAACTTTTGCTATGTTTCTTAAGTGAAAGCACTTCCCGGTTGGGGTGAAAGCCCTTCAAAGAAAGTGTAATATCCATCTGCAGCTCCCTATGATGGCACCTAGGAACCCCAACAGCGCTCTCCTATAGGACATAATATAATACTGTGGCTGACAAAAGCAGAAATGACAGTTTTGCAGAAAGCAAATTTGAGGTGCCAACCGGGTTATCCCATTTAACAAGCAACAATATTAAACGATAGAATACCCTTCTTGGGTGTTAAGCTAGGCTTTTAGCTCAGGGTTGGGGTCAGTTTGCTCGGGAGCTCTGTTTGATAGGTTGCTGTTGTCAAAACAATGCCTTCTGTCAGGAACAGGGAGGTTTCTCTGTGCTGCAGGGCAAGAAGGAAAACACAGTGTTAGCGATAGCGCCCCCTTTTGTCCCAGCAAGTTATTACATACTTCGACAGAGCCTGTAAGGAGATCATCTGATGCGCATGTGATGTCTCTTTCTCTCTCTCTCTCTCTCTCTCTCTCTATATATATATATATATATATATATATATATATATATCGACTCTCTATATATAAAATCCTAATCCTAAAAGTGCAACCATTTTGTGCAATGTTTTTATGTCACGTTTTTTGTCACGCTTTAAATCAGGCTCATTTTAAAAATGACATATATATGTTTGGTATCATTCTTTTTAATGTGATGTTGTTAGATTTTCAGATTCGTATTCCATTTTTAAATTATAAACTAAAAAATATCAAGAATTGACATCCCGCAAGACGAGACTTTGTGCCAAGAGATTTAACCACACCCGGGGCTGGAAATAAAAGACAAACAGTAGGACAGCTGCTGTACAGGCTTTTAAATGTTCGAAGCGCAGTGCGAGATGCACATCACACATCACGCCAGCAGCAGCAAAGAGGAGGTAAAAAAAACTGTATTTGTATCCCATTGTAATACCGTTTAAGAGGGGGTTTCAGAGGAGCGACCGCGTCTCCTTGGGGTGCGTTCAGCCCCCCTCTTCCCCACTGCCAGCGAGCCCCACCCCTGGGCCTGGCTCCAGGGTGGGGCCCCGGGTACCCTTTCCCGTGCAAGGGAAACACCGATCATTGGTTTAACTCCATATGGAGTCTCAGGATCGAGTTAGTCTAGATCGTCACCTCAGACCTGTTTGCCTTGGGAAACTCTATCAGGAGCATGTAGCTCTCGACAACATAGCTCCGAGGATCACTAGACCGCACGAGCCCTTCTGCCACGGCAAGGCCTCGATCCAAGAAGGGGCAATTAATATTGTCAAATGACACTGGCCTACTGGCTCTGAGCGCTACTGGTACTGGAGAATTTTAGATCTATCTATCTATCTATCTATCTATCTATCTATCTATCTATCTATC
>JANRMT010027041.1:21702442-21732222 GCA_026402145.1 Polypterus bichir lapradei | reverse complement strand
AGATAGATAGATAGATAGATAGATAGATAGATAGATAGATAGATAGATAGATAGATAGATAGAGTTCCGTCAGAAATTATTCAGGCCCCTTCACTTTTTATACATTTTATTGACACGGGCATTCAGACCCTTTCCTCAGCACATTTGCAGTCTTCAGGGTGGTTGACACGACATGTTTTGTACACCTGGATTTGAGGATTTTCTGCCATTCCCCTCTGCAGATCCTCTCAAGCACTTTTAGACTAAATGGAACCCATCAATGGACTGATATTCCCAGGTCTCTCCAGAGGTGTTCAGTTGGGTTGAAGTCGAGGCTCTGGTTGGTCAACATAAAGACATTCTCAGAGTTGTCCTTAAGTCACCTCTCTGTTGTCCTTGCTCTGTGCTTAGGGTGTTTGTCCTGTTGGTGGGTGAATATTCATTCCAGTGTACTCTGGAGCAGGTTTTGGTTAAGGATATCTCTGTACTTGGCTCCTTTTACCTTTCCCTCAACTCTGACAAGTCTCCCAGTTCCTGTTGCAGAAACACAGTCCCACCACAGTATGCTGCCACAACCACGCTTGACTATTGGAACAGCACAGCACAGGTGATGAGAGGTGGCATGATTTCCTCTACACATGGCCCTTAGAACTGAGATCAAACAGTTCAAACTTGGTTTGCTTGGACCAAAGAATTTTGTTTCTCATCATCTGAGAGTCATTTTGGTGGGTTTTAATGTATCATCTTGCCACTCTGTCATATTGTGGTGGTTCTGAGGCTAAGGATCTGTGCTGGTATCTGAAAGGTTGCTGGTTTGAATCCAATTTCAATTCTTTATTGTCATGTATACAAGTACAAGTACCATGTACAATGAAATGTTTGCTTGCATGTGCCCCCACAGACAGTGAACATAGACAAAAAAAAACACACACACAATAAATAAATGAACATAAATAAGTAAATAAATAAAACCAGAATTCTAGGATTAAATAGAGACAGTGGCAGAAGTATATCTGCAGGTAGCAGTGGAGGTGACACAAGGTTACTGATTGTTCATGTGCGTCCAAAGCGACTTTAGTCGCTTCACATTTGGGAGGAGGATGAAAAGTGACAGTGCAGGGTGACTGGGGGTCCTGCTTGATACGGTTCACTTTCCTGAGACAGCGTGTAGTGTGGATGTCATGGATTGCAGGGAGCTCTGGGCCCGTGATCTGCTGTTCTGTGTTCACCTGAACTGAGCAGTTGCTGTACCAGGATGTGACGCATCCTGTCAGGATGGATTCCACAGTACACCTGTAGAATCTGCACAGGGTTGTGGGGGACATCTGGGCTTTACTCAGTCTACTGAGGAAGTAGAGGCGTTGTTAGGCTTTCTTGACTACTGCCGCAGTGTGACTTGAGGTCACATTTAAGGTCATCAGTGAGGGTGACTCCGAGGAACCTAAAGCTGCTGACCTGCTCCACAGCCTCACCTCCGATGTAGATGGGCCTGTGCTCTGTTGCCTGTTTGCGGAAATCCATAATCATCTCCTTAGTTTTGCTAATGTTGAGGGTGAGGTTGTTGTCCTGACACCATTTTGCCAGGAGTCTGACCTCCTCCCTGTAGGCCGTCTCATCGTCCTCACTGATCAGACCTATTACAGTGGTATCGTCAGCAAACCTGAGGATGGAGTTAGAGCTGTACTTAGCTACGCAGTCATGGGTGTAGAGAGAGTAAAGCAGGGGGCTCAGCATGCTGCCCTGTGTGGTGCCAGTGTTGATGGTGATGATGGATGAGGTTTTTCCACCAATACGCACTTGCTGAGGTCTGCCGGTGAGGAAGTCCAGTACCCAGTTGCACAGTGAAGAGCTAAGCCCCAGATCCAGGAGTTTAGCGATGAGCTGGGATGGAATGACGGTGTTAAATGCAGAGCTGTAGTCCACAAACAGCAGCCTGGCGTAACAGTTCTTGTTCTCCAGATGAGACAGGGTGGTGTGAAATGTTATGGAGATGGCATCCTCAGTGGACCTGTTGTGACGGTAGGCAAACTGGAGGGGGTCCAAACTGTTAGGGATGATGTCCTTGATGTGTTCTAGCACCAGCCTCTCAAAGCACTTCATGGCTATGGGAGTAAGTGCTACTGGGCAGTAATCATTAGGGCAGTCTACTTTATTTTTCTTTGGGACGGGGATGATGGCTGTGTGCTTGAAGCAGGTGTGGACAGATGAAACTCTCAGATGTGTTAAAAATATCAATAAAGACAGCAGCTAGCTGGCCACAACACGTTTTTAAAACGCGACCTGAGACTCCATCTGGGCTGGGTGCTTTGCGAATGCTGAGTCAGGAAAACATCTTCCTCATGTCATCCTCGGAGAGCCTCAGGCTGGAGTCTTGTGGCGCTGTAGGGGGTTGCACGGGCCTGTCTGTGTTAGCGAGCTCGAAGCGAGCGAAAAACACGTTCAACTCATCCGGGAGTGAAGCGGCGATAGCTGTGGCCGAGTGTGTCCAGGGTTTGTAGTCTGTGATCAGCTGAATACCCTGCCACATCCGACGACCGTCTGCTGTGCTGTTAAACTGAGAGTCCAGTTTGTGGGCGTACTGGCGCTTTGCATATTTAATGGATTTTCAGAGATCATACCTGCTCTTTTTGTATGCCTGTGTATCTCCGGATTGAAACGCACTGCTGTGCTCACAGATCCGCCGGCGTACTTCAGCACACATCCAGGGCTTCTGGTTGGGAAATACGTGCAGAGACTTTGTGGGTACGTAGTCATCCACACATTTCCCGTTCAAGCTTGTGACAACTGCGGCATACTCGTCCAGAATCTCAGGGGACCCTTTGAAAACATCCCAATCCACAGATTCAAAGCAGTCCCTAAGTTTATCCTCGGCTTCTGGGGTCCTACAGTGCACCTCTCACAAGACCGGCTCTGCGCTCTTCAACTGCTGCTTGTAAACAGGGAGGAGCAGCACAGAGCGGTGGTCTGACTGCCCGAGGTTCGGCCGCGGGAGTGAGTGGTAAGCGTTTTTGTGTGCGGTGTAGCAGTGGTCCAACATATTCGCACCCCTGGTGAGACAGGGGACATGTTGGTAGTATTTGGGGTAAACAGACCTGAAGTTTGCTTTGTTGAAGTCCCTGGCGATGATAACCAGACTTTCAGGGTGTGTGTTTTCACAGTCTGTAATGAGGCTGTACAGTTCCTTAAGTACGGTGCTTGTGTTTGCTTGTGGGGGGATGTAAACAGCCGCCATGTGTACAGCTGTAAACTCCCTAAGCAGGTAAAATGGCCGGCACTTGATGATCAGACACTCCAGGTCCAATGAACAGCTTTGTGAAATGATTTCCACATCCGTACACCATGCGTTGTTGATGAGGAAGCATACCCCGCCACCTCTCTTTTTCCCGGAGGAAAGCGACCGATCAGTGCGGTAGATAGAGAAGCCGTCTGGCTGGACAGCCGAATCCGGTATGCAGGTGGTGAGCCATGTTTCTGTGAGGCAGAAAACACAACAGTCACGCAGATCTCGCTGAAAACAAAGTCTACCACGGAGATCATCTAGTTTGTTGTCCAGAGACTGGGCATTGGCCAGGAAAATGCTAGGCAGTGGAAGTCTCAGTCCTCAGTGTTTCGTCCTCGCTTGGATCCCGGCACACCAGCCACGTTTTCTCCTCCTCGTCCTTTGGGCGTGGTTGGGTGGGTTGCGTCCGTCACCTTGGTCTCGAGTTATTGTGACGAGCAGCCCCTGGTCGATAACTTCAAAAGTAGCGACTTGTGCCTTTGTTGCTCCGATGTTTACCAGTGTTGTATGGTCGTACTTAATAAAACAGCGAACAAGCAGTACAAACAGCGACAATAACAAAAATACAGACACAAAAACGAAAAGTCTGCGAGGAGCAGCACGCAATACATCGCCTCCTTCCAGCGCCATGTTTACGACAGAACAGCAGGTTTATGACAAATTATTACCATGTTACTGCTAAAAGAGATCCTACTCTGCTGGACCCTTGAGTAAGGCCATTAACCTGCAATTGCTCCAGGGGGACTGTACAATGGCTGACCCTGCACTCTGTCCCCAAGGGGTATGTGAAAATTAACAAATTCCTAATACAAGAAATTGTAAAAGTTGAAATAAAGAACAAAAATGAAGCCTAGAGCAGTGGCTGTGGTGGTTGTCCTTCAGAGGTTTCTTCCATCTCCACACAGGTTCTCTGGAACTCAGCAAGAGTGACCATCGGGTTCTTGGCCTCCTCTCTTACAATGGCCCTTCTCTCCAAAATTGCTGAGTTTGGCCAGGCAGCCAACTGTAGGAAGAGTTGTGGTTGTTCCAGTATTTTTCCATTTCTGAATTATGGAGGTCTTGTTAACCTTCAATGCTGCAAAAACATATCTGTTGCCTTCTCCAGATCTGTGCCTCGGGAACAATCCTGTCTCTGAGCTGAGGGATACCACACGGCACAGATTCCTTCGACCTCATGGTTTGGTTTTTGCTCATCTGTGGGACCTTCTGTAGACAGCTGGGTGTCTTTCCTAATCATGTGCTATCATTTGAATTGACCACTGGTGGACTCCAAAAAAGTTGGAAGAACATCTCAATGATGAGTAAAAGAAGGGGATGCACCTGAGCTTAAATTTCAAGTATCGTGGTGAAGGGTCTGAATACTTGAGGTAGTGAGATATTTCAATTTTACTTTTTATTAAATGATTTTGTTTAACTTGACTCCTCTGTCTGTTTGTTTGTCTGGTTCATATCTTGCAAATGATTTTAAACCCATTTTTCACAAAGCAAATGTTTTCAAGTTTTGCATATGTGTTCCGTATCGAGGACAATACAATAATCCATCCAAACCAATGCAATTACATAACAAATTTTGCCGTAATCAATGGCTATGCGATTCCAATTAACACACACACAACAGTGATGGAGAGAGAATACAGTGAGATATTGGAGCATACAAGTGAGAGACGCGTCCAGTGAGTGGAACTGGTGAATACGCGTGACGCCTTTACTTGTTTACTCTTACGAAAGAGTAGCCTTGATGATCATGGTGAGGAAGCATTGCCATAAACTTGTCATTTTGTCGACGATATTTTTTTTTTCTAATCCAATAAGAGCCTAAACGGAAAAATATAAGACACCAAAATATAATTCTTTTTAGTATTCAAATAATTCTGCAAAGAAGATATATTATGTAATGCTTTTAAAGAAGCTTCCCATTCATAGAAAATAATTAAAGAAAAATCATTTGCAAAATACTCAAAAACTAAAAAGTAAAAAAAAAAAAAATATAAAAAAATGGTTTTATTTTATTCACATATAACCACGTAAATTGTGGTTAAAGAAAATTTTATTTTTGCTTTTTAGTGCATTTATAGCTAAAGTAAATTAAATAGTTTTACTTAAAAAAAATTTTTATATTTGTTTAAACATGCAAAAATTCCTAAAATATTGTTTTCAATTTTTCTTTCTGGAATTTTAAGTGTTGATTGATGTGGGGAAGAATTAATTCAAATGGTTTTAGCATTAAGCTGTAACATAGCAAAATGTGAAAACTTTCTGAAGCCACTGTAGATAGAAAATTCTTGATATGAAATGATGAACGATAGATTAAATGATTACGTATATGAAAATGAAATGACAAAAAGGAGTGAATGGCTTCACAACTCATATACTATTGTATAAAGCTAAAACTTTTAGCACTATTTTTGACAAAAAGGTCATTTTTTTTAATGTGGTTTTATCAGTGACTAGCAAAATACCTGCGCTTCGCAGCGGAGAAGTAGTGTGTTAAAGAAGTTATGAAAAAGAAAAGGAAACATTTTAAAAATAACATAACGTGATTGTCAATGTAATTGTCGTAGGCTTATTTTAGTATTGAGAGTGAATTTGATGATTGTGAAGAGTTTAATTTAGGATTGTAATGAAACCGCCAAAAGGAGAGGTCAGTTCCGAAAGTTCCTTATGGCATAATGGTGAGAACTGCCAAACAGAAGATGTTATTTTCGAAAGTTCGTTACGGGGTACGGTGCGAAATGAAACATACTTAGCGTTTGTAAGTGCAGTGTAAAGGATGAGCATGGGAAATTTGGGCTTCCTACGTATATTGGAAGTCACAGAAATAGTGAGGAGGGTTCCCCCTACTCTATATGTACACTTTAGGGCAGGGGTGCCCACATGATCTACCTACATTAAAAATAATATATATATATATATATATATATATCATATTATATATATATATATATATTATATATATATATATATACTGAGTATACATAAAAATATGTTGTTGTACCTTGCATAACTGAATAACCTTTATGGCACAATAACAATTCAATACATTTATGGTCACTACAGTATTTGGATTTAATAATCTTCATGTGGGAAAAGGCTGACTCGTATAAATAAGTAGAGCTGAATAATGCAGTCAAGAAGCTTTTGAATTCAGCCGAGAGAAAAATGATGTCTGTCCAATTAACTGCGATTTTAGTGCCCTCTCCTTTCTCTTTCTCAGATTGCTTTTCGGAAGGAAGTCAGTTTCGTAGTTTTTCTGAACAGTTCGAAAGTGCCTTTCCATATTTTCCTTCTTTGGGATAGCAATGATAGATTGACAGATCAGACAAATGCACTTCGATTGTGACATTGTGAGAAAAAAAATCCTCTTCCAATTCCACATCCTGTATGTCAATCAAGTGGTAAATGCCATAGGGAGGATATATGATAGACTAACGTTTAAAAAAATTTTTTTTGGAATTCAACGCAATTTACCTGCACTGCCTTTGTGATCTACCGGTCGATCGCGATTGACGCATTGGGCACCCCTGGTTTAGGGGTCCTGTTTCTCCCCCTTGGGTGTTGCAATAGGACATGAAACAAACCTAACTTTTGTAAGTACACTGCAAGGAATGAGCACACAAAATTTCAGCTACCCACCTATATGGAAAGTGGGAGAATTAGTGATGAGTCAGTGAGGGCTTTGCCTTTTTTACAGTTGTGCTTGAAAGTTTGTGAACCCTTTAGAATTTTCTATATTTCTGCATAAATATGACCTAAAATATCATCAGATTTTCACTCAAGTCCTAAAAGTAGATAAAGAAAAACCAGTTAAACAAATGAGACAAAAATATTATACTTGGTCATTTATTTATTAAGGAAAATGATCAAATATTACATATTTGTGAGTGGTAAAAGTATGTGAACCTCACAGATGATCAGTTAGTCTGAAGGTGAAATTCGAGTCCGGGGTTTTCAATCAATGGGATGACAATCAGGTGTGAGTGGGCACCCCGTGTTATTTAAAGACCAGGATCTATCAAAGTCTGCTCTTCACAACACATGTTTGTGGAAGTGTATCATGGCACGAACAAAGGAGATTTCTGAGGACCTCACAAAAAGAGTTGTTGATGCTCATCAGGCTGGAAAAGGTTACAAAACCATCTCTAAAGAGTTTGGACTCCACCAATCCACAGTCAGACAGATTGTGTACAAATGTAGGAAATTCAAGACCATTGTTACCCTCCCCAGGAGTAGTCGACCAACAAAGATCACTTCAGAGCAAGGCGTGTAATAGTCAGTGAGGTCACAAAGGACCCCAGGGTAACTTCTAAGCAACTGAAGGCCTCTCTCACATTGGCTAATGTTCACGTTCATGAGTCCACCGTCAGGAGAACACTGAACAACAATGGTGTACATGGCAGGGTTTCAAGGAGAAAGCCACTGCTCTCCAAAAAAAAGCATTGCTGCTCCTCTGCAGTTTGCTAAAGATCACATGGACAAACCAGAAGGCTATTGGAAGCATGTTTTGTGGACAGATGAGACCAAAATACAACTTTTTGGTTTAAATGAAAAGCGTTATGTTTGGAGAAAGGAAAACGCTGCGTTCCAGCATAAGAACCTTATCCCATCTGTGAAACATGGTGGTGGTAGTATCAGGGTTTGGTCCTGTTTTGCTGCATCTGGGCCAGGACGGCTTGCCTTCATTGATGGAGCAACGAATTCTGAATTATATCGGAGAATTCTAAAGGAAAATGTCAGGACATCTGTCCATGAACTGAATCTCAAGAGAAGGTGGGTCATGCAGCAAGACAACGACCCTAAGCACACAAGTCGTTCTTCCAAAGAATGGTTAAAGAAGAATAAAGTTATTGTTTTGGAATGGCCAAGTCAAAGTCCTGACCTTAATCCAATCGAAATGTTGTGGAAGGACCTGAAGTGAGCAGTTAACGTGAGGAAACCCACCAACATCACAGAGTTGAAGCTGTTCTGTATGGAGGAATGGGCTAAAATTCCTCCAAGCTGGTGTGCAGGAATAATCAAAAGTTACCGGAAGCGTTTAGTTGCAGTTATCGCTGCAAAGGGGGGTCACAACAAATACTGAAAGCAAAGGTTCACATACTTTTGCCACTCACAAATATCTAATATTCGATCATTTTCCTTAATAAATAAATGACCAAGTATAATATTTTTGTCTCATTTGTTTAACTGGTTTCTCTTTGTCTACTTTTAGGACTTGAGTGAAAATCTGATGATGTTTTAGGTCACATTTATGCAGAAATATTGAAAATTCTAAAGGGTTAACAAACTTTCAAGCACCACTGTATGTATAGATATGGTTTGATGTACAGAGATATGAGTATTTGTTTCACCTACACACTTTTTATTCATTAGTATTTTATTAGTGTAAAGTTAAATGATGCAAATTTGAAAAAAAAAACAAAACATTGAAAAGATTTGTCAAGAGTGGGGCAGAATGCTTTGTTTAGTTATATTAACCCAAATCTGTGTATTTAAAAGTAGTGACCAGAAGATGGCGATATTGTGCTGTCGGGGATGTTATTTTAGAACAGCTTGTCATTTATTTACTTTGCCTGTGTGTGTCTTATATTAAGAGAGTTTAGTAGGTGAATCTGTTGTTTTTCACTTAATGTGTTGGGCTAAATGTGGTAAAATAAAAGCCACAAAATTCAAAGATCAAGCTTTGTGAAGAATGAAAAACTTTAATGTGACCCTAACAATAATACATTGCTCAACTAACGGAGAGTGGTGTGTGTGTTTTTATAGGTGAAAAAGTATGCAAATCCCATAAAATACTTTATTTTTTTAATATATCAAGATTTGATCTTCATGTAAACAGTATGTTTAGATAAAGAAGATATAAATAACAAACATTCTGTTTTTGCATTTTGTGGTCCTTTGTATAATTTGAATAAACAACTTCTTCTTCTTTATTTCCCACTTCTATGTGGAGTCGATGTGTTTGACCAGCCTTCTCCATTACACCTCAGTCCTGCACTTCCACACCAGTCAAGCCCTTTTCCTTCAGATCTTCTTCGACTTTATTCATCTACCTGTACTTTGGTGTCCCTCACTTTCTCTTCCCCTGTTCTTCCATTCCCATCACTCTTTTGCCCACATCTTCATTGTCTCTCCTCATCATATCTCCATACCACTTCAACCTCCTTTCCTGTAATTTCTTATATTTCTCTCCCACTTTTATTGTACCTCTGATTGTCTCATTTCTTATTCTGTCCTTTTTTCTAACTCTACAAATCCATCTCAACATTTTCATTTCTGCCATATCTAACTTCTTCTACTGCACTCCTTTTACCATCATTTCATGTCATGTCATTTTCCAACCCGTTATATCCTAACACAGGGCCACGGGGGTCTGCTGGAGCCAATCCCAGTCAGCACAGGGCACAAGGCAGGAACAAACCCGGGCAGGACGCCAGCCCACCACAGGGCACACACACATACACACATCCATTTGCCCATTTCTCATCTTCTCTCATCATTACTGGTCTTACCACTGTCTGAAAACCTGACCTTTAACCTTCACTTTAATTGTTTGATCATACAACACTCCTGATAGATTCTTCCAGCCACACTTTACTCAATGGGTTTTTTCTGCATCTAATTTTCCATCCTGGGCTACCACTGATCCCAGATGTCTGAGCATATCCACTCTTTTCAGTGGCTGTCCCTGCAGGCTAACTTCTGAATCTTGATCATCATTAAACCTCAGATATTTTGTCTTCTTCCTATTCATCTTCACCATTCTACAATTCAGCGCAATTTGCACAAAGAACATCTGTATGGCAGGGTGATGAGAAAGAAGCCCTTTCTGCACTCACGCCACAAACAGAGCCGCTTGATGTATGCAAATGCTCATTTAGACAAGCCAGATTCATTTTGGAACAAAGTGCTTTGGACTGATGAGACAAAAATTGAGTTATTTGGTCATAACAAAAAGCACTTTGAATGGCGGAAGAAGAACACTACACTCCAAGAAAAACACCTGCTACCTCCTGTCAAATTTGGTGGAGGTTCCATCATGCTGTGGGGCTGTGTGACTAGTTCAGGGACTGGGGCCCTTGTTAAAGTCGAGGGTCAGATGAATTCAACCCAATATCGACATATTCTTCAGGATAATGTTCAAGCATCAGTCACAAAGTTGAAGTTACACAGGGGTTGGATATTCCAACAAGACAATGACCCAAAACACAGTTGGAAATCTACAAAGGCATTCATGCAGAAGTACAATGTTCTGGAATGGCCATCACAGTCCCATGACTTGAATATCATCGGAAATTAGACTTATTAATAAGTTCAGAGATGGCAAGAGAGTCAGCAGTCACCAGCATGCCAAGATTGAAAGAACTCTCAGAGGCCTTCACAAATAAGGTTATAGATGCCTATGGGTCTGGTAAGAGATTTTAAAAGAAAATCAACCTTCCTACTGTCTGGAAAATCATCTACAAGTTGGGAAGATTTCAAACAACTAGCTAGGACACCCCAGCAAGTTCAGCCCAGGAGCACAGTGCAGGATATTGTGTTTATATAGTTGATGCCCCGCGGTCCTGGGGAATGTTATTTCATGTATGCTGCAATATGGTGTATGGATAGTGTGACAATAAAGCCACTCGACTTGATTTGACTTTTTGCACAGAGTAAATTCCATATCTTGCAAAGTAACACTTTCATTGTTTTGCTTTCAATTACATCACCTTTATCTATAGATGCTATTTAATTGAAGATCAGATCTTGATATGTCCACATGCGAGGGGGTACCCAAAAATAACCAGAATTGAAAAAAAAAAATTTTAATAATTTTTGCTTACTGAAATTTTAGTCTCCCTCAAAGTACTCTCCGTGTGAATGAATGCACTTGTCTCAGTGGTTTTCCCACTGGTAGAAACATTTTTGGAATTGCTGAAGAGGAACGTTGTCCAAGGCCTGCAGCGATTTTTCTTTGACTTCCTCCACGGTAAAAAAACGCTTTCCTTTGAGTTCTTTTTTCATATGTGGGAACAAGAAAAAGTCGCACGGAGCAAAGTTCAGGCGTGTAGGGAAGGTGGCAAGAACTCCAAGACACACAAGTCAATTCAGAAATCTCGTCAATAGTCCGACGCCGATCTTTGTAAATTGCATTGCGAACTTTTTCAAGATTTTCGTCATTCCTAATTGCGGAAGGTCAGCCAGATCTTGGTTGGTCTTCAAGTGACATTTCCCCTCGTTTGAAACGCAAAAACCAATCGGAGACCTGCGTTTTACTTAAAGCTTCCTCTTTAAAAGCAGTTTCAAGCATCACTACAATTTCAGCAGTTTTTTTCCCAAAATTGAATGCAGACTCACTGTTCTTTGTGATGGTTGATGTCACCTGATCTTGCCTCCATGCGACTTTTTCTTGTTCTCACATATGAAAAAACAACTTGGGACTAGTGCATTCATTTACATGGAGAGTACTTTGAAGGAGACTAAAGTTTCAGTAAGTAAACATTTTTTTTTTCAGTTCCAGTTATTTTTGGGTACCCCCTCGCATGTTGAAAATTTCGGATGTTAGTGTCAGTAGGCTTAGAACAGTAGAACCAAGTCACCCAAACTATTCTATAACATTTCAGTAATTATTTACTGCTTTGATGCTGATCTTTCTGATTATAACATCAGTCATAACGATAACAATTGACAAGAAGAATTCAGAATTAAATGCAGACTTAACAGTATTTGAGGGTTCCTCTAGAGGGCCTCTTTCTCTGGCATGATTTGGCTCAAAAACTAATCAGCACATTGTCATCTCATAACTGGCTTAAGTTTCGAGCTTTCAAGTTCCGAGTGTGTGGCAGGAGTAGGTGTAACAAGTTCAGAAGTGCTTTTAAAAGAAGCATGTGTAGTGAAGTGTGGGGTCAACCTTTAGAAAAATGACAGTCTTGCTAGGAAGTAGAGAAAGACAGACAGGTGTGATCTTATGGTGGAATGACTCTAATCAGTGAAGAAGGAAAGACAAAGTTGTGGTAGTTAACAGGCTTACAATCTCTGAGAGAAGGAGAGCAAGTCAGGGTGAGGTGGAGAGACCCCGCAAGGAATGTATCTTGGGTTATAAGGTGGGATGAACGAAGCCCCGCTGTTAATACAAAAGGCAAGGTGTGAAGCGGGGATGGCTAGCGAGAGCTGGTATCGGTGGAAGGGACGACTGCTAGGAATGCCCTTTGTTAGCAGCACGTGACGAGGTGAGACAACGCGTACTCTGCTGCCACAGAGCAGAGTGGAAGACGACTGCTGGGGATGCCTTGGGCGTCCACGTGAGTGCCAGAGTGGAAAGCGAAGCAGTGCCTGCGAGAGCATTGGAGAGAGCATACGACGAGGCTGAAGAATGAAGTCCTAGTAATGTTCATGAGGACTTGCCTCTTCTGGTGTGGGCCAACTTGCTCTTTAGTGGTGTGTGTACTCTCCTGTCTGTGGTGGACAATTTGCTTTAAAAGAGAACCATTTTGAAAAATGTATTTTTAAAAACTTTACTTATTTTATTCCTCTGTTTGTTTGATCATTTGAATTATTTGTTGATCTGCCTTTTTTCTTTTCACCTTTCTTGTATACATAGTGTAGAGAAAATATAGGAATCATGAAAAAATTTGACCTTGAGATTTTAATGAGTCTTGACATTTATGTCTTCCTGAGTCCGAAAATACCATTTTTGAAATTATGTCTGTCTGTGTGTCTGTGTGTGTAAACACAGTAACTCGAAAACGCTTTGCCCTTGGTCACTGAGATTTTGTACACTTCCTTCATATCAAAAATAAGGAATCCTAACAACTTTTGGGCCACTTAAATGGTACTTTACCTGAACACATTTCAGATTTTTTTTAAAAAATAAACTCTGTACAATGCCTTGAGAAAATATTTATCCCGTTTGGCCTATTTTGTTGCATTACAACGTGGAATTAAAATTGATTTTTGGTACTTTATCTGAATACTTTCGCAAATGTTCAAGTAAACTATGGTTGTAATTACAGACTTATGATTCAAATTTTGTATAGATATTTATAATGATAAAAAGCAAACAGATTCGAAATTTGAGAAAAGTTACTCAACCGGAAGTAGTATTTTATTTAAACAACCATACAAATTTTTTGTATCATGGAAATGTAAATGTGTACATGATATTAAAAACTGTATTCAATATAATATATATAAACTTAATTTGGATCTTGATCTTTGTTTGTCCGCGAATGAATTAGAAGAAGAAGCACTAGATGGCAGTAGAGAGACAGCTAAAGCATAGGCATTGCATTAAGAATCTCCTCCAGGCTTATACTACTGAAGACTGTAGTACGCCAGTCACACCTCAAAACACAGACATTCAAACTAAACAATTTGTTGTGCTTTAAATTAACTAAAGAGATCTTCATTTAGATCTTGATCTTTGTTTGTCTGCGAATTCCATGCATGCGTAGACCACCTTCCAGTTTAGTACGTTGTTGTTACTCACGGACTGTGAACGGACAGAAGCAGAAATGCTCCTACACCACCACATAATTACTATTCAGACAGTGATTCCGAGTAGTCTGTTCCTATCGAGTCAATATCCAAGGGTTTTCTTTTGTAATTTTGTTTCCCTTATAAAAAATCATAATGCTATGCGACGAAGGGCCCAGTTCACGACTGGCAGCCGCGTTTAAACAGGGAGCACTTCACAGACTTTAACACGCGCCACCTGACATGATAACGCCACCTTTCGCCCCAGAGTGGTATTACATACCTGCGATGAACCTGTGAGATGATCCTCCGATGTGCATGCGTGACAAAATACAGGAGCTCATTTCTCATGTGCAATGGAAGAACCTGGTAAATGCCATTTTTTTTTTCAAAATTGTGTTTTTTTAGTTTTTAGAGTTACTAGGCCTTTCCTGATGTTATAAGGTACTCACGGATGTCAACAATGTGCCGGAATAACGAAAGGGGTGGTGGACAGTGTTAAGCTGGTTAGCTCCTGAGGCCTGGTTAGAGAATGAGATTGCCGAAGATAAAAGGTACATGCCTACGTAAGATATGAATGAAAGAAAGACAGTGGGTAAAATGAATGACAATGTAACAGCATATTTAGGAAATTATTATTGTTACGTTGTAGCCGGCGAGTGCTGCGCGTCTCACAGTTATACCGTGGCTTGCTCACATGTCAGTGAAGTGATCCCTATTTAGGCTTTAAAGAGCCTGGATACCTATGTGTCCCCCTTTTATAACCATTGCTCCGTGTATATTGCCTTACTCTTTGGATTGCCACAAAGCAACCTGTGAGATTGGAGAAAGGTTGAGAAGACCTTGTGAGAGGAAACGATAGCGTCGTGAAAACGAGACGGACTGTGAACGGACAGAAGAAGAAATGCTCCTACACCACCACATAATTACTATTTGGACAGTGATTCTGAGTAGGCCGTTCCTATCGAATCAATGTCCAAGGGTTTTCTTTTGTAATTTTGTTTCCCTTATAAAAAAATCATAATGCTGTGCGATGAAGGGCCCAGTTCACGACTGGCAGCCGCGTTTAAACAGGGAGCCTTTCACAGACAACTTTAACATGCGCAACATAGTTGGGCGCACATGGATAGTAATATATATTCTTTCAATAACTATTATTAATTTTATTTTAATTTATGCATCATAAGTTTAACAATAATGTGTGAACATGCCATGTAAATATAAAAATGTAATGGGAACAATAAACTGCTATACGTCCCTGTCATGTTCCTGGTAGTACACTTAATTTTATGGTATATATATATATATATATACAGTATATATATATATTTTTTTTATTTCCACCATCATTATCATAATAAAATGTAGCTAAATGCAGTTTTATTTATTTATTGCAACAAATATTATATAACACTTTTTCTATGTTTTTAGGTGACTATAACTCTTTTTACTTTGCACCTAATCTAGACAATGCATATGTAATCATGAAAAAATTCCACCGTTTTTGATCTTCCTAAGTGCAAAAATATCATTTTAATATAAAGTTTCATTATAAAAACAAAAACAACATTTATTTATATAGCACATTTTCATACAAATAATGTAGCTCAAAGTGCTTCACATGAAGAAAAGATAAATAAAAGACAAAGTAAGAATTAGAATAAGACAACATTAATTAACATAGAATAAGAGTAAGGTCCGATGGCCAGGGAGGACAGAAAAAAACAAAAAAAACTCCAGATGGCTGGAGAGAAAAAAATAAAATCTGCAGGGGTTCTGAGGCCACGAGACCACCAAGTCCCCTCTGGGCATTCTACCCAACATAAATGAAACAGTCCTCTTTGTATTTAGGGTTCTCTTGGAAGGACTTGATGATGGTAGTCATGTAGACTTCTGGCTTTTAATCCATCAATGTAGGACATCACAGTGTTTTGGTTTGGTGGTGATGGCGCCGGCCGCCACCACAGAAAATCGGGAAAAGAAACAGAAGAGAGAGTAGGGGTCAGTACGGATTTTAAAGCCACCATGAATAGTTATTATAATGAATTGAATATACAGAGTAACAGGATTAAATGAAGGTGAAGTTATGAGAAGGCCATGTTAAAGTAATGAGTTTTTAGTAGTGTTTTAAAGTGCTCCACTGTATCAGCCTGGCGAATTCCTATTGGCAGGCTATTCCACATTTTAGGTGCATAACAGCAGAAGGCCACCTCACCACTCCTTTTAAGTTTTGCTCTTGGAATTCTAAGCAGACACTCATTTGAGGATCTAAGGTTACGATTTAGAATATAAGGTGGACACTCCGATATATAGAGATAAATAGTTGGGTATCAATGTTATCAATTAGTTTTGATGAGAAATAAAGAGACATGAAATTTGAGAAATATTGTGCAACTGGAAGCGGCTCTGATGACCTTTTCCGCTATCTCTGTATACGAGAAGGTCGAGGGAGCGCACTGACAATTTTTTTTTTTACTTTCTCGTATACATAGTACAGAGAAAGTACAGTAATCCCTCGCTATATCGCGCTTCGACTTTCGCGGCTTCACTCTATCGCGGATTTTATATGAAAGCATAACTAAATATATAACGCGGATTTTTCGCTGCTTCGCGGGTTCTGCGGGCAATGTGTCTTTTTACTTCCTATACATACTTCCTCAGTTGGTTTGCCCAGTTGATTTCATACAAGGGACGCTATTGGCGGATGGCTGAGAAGCTAACCAATCAGAGCACGCAGTTAAGTTCTCCTGACTGAGAAGCTAACCAATCAGAGCACGCAGTTGAGTTCCTGCATGCTGAATGCAGTGTTAACCAGGAAGTCTCGTCTCACTCATTCAGCATCAACGTGTTTCGCTGTGTAAAGAGTTGTGCTCTTTAGTGTTTATCTTTGTGCATAGTCAAGCCCTTCATTATGGCTCCAAAACAATCTGCTGCTGCTTCAGGGGTCGTGCCCAAGCGCAAGAAGAAGATGTTAACGATTGCCGAAAAGGTAAATGTTTTGGATTTGTTGAAGGCTACGATTCTTTTTATTTAAAAAGTAGGAAAGGAATATAAGATCTACGGCCGCAGTGTCCTTTTAACCAGGGTGCAAAACGAGTTGTAAGTGGATGTAATAAGGCAGTAGTCTGGATGGAATCTGCTTTAGGGATTTGGATTGAAGACTGCCAGAAGAAGAACAACGGCAGTGCTACACAATCGCCTGAAGTGGCTCCTTTACAAGGGCTGTAACGCTCTCCTTTGTTGTGCAGTAAAATTAAACTCATTGTTATCGGACAAGTCATCGTGTCATTGTTGGTGAGTAACCATAATTAATTTTCTTCTTACAGTGCTTAGTACATGTACGTACTTTAGTGTCACTGTACACACATTTACTGTATACTATTTTTCTTGCATTGTACGTATTTATTGCTGGTGGCCTGTCTATCGTAATGGCTGTAACATATGTGATATCGGAGACACTCAATATCTTTAAAATAATATTTAGGTTTTACTGTATATAAACAGTGTGTTTATATACATAATTTCAATGAATCTTACTTAATATCTAAGAGAATACAAAGGGATTATGCTGTATAACTCTGCGGGGAATATTTATAAACAGTGCGGGAGAGTTTATAAGGGCTTAAAATATATAAAAATAACCATACAAACATATGGTTTCTACTTCACGGATTTTCACCTATCGCGGGGGGGTCTGGAACGCAACCCCCGCGATCGAGGAGGGATTACTGTATAAAAAATCGTGAAATACTTTGAGCTTGAGATTTTGATGAATCTTGACATTTTAGACCATCCTGAGTCCAAAAATACCATTTTTGAAATTATGTCTGTCTGTATGTAAACGTGATAACTCAAAACGCTTTGACGTCGGTCAGTAACGTTTTGAATACCAGCTTTATATCAAAACTAAGGAATCCTATCAACCGTTGGGCTACTTCCAGTGACCAGAGGTGGTACTTTAACTGAACACATTTCATATTCTTTTTGCAAAATAAACTCAGTGCCTTGAGAAAATATTCACCCCGTTTGTCCTGTTTTGTCGCATTACAACCTGGAATTAAAATGGATTTTTGGGAGGTTTGTACCATTTAATTTACACAACATGCCTACCACTGCAAAACATTTTTTTTGTTTTTGTGACATTAACAGTAATTAATACATGAAATCCATTTTAATTTCAGATTGCAATGTGATCAAAGCAGGACAAACACCAAGGGGGGTGAATACCTTTGCAGGATACTGTACCCTTTTTGCACTTTTCAACCAACAGACCTGTTTAATGTCTGTCACTCACCACTGAGCCCAATTTAAGTTACGAAACACTAGGGGGGGGGGGGGGGGTCATATAGATGATTTAAATAGCAGGTATGCCACCTGACATGATAACGCCACCTTTCGCCCCAGAGTGGCATTACATACCTGCGATGAACCTGTGAGATGATCCTCCGATGTGCATGTGTGACAAAATACAGGAGCTCACTTCTCATGTGCAATGGAAAAACCTGGTAACTGCCTTTTTGTTTTCAAAATTTAGTTTTTTTTTTAGTTTTTGGAGTTACTAGGTCTTTCCTAATGTTATAAGGTAGTGGTGATGGCCAAATATGTCTTCATTTTGGTCATAGCATGGTGGAAGAAGCAAGTATATACACAGTATTTTACATACTGCAAGACAAAAACGTAGAAACTGCACTGATCAATGAGGAAAGACCACCTACCAATGAAAACATCGAATTATGATCACGTGATTTAAATGCTGCAAATGCATGACTTAAATGGCAGGTTTTGTTGTTTTGTGAAAAAAAAAATATTGTGTACATGAAGCTCAGTAAAAATGAAAACTAGAGTTTGTTAATTATAGGGGCAACATCATTTTCTCAATTTGCCGAAAAACTTGAAAGACGTGACATACAAGGTTTCTCAATAGTTGGTGAGACTCAGGTGACAGCGCCTTCACTCCAAGGAGGTCCTTCTTTAAATCATTATTATTTGGTTAGTTATTTGGATGCAGACTTTGGCTAGTTTTTTGCTTGAAGAGAAAATGTGACTTCATTTTGAAAAATAGTTCAAGGTGTCCTTCAGTCCTTCAAGGATATTAGTGGGGTATCTTAGAAGGTATGGAGGGTGCTGTGTTTCACTGTTCAGTCAGGTTATTATTATTTAAATTTATATTCGTCCAGGCAATAAAAGCGATACAAGCCCATATGTCAAAAGGGGTTAATGTCTTGGTTAAACGAAGAAGTGACAACTTGTAGCCCACCATATTGCATTCCCTTGATTTGATTTTTATTTTCATTGTTTTATAGCTAAAATTGTGCTGCTTTGGTTCCACCTGCTTTTAAATTTTCTTTTATTTTTTTATAATGTTATTGATTTTATTGTAATCACACAACATTCCATACAAATAAATCAATTTTTACAAGAATAGGATCGAAAACAAATCAACTTCCACCCCTAAGAAAGAGAGCTAGGGCAGCAGAGTAAAACTTAAAGCTAGTAAAAATAAGTAAATAGATGACTTAATCAATGACTATAGATAAATGGAAAAAAGGGAGAGAATCTGCTTCCTCATTTTAAAAGCTTATTCTAAAATGTTACTGATTAGATCCTGCCAGGTTTTGAAAAAGTTTTGCACAGATCTTCTAAGTGAGAATTTGATTTTTTCCAGTTTCAAATAATAAAAAAACATCAGTTACCCACTGACTTAAAAGAGGCAAGTTAGGATTCTTCCAGTTGAGCAAAATAAGTCTGCGTGCCAATATTGTAGTAAAGGCAATCACAGTTTGTTTGTCCTTCTCCACTTTAAGCCCACAAAACACAGCTGTTAGTGGATTAGGAGGGATTGTGGCACCAAGCCTGTCTGAAAGACATTTAAAGATTTTGGTCCAGAATGATGTTAATTTGGTGCTGGCCCAGAACATGTGGCCTAGTGAGGCTGGAGCTCGATTACAACAATCTCAGGTTGGATCTTGCCCTGGAAATATTTTGGATAATTTTAAACGAGACAGATGCGCTTGATATATAATTTTGAGTTGAATAATTTTATTCTTTGTGCATTTGGAGCTCGAGTGAATTTTCTGCATTGCTACCTTTCCTGATATGAGAGGAAGTGAGAGATCCTTTTCCCACTGTACTCTTAGATCTTTGAAAGGGAGGGACTGTAAAAAGGATTTATATATTGCAGAAATGCTGTATGAGTCCTCGAAACTGAGCAATATTTTTTCCAGCATGGTGGGAGGTGAGGAAAATTGGGCAGGTTCTGTTTGACAAGGTTCCTAATTTGAAGGTAGTGAAAGAAATGTGTGGCTGCAAAGTTAAATTTAGAATGTAATTGTTTGTAGGTTGTGAAGACGTTGTCTATATAAAGATCTCTAAGTGATTTAATCCCAAATGTTTTCCGGACATTAAAAACTGCATACATTGGAGAGGGTGGAAAAAGGTGGTTCTCGTTTAGAGGTGCCACAGATAAAAGCTTCTTTATCTTAAAACTCTTCCTACATTGGTTCCATATTCTGAGTGAGTGAAGCGCAATTGGGTTGTTAGTATATTGGCGGTAATTTGTATTTACTGGGGTACACAGCAAAGAATATAAAGAAATAGTGCAGGATTTTATTTCAATTGCAGACTAAACCTGTGTATGTTCATCTATTTGTGTCCAGGTTTTTATAGCTTGTGTGTTTGCTGCCCAGTAATAAAACTGAAAGTTAGGTAGAGCCATGCCACCTTCTGCCTTTGTAGGGTCGCTCTTTGGATACGTGGATGTTTTGAATTCCAAATAAATGAGGTTATGGTTGAATCTAATTTCTTAAAAAATGATTTATTAAAGAATATTGGAATGTTTTGAAATAAGAAGAGAAGTTTAGGAAGGAAATTCATCTTAACAACGTTAATTCTTCCAGCTAGAGTGAGATGAAGGCTTGACCATCTATGCAAATCTTGCTTAATTTTTTCCATACAGATGGCGGAATTTTGTTGATAAAGAGCTTTATGTTTTCTTGTGCTGTTTACCCCTAGGTATTTAAACTGATCTGCAATGATAAAAGGGAAGGTGTCCAATCTAATATTGTGTGCTTTGTTTCCATCTGCTTTTAAATTTTAAACCAGTCTCTTCTAAGCAGGGGTACAGGTTTATTATCTATCCACAACAAGAGCAACCGAGGGGCCGTTAATCTAGCATCTTTAGAGCCTGTGCCTCACTGTGTTCAACATGAACTAAAAGCTAAAAAATCTGAAAAAGTAAAGACCTTAAAGAACAAATCGACAAATCTAATTTCATTCTTGGGACGATAATCTTGTATTGAATAAAACTGAATTGATCACAATTAAATATATCAGTAGCAATGTGTTTCGTTTCATGAATTCCATCTTTCTTTCATTTCTCACCACGTTTTCTCTTTAATTTTACAGCAAGCTGCATCTGATATATTTCAATATATCCATGTCTTAATTGATTGTCTTAAAAATAAAACTTTCTGGATTTTCTGATTTACTTAAAGGAAGAAGAGAAGTCACTGTGCACCCCTAATAACCCCCACAGTAAAGGGCATGTGACCCCCCCTTTCTGTCTAACATTTCCGTCTCGTCTCGCTTCACTCACCGCATGTTGTTTTTATTCTGTCTCTTGTGGTGCATGTAGCTGGATCTGCTGTGTCACCGAGAATAGACACATCGACGGTTCGGACTTACTCGTGTTAACACTTGGCAGACTAACAGGAGTCTGGGCTCAATGAAGGTAAGAAAGCAGCTGCTCTAATATTTTTACTTCCTCTGGTGGATGTGGGTTTCTACTATCAGGGGCCCAAGGGTTAGCTGATGAATTATGATCTTTAAAATCCATGGCGCCAATGCAGAGCCTGAGGGATGCTGCCCACTCACAATGTCATGTGAAATCATAAATCACATGGGTATTGTTGACTTTTTCGACATATCTGAACAGCCACACAGCCAATCTTCATGCAATCAGGGCCTACCAATGAAAGTGATCTACTTACACATAAATTTGACACGATGTATTCATTCTCACGGTCTACATTAGCAGAAATACAGGTTTGTCTTGTGGAAAACGTAAGTAAACACTGTGAATGTTAGTGGTCACTGTTGCCCCTTTAAACCCAACAGACAGACACTCAGGACACCAGGTAAAAGCACCAAGTATTTGTAATGTCTTTCTTCTCCAACAGTGCTCCCTAAGTGCCACAGCCACATTTATCAGACAAGTAATTAGAAGAATAATAAACACAATTCTCGCTGTTTCTCCTCCACACCTCCCAGCAAGCTTCATCCACCATCCACCCGACTTTGGCTCGCCTGCTGGGTGTTTCCGCAGTCCTTTATATAGTTCTTGACCCGGAAGTGCTTCTGTTCTTCTGTCCATGTGACCTACCAGCACTTCCGGTTCAGATGGAGAATTCAAGTATTTAATCAGCCCGAAAGTACTTCTGGGTTTTCATCACCGTGACCTTCTAGTATTCCTGGGCTAGGCAAGAATCTTGTCTCCCATCTTCGTTTCACAGCACCCAACAGGGCTGAGATACCAAACTCCAAGTCCCAGGATGTCCTGTGGGAATCCAGGGTACTGTTACACTCCAGGGCAGCTGTCATCTACCATCTTGAGGGAGGCAGTGCCCTAGAAAAGCTGCCTTCCCCCATCCTTCCATCTCAGTGGCATCCCAGACAGGTTGAGTTGCCGGCCATCTCTTACAACACATACATTTATCATCTGTTCAAAATCCATCCGAGTAGAAACATTTTTTCACATTAGGTGCCAATGATTAGAAACTAGTGGAGAAAGCGTGTGGACTCAACTTTATTTAAACCAAAGGGGCTCTATGGAGGGTCTGGTGTTCTCCTTGCTGTTGCTATGAGTGGTGTCATCATGTCAAGATCAAAATAGCTCTCTGAAGCCCTCAGACAGAAGGTTGTGGATGCCTAGGAGTCTGGCAAGGGATTTAATAATATCACCAAATTATTTGAAATCAATCCGTCCACTTTAAGGAAGATCATCTACAAGTGGCATTGATTTCAAATGACTGATAATTTGTCCAGGACTGGCCAGCCCAGCAACTTCAGCCCATGAACTGACTGTTGGCTGGAACAGGAGCTGATGTGGCAGAAAGGGGGATTCAGGGTACCAGAAATGGTGTCATCAGGGTTTGCTGGAAATGATGTCAACAATGGGTGGGCTGATGGCGATGTCATTGAGGGGTAGGGTCTTTGGCTGCACTGCAGAGGAACAAGAAGAGACGGGATCAGTTGGGAGCACCAAGCCCTGGTCTGAATGAGGAATAACACTATTTGAGCCTGTAAACTGTCCCTCATGCACAAGCATGTGACACTGTCCGAAAAAGAACAACCGAGCAAGACTACAGTTTGCCTTTGAACATCTAGATAAAGACCAGGCTCTGAAAAGGTGAATCAAAGATAGAATTGTTTGGACACAGTAACAGACATGCATTTCAGGAAAAGAAGCTCATCCCAAATGTAAAGCATGAAGGTGGAAATGTTCTCTTTTGGGGTTGCTTTGCTGCCTCACGGCCAGGACCGCTTGCAGTCACCAAGCCAACTATGTATTCTGCATCATATCAAAGTGCGCTTGAGGAGAATGTGAAACCATCTGCCCTGAAGTTGAAGTGGAACCAGAAATGGACCTTTCAGCATGATGACGATCCAAAGCACATTGGTAAATCCACAAAGGAATGACATGTAAAGAAGAAATGGAAGGTGTCACACACGTGCACATGGGAGGCAGCTAAAGGGCTCAAAAGAAGGGAATTCCTGGTCAGACCAGCGGGTGGCACATTGCGTTACTCCTTTGTCTTATCTCCCCACAGACTAAATGTGGGAAACTCCTGCCTGGCTCCTATGACATCACTTCCGGTTCCACCCCAGAAGACGTCACTTCCATAACAACAGACAAGCCCACCTTCCTAATGACCTCATTTCCAGTTCCAGTCCCAAGATCCCTCCTCTTCCTGCTTTTCAACTTTATATCCGCCATGTTTTCTAACCAGTTCAGTTCTGCTTGGACTCTTGTCTGTGAAAACCATTTTCTCAACCTTTTTGCATTTGCAGCCAATTCTCATGTATACGGGAAGCTGCCCCAAACCTCGTTGTTGTGTCAAGGCTTGATTATTTTCCACAAGGGTTATGGACTGGCCTGATCAAAGCTCTGATTTAAATCCCATTGAAGTGTTGTTGGGGAGATTTGAAATGGGTGGAACATGCAAGAAAACCAACTGACATCTTGCAAGTGCAGGAAATTGGCATGGAGGGGCAGTCACAAATTTCACCGATCTCAAAGACTGGTGGGCAGTTATTCAAAATGCCTATAGAAGTAATTTCTGTTAAACGGGGGCAACAGCAGCTTCTGAGCCCAAGGTTGGTCTTGCTTTTTTGCCAGTAGACCATTAAATCTATTGGTGTTTTTGTTGACTAAACAATTGAAAAGGCAAATTTTTATTCTCATATATCATCTTTATCTGTAGGCACTGTTTCCATGAAGATCTAATGTTTGATCTTCCAATAAGTTGTTGAAAAAGTCAACTATTTTCAGGGGGTGTACTTACTTTTTCACATGACTATATGCCGCCATTTGTCACACCAGAATTTCCTGGTGTAGCAAGAAGATACTGGAGGATGGTTTAAAACAGGGGTGTTGAACTCCAGGCCTGGAGGGCCGCAGTGGCTGCAGGTTTTCATTCTAACCCTTTTCCTAATCAGTGACCAGTTTCCACTGCTAATTAATTTCTTTTCCCTTCATTTTAATAGCCCTGTTTTTAAGGATTCAGTCGTCTGAATTGATTCTTTTCTTCATTAAATGGCAGCCAAACCGAAATGAGACGTGAAATGAGCCAACAGATGGCCAGCTAAACTGGGATTTCAATCCATCCATCTTCTTCCGCTTATCCAAGATCAGGTCGCGGGGGCAGCAGCTTGAGCAGAGAGGCCCAGACTTCCCTCTCCCTGGCCACTTCTTCTAGCTCTTCCGTGAGAATCCCAAGGCATTCCCAGGCCAGCCAGGAGACATACAGTAGTCCCTCCAGCGTGTCCTGGGTCTTCCCCGGGGCCTCCTTCCGGCTGGACGTGCCCACCAGGGAGGCATCCTGATCAGATGCCGAGCCACCTCATCTGACTCCTCTCGATGTAGAGGAGCAGCGGCTCTACTCTGAGCTCCTGCAGGATGACTGAGCTTCTCACCCTATCTTTAAGGGAAAGCCCAGACACCCTGCGGAGGAAACTCATTTCAGCCGCTTGTATTCGCGATCTCGTTCTTTTGGTCACTACCCACAGCACATGACCATAGGCGAGGGTAGGAACGTAGATTGACTGGCAAATTGAGAGCTTTACCTTACAGCTCAGCTCCTTTTTCACCACGATAGACTGATGCAAAGCACGCAAACTCCAACCAATTTCACTCCAACCAATCTCTTAATAAGAAGCTGATGCTTGCTGTTAATTAAACCCGTTATTTAATTCCACATCATGTTGCTGCTCTCATTCTGCCACAGCACATATTCCAAAACTGCTGATTTTTCTGTTTTTTCTAAGAGCACCATCAAGCTGTTTTGGTGATCTGAGAGATCAGCTTTACTGAAACCTTCACTTTTCTTTATTTTCAGATATTGTGTGATGGGTACAAGTGAGCAGCTTGTTTTGTGTCTCATTATTATTTGGCTGCTAATTAAGGAAAAAGAAACAACAAAGGGGCCTGAGTCAAGTTAATTAAGATTAAAACAAAAGAAGTTAATTAACAGCAAAAACTGGTCACTAATTAAGAAGATGGTTAGAATGAAAACCTGCAGCCACTGCGGCCCTCCAGGCCTGGAGTTCGACACCCGTGGTTTAAACAATGTAAGCTTTCTGGTCAGAGAAGTGAGTCAGGATCTAAAATGTAGGTATCAGCTTGTTAGCTTCATGCACAGAAGGTCACTCATAACAATTCTTAACAAAGTACTCTTGGATTTGGATGTATAATTATATGGTATATCAGTATTGCTGTGTTTGTTTAGGTATAAAAACATGCAAACAATCTGGTAGAGTGGAGCCTACACCAGTAGGCCACAAGATGCAGTTTACGGAGTGCTCTCTGGTAACGGGGAATGGGGACTTAGTTTTACTTTTGATGTTTTTTTTTTTCAGTATCCTATAGATAGATAGATAGATAGATACTTTATTAATCCCAAGGGGAAATTCACATAATCCAGCAGCAGTATACTGATAAAAAAAAAATTTAATTAAATAGTAATAAAAATGCATGTAAAAGCAGTGAGTAATGTTAGCATTTACTCCCCCGGGTGGAATTGAAGAGTCGCATAGTGTAGGGGAGGAACGATCTCCTCAGTCTTTTAGTGGAGCAGGACAGTGACAAAAGTCTGTTTCTGAAGCTACTCCTGTGCCTGGAGATGACACTGTTCAGTGGATGCAGTGGATTCTTCATGATTGACAGGAGCCTGCTCAGCGCCCGTCGCTCTGCCACAGATGTTAAACTGTCCAACTTTACTCCTATAATAGAGCCTGCCTTCTTCCCCAGCACACCACTGCATAGAATTATTATTATTATTATTATTATTGGATGGAATTTTTATTTTTCTTGCCTCCCTGATCATCAGATTCTGACTTTTACTATTATAATAATACTTTGGTTAACAAATCCTCTGAGAATGTAGCTCAATATACAGTGGATTCAGAAAGTATTCGGACCCCTTCAATTTCTGCACACTTTAATGTGTTGTAGATCTCATTTTAAATTTGCCAGTTGTGCCCATCTGTCTACACTCAGTAACCCGTAATGACAAAGACATGTTTTCAGAAAGGTTTGTAAATTTATTAAAAAATCAAAACTGAAATCTCTTATTCATGTAAGTGTTCAGACCCTAAATGCGGTACTTTGTAGAAGCCTCTTTGGCAGCAATTCCAGCGTTGAGTCTTATTGGGTAAGTTTCTACAAACTTGTGACTCACTTGTATTTTTGAGCTTTTCAATCGTGGAAATCAGTTTTGCACCCTTGTCCTCTAACATTTGCTCCCGAAATAAAAGCGGATAAAAGCGTCTGTTAAGTAAATAAATGTAAAAGTATATCATAGAGGCTTAGAGCCATAGGTATGATGTAGCGTACCTGGACACACTTCTGTTGGTGACCGGAAAGAAGCGCAAAGGAAAAAAGCACACAGGAAATATCCACACAGAAAAAAGCGCGCAGTCATATAAGCGCACGGGAAATAACCGGACACGGAAAAATGCGCACACGGGAAAAACCACACACAGGAAAAACCACACGTGGATAAATGTGTACATGGAAAAATGCACAAACAGTAAAGGCATATACTGTATGCAAAGAAGAAAAAAATATTATATTATATATCGCAATAAACAAAATTATATAATTGTTCACTAAACGTATTTATAAGCTTGTATGTTTTAATTTGTTAGAGTTTTCTTTAATCTTATTTAAACTTTCGAGCAAGGCAAGTTGACTTTTTTTTTCTTTCAATAAGCGAGATGGAGTTTTCGACCAGTCAAAAAGGCAAGCAAATTCTCGGTTACAAGGGATTTGAATATTTGCGTTTTCACACAACAAATGGAATAGATACTTGGAGGTGCCGTGAGAATCGATCAACAAAGTGCCATTCTTTAATGAAAACGAAGAATAGAGACATTGTACAAGAGCCAACCGGTCATTGTCATGACTCCTGTCCCCAGAAAGCAGAAGCAAACATCGCCAGAAGTCAAATGCGACAAGCCATGGCAGCTGTGAATGCTACTTCTCGTAATGTCATTGGAGACATCTTATCAGAAGTGATATGGATGCCTTTTGACGGATAGTGAACGCCCTAACTAACAGACTGGAGCCTACCAAAAGGAAATACAGACAACTTTATGCGCTTGTTGCCAGCTCTGTAGAAAAATATAACGAAACTGAAGACAAATTATCTTACTTGAGGAGAATAGCTAATTTACAGTAATACTGTTAATTAGGGTGTGTTAATTGTTTATATTTTATTATAATAAAAAACATCTAGCAGTATAGGTGGTGTATATTTTATATTTGTAATAGTTATATGTCGCCGCCGTGTGCTTTTTTCCGCGTGCACACTTTACCGTATGCGTATTCTTCCACATGCATTTTTTTCCGTACACACATTTTACCATGTGCGCTTTTTTCCTGTGCGCTTCCTTCCGAGATTCCTTCTGTTGAATGATTTGTTGGCCGAAAGTCTTCAGTGTTGGTGTGTGTCACAGAGAGAGGATGTGCAGCTTTGTTCATAATGACGCTTAGTTTTATTTTAATTCTCTTCTTTTCTCTTCTTCACTATGACCTCCAGGGGTCCAGGGTGAATCCCATAACTGAGTCTGCCATTTTAATTTGCTCGTTTTGAGTTTGTGGGCCCCTCTTGAAGTGATGTTACCAGCCCAGGACACCGCAAATCTCACTGGCCATCACAGAGTTGTGGAAGATGTGAAGGAGGTCACTGCCCATATTAAAGGAGCACAGACTCCTAAGGAAGCAGAACCTGCTCTGCTCTTTCTTATGTATTACAAGACCAGTCCAGACTGCCATTGATGTGGACCCCCATGCCATTGCCGCAGTGTACCACCTCCATAATGAATTCCTGATTAGTGTGACTGGGCCTAGAGGTTGGAATTCTGGATTGATTTACAGTCCAGTTCTTTAGCCACCCTTCCTATATTTGTACTCCTAATTTTGTTTTAGTGTATGGCCAGGCCTTCGTTTTAAGGCAGACATTGCCCGCCACATCTAAATCGGTTTCACTCTAATGATCTTTTTTGTTCTTTTTTTTCCTTTGCAGTGCAGTCCCACTATTTGTATGGACACATGTTAACTGCCTTCAGGGAATGATCTGCCAAATTAAAATCATGGATAAGGATTTTGGAGTTGGAAATTTCCTGGCCAAATTCCACCCTGTTTTTCTATGCTGCTGTTCAAAAAAGGATGTGAGTTGGTAAAGACTGAGAGACTTGGCGCAGAAGACTTAGATCAAAGCCTCAAGGAGACAACACGGATATTCGTGAATATCACAATAATTAGTCGCTATGTCGTTGTTCGGATTCTCCTTGTAATAAAAGTGGTCCTTCTACTCCATGTAGTCTGGTGATTGTTTGTAACTTCCCTGGATGTATCATATCAATAGCATTTTTCTTATAACTCTAGACATGCAAAGTCACTTTTGTTTAATTTGTTTCTGTAAATAATTTTAAATAACCTGTAAAAGATTTTATAGAAAATTAATGAATTCTAAACCTATATTTAATTTAAATATTGTATAAACCTCTTAATTTTGTCTTTGTTATTCACATTTTGTTTATTACCTCCTCAAAGGTATTGTTTGCCTGAGTTTTCTGAAAATGACACATTTTTCGAGTAACACAATCAGCTGTTGAGTCTTGTAAACATGGTGGACTTCCGTCATTTTTAGAAAGCATAGATGTTTACTGGGAAAAAATAAAAGTCAGTTAATGGACAATCTCTCATGCTTGAATGTGCTCAATAAATGGTTTATGTTTGGTCCTCTCAGTTGCTTGAGTTTATTCATTTTAAAAATCCTGGTCAATTTCTTAGCTTCTGTCTTATGACAATAATAGTGAAAAAGACAAAGCCACAAAAACACCTGAACGTTATGATCTCCACTTGCTATTTTACTTTTACATGAGCTTTTCTCAATGAATATTTACAAAATGTGCATCTGTTTAAGGGTTTGGGACACAAGGATTTGAGACAGTCCTTGCTGCAGCCTGTGGAATGGGGAGTGGCTACATCTTTGGGGGCGGGGAAGGATGTTGGGATCACTTACCATATTACATAGAATCTACTGTGAACGCTAGGTGGCACTGTTGCCCCTTAAACTCAGCAGACAGATGTACAGGACACAGGTTAAAATTACCAAGAAGTATTTTAATTCTCTTTCTCTTAAGCACCACAGCCACCAATAAACAGGCAAGTAATTGAATAATAACCAAAATTCTCATCTATCTATCTATCTATCTATCTATCTATCTATCTATCTATCTATCTATCTATCTATCTATCTATCTATCTATCTATCTATCTATCTAT
>JANRMT010027041.1:21688671-21702432 GCA_026402145.1 Polypterus bichir lapradei | reverse complement strand
TCTATCTATCTATCTATCTATCTATCTATCTATCTATCTATCTATCTCCTCCACACCTCCCAGCAACCTTTCTCCACCTCCACCTGACTCTGGCTCGCTTGCTGGTTTCACAGCAGTCTTCTACCTTCCTTGACCCAGAAGTGCTTCTGTCCTTTCGTCCCCGTGACTTGCCGGGTCAGATGAAAAACTTGAATTTTCTTCAGCCCGGAAGTATTTTGGGGCTTCCGTCCTCGTGGCTTGGGAGTACTTCCACGAGAAACAACCCACCCCGGTTCTCTTGCAGCATCCCCTGGCGGCACCCACGGTACTCAGCAGGGCTGTGGTATTAAACTACATGTCCCATGGTGCCCTGTGGGAATCCGGGGCACCACTACACTGCAGGGAAGCTGCCATCTAACGTCTTGGGGGAAGAAGTGTCCCAAAGAGGTTGTCTTCCCCCATCCTTCCACTTTGTGGTTGTCCCAGCCAGTCTTCTGTTACACTACGTACACTTTATTCACACATTTATGTTATTATATCTAACCTATACTGGTCTGATACATTATCTAACCCATTAGCCTTACTTCTGTGCCATGTAAAATCATGGAAAGTATAATAAGAAAAAGAATTATAAAAACAACAGTGGCGACTGCTCTAAGACTACAAGGGAAGCTCTGCTTCCTCTACTATGTCAGAAAATAAATGCTCATATATGCACTGTCGTATTTATATTGGTTTTAATAAAAGTGCGCTAGAACGCATTCAACTTCATGACTAGCTCGTTCAGAATCAGGTATTTATTGTAGATTGTTTGACGCGATTTTCTTTTCATACATTTCCGTTCAGCACAGCGCATTAAACCCTCCTGAAGCCCAGCTTCACTGGAGCTCAATGGGCAAGCACAGAGGAGCTTTTTTCACTGCTGGACAGTAATTGGATAAATGCACCAAAATCGTCACTTCCAGGGAAGCTCAGCTTCTCTAGGAGTGAATGGAGCAGTGGGCGGGCCAGGGCGCTGGGCTGCTGCATGATGATTGGAGGAGCTGTTTAAAGGGCGGAACCCCTTTTTTGATTGACAGCATGTCTTAAGTATACATCAGCACTACAGAGATTTGAGTTCAGTCCCATGCGGATTTGCAGGTGAAGTCGTACGACAAACTGCTGCACTCTGTATTGTTTGCTGGTGATATAAACCATTTTTGTTTGTACAAATCATTCTTTAAATAATAAAAAAAAAAACATATGGCGTTCTTGACTTTGCTCCTTGTTTCAGCATTGTAAAGTTAGTTTGTTCATATAATTAAAGTACCTCGTGGAAGGGGAAACTAGCCACCTAGCAAGCTGTGCATAATGGCAGACGGTGCTAATATTGTTGACTTGCTTTTGGCAAAACCATTTAGTAGTCTTCCTTACGAGGAGAGACTCAGAATTAAACGGCAGGGCAGACCAACGCCCAAGATTGATCTGGTGCAAAAATCAGGAAAAAATAACAGGTCTTTTCAGCTCTCCTGGTATGACAAGGTGAACTGGCTGACTGGAAGTGCTGTGACAAAGAAAATGTACTGTTGGCCATGACTCTTGACGAAACCTTCTCAGGGAATGGGATGTGTTTGGGCAAATGTGGGTTTTGGGGATCTGGGTAACTTTGACAGGGCATACAAAAGGCATGAAAAGTGCAAAGAACATGTGAGTTCATGTGCAAGGTTAAGTTGTCTGGGCAGGGTTAGGGTTGAACATGCAATCAATGAAGGTCTTCGCATTCAGGTGGCAAAACATAATGAAACAGTAAAAAAAAAAAACAGGGCCTTCCTAAACTGTCTAATTGATGCGACTTCCTTGCTTGGCCGTCAGGAGCTGGCATTCAGGGGGCATGATGAGAGTAGTGAATCAGCAAATAAGGGGAAATACAGGGAATTTACAGAAACATTAGCTAAATATGACTCTGTCTTGGCCACACAATTTCAGTCATGAGCTGTGTTTTCTGGTATGTCCCACTCAATCCAAAATGACTTGATCTCTGCTCTCACAGCCACTGTTTCTGATCATATAAACGGTGAAATTCAGACTGCTCCTTTTTTTGCATGGCAGGTGGATGAAGCAACTGACATATCTTGCCATGCCCAGCTGTCTGTCATTGTTAGGTATGTGGATAGTGCAGGTAAAATTCAAGAGTGCTTCATTGGATTTTTGGATGTGTCAGGGGGTCGAGATGCTCAGTCTGTGTTTGAAGTTTTAAATGAGAACATGCAGGGCTACAGTTTTAGAGAAAAACTTGTGGCACAAACCTACGATGGGGCTGCTGTCTTTGCTTCATCTCTCAATGGCCTACAGGCCAAAGTTAAAGTAATAGCCCCTAGTGCAGTGTTTGTGCATTGCTATGCACACAGACTGAACCTGGTGTTGTCCCAGGGTGCTAAATGCTTGCCTGAGTCAAGAATATTTTTTGCATCTCTCTCTGGGTTCACCACATTTTTTTCAAAGTCCACAAAAAGGATGTCTTTTCTTGAGTCTGCAAGGTCTTCAAGATTGCCCAGAAATGCTCCTACTCGATGGAATTTCACATCACGGATAGTGAGCACTGTGGCAAACAATTATGATGGCCTCCTGCAGACGTTTGACAAGATTACCCAGGACGAGAGCATGGATGATGACACATTAGATGCTCCTAAAGGCTTCATAATGAAACTGGAGGATTTTGAGTTTGTGTTCATGTTGTACACATATGAACAAATATTCTCTGAGACAGATGTTGTCTTTGATATTGTCCAGCAAAGGGCTATGGATGTTCTTTACTGGAAAAAAAGAATTGGGTCTCTCCTTGCTTTTGTCAGGAGGAGGCTTATCAAGCAGTTTATGCAAAAGCAGCAAATCTCACATCAGACCCTCGAGATGAACCTTTTAGAAAGCGCCGTCTGTCACAATTACAGGATCCCCAGGACCGCTACAGAAATTTGTACATGGCCATCCTAGACAATCTCATGGAGCAGATTTCTCTGCGTTTTTCAAATTTGGAAAGCATGAGCTTCTTAGAATTAGTCAATCCAGGGAAATTTGATGAAATGAGACAAGTGTTTCCAGAGGAGGCATCTGAAAGTGTGCTGAAAAGTTGTGGCCATTTCTTTGACTCAGGGAGACTGAGATCTGAACTTCAAGTACTATATTCAGATCATGACTTACAGGGGAGCAGGGGTAAGCTGTGTGATTTCTTGGTGTTTTTTAAAGACATGGAGTTGGATAGTGCAATGCCTCAGCTATACAAGCTGTTGTCGTTAGTGGCAACAATTGGCGCTACATCAGCAGATGTAGAGAGGAGCTTCTCCTGTTTAAAACGGGTCAAGTCATACACCCGCAACACGATGGGCCAAGGTCGTTTGAGCAACCTTGCTCTCCTGGCCATTGAGAGGAAACTGGTTAAGTCCTTGGAAAAGACGGCCAATTGGTACGACAGGGTCAAAGACCATTTTCTGCAAAAGGAACGGAGGGCAGAATTTACGTACAAATAACATAATGAATTTTATGATGAAGGCCTAATATGAGCTTCCCCTGTTTTAAAAGCTAGCAGCCGCCACTGAAAAATACCTAAATGAAAATAATATCCACCCTGGGTTTATGAGAGGAAGATCTTATCAGGTCGATCTTTTCAATTTTTTTATAACAGGCAACTGCAATAATTGACAAAAGCAAAGCATACAAAAGAATGTACTTAAACATTCAGACTTTCCTTTGATTCAGTCGTCTCATACTGAAGATTCATTCTGATAGTAGACGTTTTAGGCATCAGACGTAACCTACAAAGCTGGATCTCAACTTGGTTAACTGGCAGAAAACAAAGAGTTCAGATAGGATGAGATCATCAGTGGAGTCCCTCAGGGGTCTTTCCTTTATTGATTTACATTACATTTATTATTATTTATTTATTATTTATGATACAATTGGTTACATTACTTTTGTTTTTTCCAATTGGAGCACAGGTAGGTCAAGTGACCTGCTGAGGGCCACACAGTGCCAGTAGCGGAATTAGAACCCATAATGTCAGGGTCTGAAGTCCAAAGCCTTAACCACTACACCGCACTGCCTTTACACTAAGTGACACTTACATTAATGACATATCTGACATGAGATCTCTCACAATATGCATTAGAGAGCAGGTTCTCTATTGTGAAGCTTGAGCTGCGGGCAAGACATTCTTTACAAATTTGTCCAGCCTCTGACTAGGTATTTTATACACTTTGGTGTCTGCTGGATTAATTCAATTATTAGGAAAAACCAAGTGCATACTAAAGGCAAATATCAGCTCTTCTGTATTATCTGCAGTAAGAGAACAGACAGACCACAATAAAGAGTTAGGGCACCACCCTGGTGACCCCATATAACTGGAATTCAGCAAACACAAAAGAAAACACACAATAACTGCAAAAATATCTTTCCAGATGTGAGTTCCAAAATGAACTGTTTCAAGATGGTGGATCTCCTGGTCTTAAGTCCTTCTAGCAGGAAGAGGTGGGTGCGGGTGGGCGGACACCTGAAGTGATGTCATAGGTCTTACAGCTGTCAATCATCTGATCTGCAGAGAGAGGAAGGGAAAAGGCATTCGGACACAGTGCCAACCTCTGGAGTGGTGGAGAATTACAATCACCAGAGCCCTTAAGCTGTCCTTTATAAGCATGCGTGTGACACTACATAATTGGTAAATGAGTTTCAGAGAGACAATTATGCTTCAGATACAATTCTACTAACTACTACCTCTCTTCGTCATTACTTTCTGTATAGGGATTTAAGGGCTTTTTCATATGCTCAAATTGCATACTGATTTTGATAATTTTATAATAACTTTATATGAGGTGGAGTGGTGTCCCTGAGGCTAGGGATCTTCACTGGCAATCGGAAGGTTGCCAGTTCGAATCACATAAACCCCAAAAGTGACTCTACTTTTTTGGCCCCTTGAGCAAGGCCCTTAACCTGCAATTGCTCCATTCTGGGTATGACGTTAATCTGCAACCAGCCCTGCATGTAGCCCTTCTACCTGCAGGGAAAAATTTGGGGGTTGATGATAGGATTGGCACTCAAGCCACCATAAAAAAAACTCCTGCTGTTCCACTCCATCTGAACTAGTATGGTGCTGAGATGTCACCCATCACATTGCTGCACTCAGGTCCTAATCTGGGATTCTGAGTTGGTTTGTCATATGGTGGTCCTCTCAACCTCTTTATATGAGAACTTACTTCTTCTCCTTTAAATCGAGCAGAATGTGTAACAGTACACCATTAATGGAGAGAGACTGAGATGTTAATTGATGGTGTGCCACCATTAATTGGCAATCAGACTGCCAACTGAACAAATTGAGGTGAAACACAAGACCGAGCAGTTTTCTGATCTTCTCTCTCAACCTCAAGCTTACCTGGCTGAAGTATTGGAGCTCCTTTTAAAAAGAGGCCCTAGAAGACCTCTGGAGCCATGGCCAGCCAGCCAGCCAGCCAGAAACTACTTCTATGTTGTACTAAAGCCTTTAGGAGGTGTGCAGCTATCCCCTTAAAGGATGAAGTACCCATAACTGGGGCAGAAGTACAGCGGCGTCCTCCTGCTCACCTGTTGCTTCTAGCAGGTCCAGAGGGCTAATCCAAAACCTCCTCTAACAGCCTTCAATGTTCCATCAAGAGCAGGGCCTCCTGCAAACCCTAGATGAGCACCATGGCATCTTACCCAGGAAGCGGTCCATACCAACTCTCCAAAACCCCTTTGGAAAAATAGTGGAAGTGCACCTCACCTCCCTGCTGTCCTTCACTTGGATCAATGGCTTTATGTAATATCTCAAAATTAGTGTTGTGTTTGTCAGCTGCTTAATCGCTTGCACTTCGACTTCATGTTTCAGAAGTCTCTTCCACAGAAGGTCTTTATTCACTAGAATTCTGAGCAGCTGGCACACCTCAGAGATGCGTGGCAAGAATGTGGTTTAGTATGTGGCACCCCCTACAAAGTCGTGAATGGCTTTTAGATCGCTGGCAGGCAGAAGGGTTTATAAAACAAAGAACTACAGACATTTTAAAGTCCAGTTTGGGAGGGAACAGAAGGAAGTCACCCATGTTCATAATATGGCATAACAGTTGCAAACCCACTTAATAAATCTCAGGTCGCAGTAGGTTTGAGCCTATCCTAAGCAGCACTGGGTGAGAAGCAGGGATCACCCTGGTCAGAATGTCAGTCCATCAGAGAGCCCAGTTATACACACACACATTTACAAATGTGAGGGCAAAACTTGACTTACTGGTATAAAACATGTTGTAATGGAACTGGGCTATCAGCGAACCCCAACACAAACATACACAAAGTCCTGGGTTCAAATAATGGATTGTTTTAATATCCAAAAAAGTACCTCCACAAAGTAGCACAAAGCACAAATTTTATATAGAAATACTCTCTCATTCACCTCTCCTTTTACCACCATACTGCCCTCCAACAGTTAAGTGTTGCGCCCCGGCCTCCCAGCTCCGTTTCGCCTGGATAAGGGAGTGCAGTCCCTTTTATTGCAGGGCCGGGAATACTTCCGGTGCTAGGGCCACTGCCCGATGGAAGTATTTCTGGGTCATATGGAAGTCCCATAAACTGGGGAGCACATCTCTCTAGATGGTCCCCATCAGAGCTATATTGCCGGACTACATCTCCCAGCATTCCCTGCTGGTTCCCGAATAGGCACCGTCATGGAGGACTGCTACCATCTAGTGCCTGGGGAAACTAAATATCCCTCTTCGACAGTCTTTCGCTGTCCTTCCCTTTTCTCCCATCCCGAGAAGGGACTAGAACCACTTCCTACTGGGATGTCCATCCATTTTCTAGGGCAGCCTTGTCCTTACTTCAACCTCCTTAATTCTCTTTCTGTATTCTCAGTGCCTCCTATCCAGGTAAGGGACCTTCCCGACTTCCTGCCAGGATACCTGTCCATCATGTATGCCTCCTACAATACAAATACGGGAACTGCAGGAGAACAATGGCTTGGCCCAGGGCTCGGCTCCAGATCTGCTGTAAGCAGGAAAGGCATCCGTGTGTCAGGAGGTTTGGAGAGTATCTCTTGAACAAAGCATTTTTGTGCAAGCAAGGAAAGTGAAATGTGTAAAATCCAGTATCCGAAGTTTTATCAGTGACACTAGATAATGTGCTTATGGCATTGCAGACATCATAGGAGCAATAGACTGTACTCATATACAAATAGTGGCACTGCCCAGCACATTAGGGGATGAGTATCTATATATATATAATTATTTTCACATTTGAAACGGAAATTACATATGACCACAGAACATATTATAATGCACTCGCACACTCGTGTTTGAAACGGAAATTACGTATGACCACAACAGTCAGGTTACACAGAGAAAGTGAGACATAAGCAGATCGAGAGAGAAGGCTCGCAGGCTCGCTAATCAACGTATATGACAATCACAATTGACGGCCTCACAAACACCCGAACTACATGCTGAACAGAATCGAATTCGACGGATACAATATTCACAGGCTACCACATCACACAGGCGTCAGGGTCTGTATATGGAGGGATTCAGTTATAACATTGAAAAAGATTATTGCCTACATGCAAAAGTTACAATAGGAGAAATGGACATCATGTGTGAGTACTGCCAAGCACAGAGGGTTACATTTGAATCACGTGGGATGTGTTGTTCAGACGGCAAGGTGAAATTAACACCTTTAAGCCATCCACCTGAACCGTTGTTGTCTGATATTTCTGGCTCAAATCCACATTCAACTCATTTTCTACAGAACATTAGGAAATACAATTTGTGTTTTCAGACGACATCATTTGGCACCACGGCTGCTACCGAGGAGTCTGGCTTTATGCTGACATTTAAAATGCGGGGCAAATCTGTCATAGAATTGGGTCATTAATGCCGTTGCCTCATGAGAGCCACAAATTTTTCTCTTCCACTCAGTGAGCGAAGCCACTGGGTAATCTGCTAGTATAAAATAAAAAGCATTCCATACCATCACAGCACAGGTAAAGACTATGAAATGAGTGTGTGGCCAGTTGTATTCTACGAGGTCAAGCTAAAGTTAGAATATGGGATTTATCAGAAAATGGAACAAACCTTAACAAAACTGACGCTGTCATTTCTCGATGTCATCTCCACCCTTATCAATGCCATTGACCCCACCTGCCTGGAAGTGCCAGCAGAATAAAAGGTTTTGTCTTGTCCTCACTGCCACAGGAGTGACGTTAACATCATGAAGGAGCACATAATAGTGGGATGCCTAAATCTATCCTGTGTTTACGAAAACACTTTACAGTAGAACCTCTGGTCACGAATGTTTCCGAACAAGTACAAATCGGGTTATGATCAAAAAGTTTGCCAAACTTTCGCATCTGTTTACGACCACACGCTCTAGTGGCGAACAAATATACTGGTGGCCAGTTTCTCTTCTGGTTCGTACGCGCCAATGATTTCCGCACGTGTTCAGTCTCTCCCTGTACATCATTCTCCGTCAGACGTGCGTGCATTCGCTGTGAACTCTTTGTACTCTATTTCGTGTGCTTTTGCATTAATTTTGCAATTAATCGTGGCCTCTAAGCAAGTGAAGAGTGGTAGTGTTGGTGAGAAGAAAGAGAGAATACTCCTGAAGGAGAACATCCCTCCGTCTCGGAGCTGGGCTCTCCCTCAAAACTGTAACCTCCTCTCCACCCGGCTTCTTCCTCACTTCCTTTACGCCAGAACTCGACTCATGCAAGATTAGTTTTCTTGGTTGTTTATGGTTAGTTTTTGTATAAATTAAGGACTTTTCAAACTTTAGTTTTTTTCCCTGTGCTTAAAACTCATAAAAAAAGGTGTTTACAGCGAGCGGTTCGTAAGGGTGTAGCGCAAACTCTTGCAATGTTAGCTTTTTCTGTTGTTCAAGGTTTTCTCAGTGTTATTCAATGTTTTTACATTTAGTTTACTATTACATTGTGCATTCTATGGTATAATTAACTATTTTTGTGCTTAAAAATCTTTAAAAAAATGTACATACAGTTTATACGGTCTGGAACGGATTAATTGTATTTACATACAATCTTATGGGTAAATTATATTCGGGTCGCGTCCAGAGTTTTGGAACGAATTACGGTCATGACCAGAAGTACCACTGTACTTTCACAGAACCTATTGAGCTTCAATTGCAAGACAAGGTGGTCTTCATCCTGCACCTTCCCTCTGTTTTTGTGGGTGGCCTGCACTAGGCAGATTGACAGCTGCGCCATTTTCTTTCCATCCTTTGTTAATCGATTTCAGTGGACTTCAAGGAATATTCAGTGAGTTGGATATTTTCTTATCTCTATCACCTGATGTGTGGTTTTCAATCTCCTTTCCTCAAAGTGTCTTGGTGTAATCACCGGGTGGTGCCACTGAGCCCCCAAACCACGGACACAGTAATGCCCAACTGAATTCCAGGTTCAAATACGAGGATTTTATTTGAAAAAAGTAACACCTTCTTCATCCGAGCATCAGCAAAATATACCATACACAGTTCTCCTTTCTCCTCCAACAGAGTGATGCCCACGGCCTCCCTCCCGACTCTGACTCCTTTAAGTGAGGCAGCGGGCTCTCTTTTAAAAGACGTGGTGGTGAGCTGGGGAGGCAGCATAAAGAAAAGGGACGCCTCACGCCTGGACAAACTGGTGAGGAAGGCAGGCTCTATTGTAGGCACGGAGCTGGACAGTTTAACATCCATGGCAGAGCGACGGGTGCTGAGCAGGCTCCTGTCAGTCATGGAGAATCCACTGCATCCACTGAACAAGATCATCTCCACACAGAGGAGCAGCTTCAGTGACAGACTGCTGTCATCGTCCAGCTCCACTGACAGACTGAGGAGACCCCACACTATACGACTCTTCAGTTCCACCCGGGGGGGGGGGGTAAACGTTAACATTATATAAAGTTATTGTCTGTTATACCTTCATTGTTATCACTCTTTAATTTAAATTGTTTTTTATCAGTATGCTGCTGCCGGAGTATGTGAATTTCCCCTTGGGATTAATAAAGTATCTATCTATATACAAATCTCTAAATGATTTAATCCTGTATGCTTTCCAAACATTAAAAACTGTACAAGTTTGAGAGGGTGGAATAAGGTGGTTATCGTGTAGCTGTGCATCAGATAAAAGCTTCCTACACTGGTTCAATATTCTGTGTGAATGAAGGACAATTGGGTTGTTAGTATATTGACGATGTCTTGTACTTATTCGGGTACAAAGAAAGGAATACAGGGGGTCCTCGGGTTACAACGTTTCGACATACAATGTTTCGAGTTTACAACACTCACTCCCATAAAAAAGTAAAAAAATTGAGACATGAGAAGGAATAAAGGTAAGCATTTTTTTACACTCATTTTTTCTGTTACTACAGTACAGTGTACCGTACAGTATATTTATGTCCTTTTCTTTTTTCTCAGGCTTAGATTTTGTGTTTTTATGTTCTAGATTATGATTTTGCAAATGTGTTAGGATAGCTAAGTGATTTAGGCTATGGTGTGTTTCGACTTGCACCAAAATTCGGGTTACATCACTGTTGTAGGTACGGAACTGTGTCGTAACCCGAGGACCCCCTGTAGTTCGGGTCTTACTGTGTGGTCACATGGGCACAATACATGGAGAAAAAAAAAGGCTGTGTGCCCCGTGGTTACTCTCTCAGGTGGGCGTTAGCATATCATGATCTCTTGGACTAATAGCAAGAGTTTTCCGCATTCGCGAACTTAAACACGAGTATACAGGGGTCCTCGGGTTACAACGTTTCAACATACAACATTTCGAGTTTACAACACTCACTCCCATAAAAAAGTAAAAAAATTGAGACATGAGAAGGAATTAAGGTAAGGATTTTTTTACACTATTTTTTTCTGTTACTAAAGTACAGTGTACAGTACAGTATATTTATGTCCTTTTCTTTTTTCTCAGGCTTAGATTTTGTGTTTTTATGTTCTAGATTATGATTTTGCAAATGTGTTAAGATAGGTAAGTGACTTAGACTAGAGTGTGTTTCGACTTACACCATAATTCGGGTTACATCACTGTTGTAGGAACGAAACTGTGTCGTAACCCGAGGACCCCCTGTATAAAGAAATACTGCAGGATTTTATTTCTATTGCAGACCAAGCCTGTGTGTGTTCATCAATTTGTGTCAATGTCCAGGTTTTTATAGCTTGTATATTTGCCACCCAGTAATAAATTCAAAGTTGGGTAGTGCCATGCCGCCTTCTGCTTTAGGTCATTGTAGGGTCACTTTTTAGATGTGTGGATGTTTTGAATTCCAAATAAATGAGGTGTTGGCTAGGATTGGCTCCAGCAGACCCCCATGACCCTGTAGTTAGGATATAGCGGGTTGGATAATGGATGGATGGATCGATAAATGAGGTTATGATTGAATTTAATTTTTTAAAAAATGATTTGTTAATATATATGGGGATGCTTTAGAATAGAAATAGAAGCTTAGGAATGATATTCATCTTGACAGTGTTGGTTCTTCCTGCTAAAGTGAGATGGAGGGTTGACCATCTATGCACGTCTTGTTTAAGTTTTTCCTTGCAGACCACAACATTTTGTTGAAAAAGAGCTTTATATTTACTTGTGATGTTTACCCCTTGCTATTTAAACTGATCTGTGATGATAAATGGGGAGGTGTTCATTGGAAAAAGCAGACTTTTATTCAAATGAACTTCTCTTGATGCATTTGTTGTAGGCACTCATTCCACACAATGAATAACAGACTGCAGGAGTTAAAAGGATAGTTTTGTACAAATACACAACAATCTTTATTATAAAAATTAAAATAAGTTAGCCACAAAATAAAAAATAGAAATAACAAATCCACTCTGTAAAAAAAAAGGCGCATATTTACATTATTAGCATTCAGGTCATTAGTTAAACAAGCTGAAATTGGTCACACTCCCGTATGAAATATTGGCCCCGCAAAAATGAAAATACTGTGGAACACAGAACACACACACACACAAGAAACAAATGCAAAAATGATTAAAAAAAATGTTTTGTTAAAGATGATTTCAACTTGTTGATTTTTCAATTATGAGCAAAGAAACAAGCATGCCAATTCTTTAACTTTGGTTTCCCAGCACTCCGAAGTTTAATCGCCTTTGAATGAATGTCCATGCTCACACATGAATGGCTGCACTTGGAGACTACACGGGTGAGTCAGGAGCATTTTCTGGATTTGGATAGTGTTCACTGTGGTCAAGACGTTGTTATCAGATATGCGTTGAAATTAAGAGATGGCAGCCCCATCGATTGCAATGCTGTCCACTATTGATGAGAGGGAGCGCAGGTTTGTCTGCTCTGGTGAATCTTCAGTCAGAAGCTCTGTGGGAATGAAAAATTAAATCCATGAAACCAAATACCATCATACCATGACACTCCACATCAGAAACTGCCCGTGCTTACTAACAGCTAGTGGTCAGGTAAATATTATCTACTTTATAATAAAACACTAAGCTCTCTGTGTGTCCATGCCTCAGAGCAATCTGATTGGTCAGTTTGGCTTTAGTGTGATTGGTCAGTTTTAGCTTTGGTGACATGAAGAAAGAGCAAATGCGAGTGTGAGACACAGGAGGAGGAGTAGAGGCCTATGAGACACGCTGAGAGAGTCACCTTCAAAGACAGAAGGGAATGGAAACAGGCAGGCAGCAAAAAATAAAAGATGCAAAGATAGGAGAAAGGCACTGAGAGTACACGTATGGCAAGAGATAGCAAATATTTTGTAATTATCCTTATACCTGTCTTCACCCAGTGCCATTACTCATTTTGTTATAATTATAAGTCAAATCTAAATATGTTTTTTGTTGTCGTTCTCTGATCAGCATCGGATGAGTTAAGAAACTAAATGCAGAAATTGGCACTGGACAAGATATTTAGTTAATAAAAAACCATCACCCACTCACTTAATCTGAGCTAATCCACAGTCAACAGTTAACTGTAATATGTAACCAGGAAAAGAAACCCATTCAGCAGAAGCACAGCCTGCCAACTACACTCAGGAATCAATCTGTGGTCCAGTTTCTGTGAGATGCCAGCATGCCAACCAAAATTAGTTTCCTGAATATATTAAAGTATTGTCAAAGGATTCCACCCCACGTTGTTTTCAGAAAGATTTTACAAACTCACTTATCCTACCTCTTCTTGTAAGGGACATGTGTTTATATCATAGAACAGAAGTGGTATGCTGGCACTCAAATCTCTACACGCTATTGAAACTATCAGAGGTTCTCCTTTTAACATCATTCTGCCTCATCAACTGGGAGAAAAGATGCATGCATATTACTAAAGACATTAGCCATCCTGCACAGTCACTTCTCCCACTTCTTCCATTTGTCATATTAGTCAGAGCCCCGGACGATTCAGAGAGTTTCTTTCTACAGGTTGTATGGCTGCTGAGCAGCCAGGCTTAGTAACAAATACTGTTTGTGTTCTTGTATATCTGTCCACACTGTCTATGTAGCGGACCCCACTGGGAACACTAAGACAATGGTAGTTACTCCATGTGGCATGATCCAGGGGCCGAACAGAAAGGGTTGCACCTTGGAATTATACTTTTACAACTTTAGACATGCGTGCTATTAGTGCCACTACAGGAAAGGTCGGGGGAGATAAATTACCTTAGGGTCTCAAGTGCATTGAGCAAAGGGCAAGACATGGGATTCCTGCTTTCAGACTTGAATCTGTCTATCTATCTATCTATCTATCTATCTATCTATCTATCTATCTATCTATCTATCTATCTATCTATCTATCTATCT
>JANRMT010027041.1:21660045-21673671 GCA_026402145.1 Polypterus bichir lapradei | reverse complement strand
CGCATGTGTCGTCAAAAATCACACAGAAGAAGAAATACTTCTGGTTTCAGACAACGAAAATGCGTCTGTTTTGTTGTTTTTGAGCTATAACACTTTCATTATTTGAATCACAAATAAATCCAGAAAAGTATGTGTAATTTTAAGTTTATGACTGCTATTTGTTACTACAGAACTAAAAAATACCTTATTTTCACTCATTTTATTCTTTAATCAAAAATCAAAATCTGAAAATTCATTTCATTTTCGTTTTTTCTTCTGAAATGAAATTTCAAATACCAAAAAGTACACGGACCCCCCGCAGGCACCACATTTCATGTCCATTCATTTGTTTCTTCACTTTTAGGACTCCTATGGCGATAGTGAAGAACACCACTTGATCCTCCTCCACTAAGTTTGATTCTTTTTTTTTTGTAATAGACGGACAAGCAGGTGCCCAATAGCCACCGTGGTCAGGAGGTCACTGACGGAGAAGCACACGTGGCAGCTTTGTCAGCATCTGTGCATTCACTTTCCTCGCTCTTGGAATTCTCTGGCACCTTGCAGCTGAACTCCCAAAGGTTTTATTGTGCGGGAGCAGCTCAGGCGCGGCCGCACTCGTAGAAATGGAGGCCCGTCCCGGTGGATTAAGTGGCTCCGCTGTTTGCTGTCAGTTTAAAGTGTGATGGATGGCGACTGATGGTGCAGAAACACAAAGGCGACGCTGTCCTGGAGTGAGGTCTGGCCGCTCAACATGTTCTGATCAGTCAACGTGAGCGGTTAACCCCTTCTGAGCACAAGTGCACTCCGGGGGGAATGAGGTGGGTGGCAGAAAGACATGAACTCTTGGAGATATACACTCTTGGAAATGAAGTGAATTTTCAGTATGGTTGTGCTAAAATGAGCCTGGCCGCCACTGGAAGTGTATGATTAGCTTATTAAGGAAACATTTTCAGAAAAACAAATCAATAGGGGGGGCTGCCTCACATCTCCAGGGACATCGGTTTGAGGATTGTTGAGTTAACGTCTTCTCCAAATGGCTCTTTCCCCCACATATCAAAGACATGCACGTCCGGTGGGTGGGCAACTCTAAATCAGCCTGGTGATGGTGGACCAGCATCCCTTCCAGGGTCCAGGGTTGGTTCCTGCCCTGCACCTTAGTCTGATAAGGATTGGCTCTGGCTTGTTATAAGATGGTTTGGAAAGCTGCTGTTTTAGCAATGCTAGGATTGAAAATGGCACCCTGTTGTTGTCTGTGTGAAGTTTGCATTTTCTACCTGTAACCATGTGGGTACATCTCTGGTTATCCTGGTTTCCACTCAGGCCTGATTGTGTATTGATAGACTCTGCATAATGGCAATCCTGCATTGGAATAAATAGGCCTGGAGAGATGCTGTGGTTGAAAGTTGTGAAGCAAAACAAAATAGAGCAGCTAAAAATTTGGTGCATTGTGGGTAGACCCCAAAATGTTGTTAAATAATGGAAAAAAACGCAGTTGCAGCCAGCAGCCATACCATATGCACTTTAGAAGAAGTCATCCTCCTGCAGCTAAGCGTGTTCAGGCCCAGCCAGTACTTGGATGGGAGACCATCTTGGGAAAGTTTGGGTTACTACTGGAAGAGGTGTTGGTGAGGCCAGCAGGGGGCGCCTACCCTGTGGTCTGTATGTGAACCCCAATGCCCCAAACTTGAACACTGTGCTGTAAAAATGGAGGCATAAAACTGAGGTCCTGACACTCCATGGTCATTAAAAATCCCTTTGCGTCCTTCATGAAATGTTGCAAGTATCCAGATGTCCTGGCTAAAGTGCCCTCCATGGCCAAGTCATTCTGGACCCCTAATCATCCCCTGTCTCTAATTGGCTATCTCTCTTATCATTTTATCACCTAACAGCTTGTGTGTCATGACCGCAGTGGTGGAAATGGCTGCCGTCACATCATCCAGGTGGGTGCTGCATATTTTTTATTTAAAAGCTCTCTGAGTAGAGAGGAAAGTGCTACATAAATGTAAAGAATTATTATTAATATTATACTAATCATCACTGGCAATGTGGTGCAACACAGATTGTCATGGGATTTACCTTAGAGCGCTCTGATGTAGGTGGAGTTGTCCGTCCTGTGATGTTATCTTTGTAGTGGAGGAAGGCGGACTGGGGGCTGACAAGAACACACAGGAAGTAACTTCAGTTGTCCTTCAGGCGAGACCACCTTAATTTTAAGAAAAACATAAATTTCATTATCTTGTGTGTCACATCAATCTGTCTGTCTGTCTGTCTACCTATCTATCTGTTATATAGTGCCTTTACTATCTATCTATCTATCTATCTATCTATCTATCTATCTATCTATCTATCTATCTATCTATCTATGCCATAGAATACCAGAATTGCCAGGTCCACCACTGGCACCCTGTGCTTTTCATAGATGACAGCAGGTTCACCCTGAGCACATGTGACAGACGTGAAAGGGTCCGGAGAAGCTATGGAGAACGTTATGTTGGCTGAAGGAATTGATAGCATTGACTGCCCCCCCCACGCTCAATCACCTGACCTCAATCCAATAGAACACCTCTGGCTGTGACATTATGTTTCAGTCCATCTGATGCCGCCAGGTTGCACCTCAGACTGTCTAGGAGCTCAGCAATGCCCTGGTCCAGATCTGGGAGGAGATCCCCCAGGACACCATCCATTGTCTCATTAGGAGCACGAACCCCCTGACACTGTCAGGCATGCATACAAGCACGTGGGGGTCATACAAACTACTGAGTACGATTTGGAGTTGCTGCGATGAAATTTCTGGCAAAATGGACAAGCCTGCCTACCGCATCATTTTCTCACTTTGGTTTTCAGGGTGTCTTTGAATTCAGCCCTCTGTAGGTTGATCATCTTCATTTCCATCAAACGATGTGGCATTCTGTTGTTCCTAACACATTACCATATCAGTCCATATCAGCAGAGATAGCCAGCAGGATTGAGATCTGATGTGTTTTCAAAGTGTTCATTTAATTTTTTGAGCAGTTTATTATATAGTGCCTTTCTTATCTATCTATCTATCTATCTATCTATCTATCTATCTATCTATCTATCTATCTATCTATCTATCTATCTATCTATCTATCTATCATATAGTGCCTTTCACTTATCTATCTATCTATCTATCTATCTATCTATCTATCTATCTATCTATCTATCTATCATATAGTGCCTTTCACTTATCTATCTATCTATCTATCTATCTATCTATCTATCTATCTATCTATCTATCTATCATATAGTGCCTTTCACTTATCTATCTATCTATCTATCTATCTATCTATCTATCTATCTATCTATCTATCTATCTATCTATCTATCTATTATATAGTGCCTTTCATATCTATCTATCTATCTATCTATCTATCTATCTATCTATCTATCTATCTATCTATCTATCTATCTATCTATCTATCAGTAGTGATTCAGCTGTGTCACTTTGTATGTTGCTTTGTATAAACATGCAGGTTTTTTGGGTGTGACACCACCACTAATGTAATATCTATTTTCCCACATGAGAGTCTGAGCTCTTCCCTGGTAAGTAATACCATCTCATGCTGAGCGGGGGGCTCTGCCCCTAACAGCCTTGTCCCGTTCTCCCTTCAAAGTCTGGAGAAAATGCCCAGTGAGGTCAACTGACCTGTCCACTTCCAGTCCTGGAGCTTTAAAAAGGATGACAGCCTGAATGGAGGCATCTTTGAGCAGGGAAATGATCCAGAGAGAGAACCTCCTTATTTGTGTTTACGTCTCTGACAGGAGCCTGATGATCGAGGCCACTTTGCTATGTGGCAGTAATTCCGTTATTCTTTTCACACCATCATGTGTTTCTTGTGTTTGGAAAGAACTGGTACTAAATGGGGAGCAAGCACTGTGTCGGCACCATAAACTGATGTTTGCTTTACCGACTCCTCTTCCCTCAACCATACCATTTTCTTTCGAATAGAGAAGAACACCCTGGAACACTAATGACTTCAATTCCATTACTGACATCAGCAGTCTGGTGTCTTCCAGCTCTTCAATTATAAAGCCTCTATCTATTAGGGTTAGGATTTTTTAGCTTTGGAGCAGACAACTTTAAAAAGTCATCCACTCTATGTCGAGTGTAGTGTAGGGTTTGCGTGGGTTAGGAGTGAGTTTACCATCAAATGTTGGTTAGATATAAGCAGTTTATAACTTTATATAAAAAAGATTTTTTTCACAAAATGCTCAGTTGCACTCTGAAACTCTGAAGAGCGCAAAAGGCAAGCAATGCTGCAAAAGGTAATTTCAGAAACAGCCAATTCCATATACAAAATCCAAAGAATGGTCAGAAAATTAGAGCAAAAAAATGTTAGGAATCCAGAAAACTCACCAAAGCCGAGTAAAACTCAAGAACTCACCACTCACTGACATGTTCAAGATGAATCATTCGGAAATGTGGGGAAACCCTCCCCTTTATAAGGCTGAGGGCAGATGGGCAGGTGGACCTACCTTTTGGGGGAACCACTGGCAATAAACAAGGCACATACCAAAGGCATTGATACATAAACGATTCAGAAACAAAGAATAATTCTAAACAAGCATAATAAAAATTAATACAAACAGAAGAAACAAAAACAAAGAAGAAAAAGAACAAAGATTTGATCCCCAGCCAGGGAAGGAACCCTGAAACATAACAGCTGAGTAGCCGTGGGCATACATGGGCATACATGGGCACCAATCAAGGTTTGGTCCTTCCTGCCTTTTTCCAAACCTCTGCTCCTCTGCACAATGTAATGAATTATAATAAGTTTACATTTCTTCTAGCAATGAGGCACTACTCAAAAGATGGATTTCCATCTTTGGAAATACAGCTTGTGGCATTATGGACCGATTCTACAGGGTGTGAAAAATAGGGGGCGTCACTGAACCCCAAAACTCTGGATAAAACTATCACAGACACAGTCATGGGTTCAAATCGTGTGATTTTAATTCTTTCCAGTACCTATAGAGGCCCTTCTAGAATCCTCTGCATAACACAGCACAGCACACAATAACGATGTTTCCTCCATTACTGTCTAATCCTCTTCCTGCATGCAAGTATTGTCCTCTGTCTCCTGACTCTGACTCATCTGGATGAGGTTGAGTGGCTCCTTCAATCTGTGACTTGGGAGCACTTCTGGTGCTGCTGAACAGCCTGATGGAAGAACTGCCAGTCCCTGAAAGTGCGGATGACTAATCCTGGCAGCTCCCCCTGGTGGTTCCCTCAGAACCCACCAAGGCTCCCCCATGGGACTACAGGTCCCAGCATTCCCTGTGGATATTGTAACCCAGGGATGCTGCCATCTAGCATGTCTGGGGATAAAGGATCCCAACCTTATTGTCTCCCTCTGTTTTTCCATTATATTGGCCTTCTTGGTGGGTAGCATCCTGTCTGTCCATTTTCCTTTATTATGGCATCCCAGTCAGGAACCAAATCATTTTTCATCCCCTTCAGGACGCCTGTCCATCCACAATGGGACACACAAGAGAAACATTAATAGGACACGTTGAACTAGTGTTTACAGAACTTGATCACAGTAGAAGCAGTAGTAGTAGCGTTGTCATACAAACAGAGTACAGTGAAATTTTGACTTTCATGTCCAACCAAAATTCAACACATCACCCCTCTCTGGTACCATGGCAGACAGATATACACGGGTGCGCCATAAAATTCACAGAATTACCATCTATGCTCGTGTTTAAGTTCTCCCGCGGATAAGTCAGGGCTTGATTTTACCGTATAATTTCTGGTATTTTATAATGTCGGTCGTATAAGTCGAATGCTGAAAACTGACGCTATTGACCTGAGAGAGTAATCATGGAGCACACAGCCTTTTTTTTCTATGTATTGTGCCTATGTGACCACACGGTAATACCTGAACTATTCCGAAGTGATGTTTGCACTGATTTGTGTTTTTTGTACATCATAACCTCGTATACCTTTATCATAAGAGCATCCCTTATCTAAAATGGAGCGTTCGATCAGAAGAAAATATGAAGCTGATTTTAAATGAAAAGTTGTTGAAGCGGCAAAAGAAATTGGTAACTACGCTCCTGCAACAAAATTCGATGTGTCTGAGAAACTGCTGCGAGATTGGAGAGAGCAAGAAGATGTAAAAAACAAATTAAGTGTCGTATTTTTGAATGGGTGTACAAGTCGGGGTCTGATTTTATGATCAATTTTTTGGTTTCAAGACCAAACTTATACGTGAGTATATACAGTAGTCAATAGCACACGACTAAACTATAGTTACGGAATATGAAGCCAAGTTTCATATACCTACAGTCAGTCCGCCTAGTGGCATCGTGTCAGATTGACCGAGTATGTATTTTTGCTGTTTACTCTACAGGGTGAGCCAAAATGAAGTACCACATTTCTCAAGGTAATTGCGTGAGGTAGAGGCAGCAGAGTAGGTTAGGGTGGGGGGTCCTTTAAATGGCGATCCCTTGTAGTTTTCATTCGGCCACATGCCTTGGTCCGGTGTGCACCGTGCTTTTGCTGTTCTTCAAAAACAACAAATCCATCATCACTATACAACACGCCTTCCGAACGCACTTCAGAATTCCTCCTAATGGTGACTCCCCAAATCAGAAAACAATTCTTCAGTGGGTGGCTAAATTTAGACAGACGGGTACAACACTGAACAGAAAATCTCCAGGCCATCTTCAGACTGTACGAATATCTGAAAACATCCAAGTTGTAAAGACAACAATTTTGCAGTCTCCTAAACATTCTGAACTCTTCTGCCATAGGCGTTTCCAACATGTCCTTGAGGAGGATTTTGCATGTGGACCTTAATTTCCATCCACAAAAAATGATGGTGGTGCAGGAATTCACTGAGACTGGAAGAGTCGTAGAGAGTTGTAGGCGAACATTCTGCAAACCGTTCATCGAAATGCCATCTTCATGTGCAGCGACAAGTCACATTTCCATTTGAATGGTTACGTAAATAAGCAAAACGTTTTCTATTGGGCCGAATCCAACCCTCATGAACATCATCAGAGACCCCTGTATAGTGAGCTTGTTACAGTTTTGTGCACCTTTGCAGAATTTGGCATTGTAGGCCCTTACGTTTTTGAGGAGGGGGGAACAACGGTCACCATCACTTCAGAACGTTACACTGAAATGTTAGAGAACTTTATGCGGCCCCAACTGGAAGAAATGGATGTGGTGGATGTATGGTTATGACAGGATGGAGCAACAACTCATATGGCGTGGAGGTCCATGGAAGTTTTGCGGGAGATGTTTCTGGTGAAGCTGATGATGTTGGGTGGCCTTTACGTTTGCATGACCTCACTCCATGCTATTTCTTCTTGTGGGGCTCTCTCAAGTCGAAGGTGTAGACACACCAATCTCAAAACCTTGAAACCCTCAACAACGTTATTTGCTACAAAATCGCAGCTATTCCCCTAGAAATGACCAAATGAGTCATGTGAGCGTTCAGAAATCGTCACGAAGAGTGTATCGCTAATGATGGCCACCACCTTGGAGACATCATTTTTAAAACACTGAAAAATATCTATTTTGTATACCCTTTCTTGTGTCGTAATGAAATTTATTTTATCTTGTAGCATTTTTGTGTAGCCCTAGGCTCATATAATATAATATTGCCCTTAATAATGTTTACTGGTTGTTTTTTTTTTAAAAAAATGCACGTGGTTTTCGGAGGCTTTAGAGCTCTGGGTGGTGTTCACACAAGAACCTGTTGGACACGAGGACAGGAAGAATCAGTGGTTAAAACAAAAAAAGAGAGGTGGTTGTGAGTTGAGCGACAGAGGCGAACTAGCGGAGTTAGCCTGTGAAGAGGCACCGAATACTTTGGATAGCGCTCCAGGTGACCAAAGGAAAGCCTGACAGCTCCTCGGGCAAGGAGGAAAAACAGCATGTTTTACCCTATTTAGACGGACTAGCTCCATTTCGTTTGCAGCGTTTGGCCGTGAGCCTGTCTGCAGGGCAACTCCATCATTTTTCCACAGCGTGGAAGTGCTGTGTTGGGGGTAATGGACACTGATATTCACTCCGCTTATTTGTGAGCACTGTGACCTTTTATGTTGGCTCGTTAGAGTGAATGGGCCTTAACGTTTTTGGCCACCACGTCCACGAGCGTCGACCAGGCCTGCAACGAGGGGGGGTTTGTGTTAATATTTTATTTTGGTGGTCGCTGGCGTGTGTGTGTGTGTGTGTGTGTGTCTGTGGGCCCCTAAAGTTGTTAAGTTAAAGTGAGGTTTTAGTGATTAAGTTTGCTCATATTATAGGTTTGGTTATTGTGTTCTTCTTTAACAGTGGGATGTTTTAAGTGCTGGTAAAAGTAAACAGTTAAAAGTACCTTTGTAAGGTTTAAGTGCACTGCCTGAACCTATAGGTCACTGTCGTTCAACTGGGGTTCCACTGAAAAAGTCCTAATGATATAGGACATACTGGTGGATCGCGTAGGGTTCCACTCCAGCGAAAAGGTTGAAAAACACTGCTATAGGTATTTGTTGTGAAGGTAAAAATACTGCAATTTGTGTGAGTTTTCAGATTTCTGTAATCTATGATTTGTGGTAATTTTGATTGGACTTAACTATAAATAGTTTTATTTATTTATTTATTTATTAGCTATTTTTCCAATTTAGTCAATACATTTTGTTATATTTTGGGAACATATTTGTATTGTGAATTGTGTTACAAGTTACTAATTGTGAAACAGCTGGCAGCTTATTACTGGGGAGTAGGTATTAGTTAAGGGAATTTAATTTATCCTCTAAAAACACATATTTAAAATTAAATCAGTTCCCTAAATCAGTTTAGGGAAATAGAGTTTACGAACTTAGGGCGCTATCCTATGGCTAAAGGGTAAAGAAAGCGCTACATTTGTAGAAAAAACGTTTGAAATGTGGTGTGGTTTTTTGGCTCACCCTGTACAACTGTGCGGGTGACTTGAACAGCTTTTTTTTTTTTTTTTTTCTGAAGTCACCATGGCAGATTTTCAAGAGATAATAAAGATTGCTTTTTTGACATCGATTACCTTATTCATCACATGTTTGTTCCTCATGAACAGACTATGATTCAACAACATTAAATTGAACTGCTGTGGTGTCCACAGAAATGGATCAGAAAAAATAAAGTCTGGAGAAGTGGCGCACCTGAAAGTGTTTTTTCCACCATGAGAGTTGTGTGCCTTGGGGGCACCCTAATGGCTCTGGTGCTGGTAATTCAACAACAACAACAACATTTATTTATATAGCACATTTTCATACAAAAAATGTAGCTCAAAGTGCTTTACATAATGAAGAATAGAAAAATAAAAGACAAAGTAAATTAAAATAAGTCAACATTAATTAACATAGAACAAGTAAGGTCCGATGGCCAGGGTGGACAGAAAAATTAAAAAAAAAAAAAAACTCCAGACGGCTGGAGAAAAAAAATTAAAATCTGCAGGGATACCAGACCATGAGACCGCCCAGTCCCCTCTGGGCAATCTACCTAACATAAATGAAACAGTCCTCTTTATATTTAGGGTTCAAACGGAAGGATTTGATGATGATGGTCACGTAGACTTATGGCTTTCAGTCCATCATCAATTCCACGCCGATCCACCAGGTGGCGCTGTTTACTAACTCCTTTTCTCTTCTTCCCTCTATGGACCAAATGATTGACAGCCCTACAATCTCTTTCATCACTTCTGGTGCCCGTACCCCCCTGAACCCGCCCCTTCCTGCCTGCCCTGTATGTAACTAGAAGTGTCACCATCTTGGAGCAGTCACTCTTGAGACTCACGTCTGTGAAGACGTTTTTGCCCTTCCTAACATGTTTATACTTTATGTTTTCTTTCAGTTATGCGGGTTTACCTGCCTCTTTATACTCATTTGTGCTTTTTTGTCACACAGCGCACCTGTAGACACCGCGTTGGCAGTCAAAGAGCTTTTGACCAAAAAACAATGTGGTTGTTGCTTCGCACCCCACGTATTCACCAGCACCTCACTTCCTGAGACTTGTTTTTCAGTCCCGAATTTAAAATTGAGACTGAAGGAAAGAAAATTTGCTACTGTGGAAAAATTTCAGGAAAAAAAATAATTAGGAGGTGCTATAGAGGAGATGTTAACAGGAATGGGAGAAGCACTGGAACAAGTGGGTCACATCTCAAGGAGAGGAGGCTCAAAGGGAACTGTACGCTGCAAGTTTGAACAATTAGTGAAATTTTTAGGTCTCCCCTCGTATACTGTGTCTAGAAAAAGAATTCACACCCTTGAAAGTTGTCACAATCTTATCATTATAAAATGCTGAATCATGTAGATTTAGTGGTCAAAAATGGTGTAGTCCAGTGTTTGTCAACCTTTTTCCAAGTGTGCCCCATTTTTTCATATTAGTTTTTTGTGGCACCCCCCCCCCCCTAAAGTTTTTAATCCACCTTTTCAGATTTTTGATTATATTGAGATCCACCCAACAACACAAAATTTTAATTTGGGAATACAGTATTGGCAGAAATGCTCAAGTCTAGATCAGACTGGGGCATTGCTAATATTTCGTCAAAATATACAGTGTCGCAGGCGGCTGGGGGTGGAGCCCAGCCGGGGCGCCCAGGAGGACCGGAGGAGGGCTTGTACCTCCTCCAGACCGCGAGGGGGCGACCGTCCTGGTTGTATTGGGGGCCACGGGTAGAGGGCTTGGAAGCCCAACCCTGTAGGGGCCCGTGACCACCGCCAGGCGGCGCCCTGGTGCCTGAAGAAACCTGGAGCCCAGCACTTCCGCCACACCAGGAAGTGCTGGGGGGAAGAGGATCAGGGGACACCCGGAGGTGCACAGCCGGCACTTCCGCCACACTGGGGCGTGACTGTGGAGGAATGCCGGGAAGCAGCTGGAGCCCATCCGGGTTCCTATATAAGGGGCCGGAAGCAGAAGTCAGGTGGAAGAAGGACGTAGCTGGAGAGAGGACTGGAGGCGGCCAGAAAGGCATTTAGACTGTGAGGCCTGGACTTTGGGGGATCGGTGCTGGAGGCACTGGGACGTGCACTAACTGAACTGTAAATATAAATTGTAAATAAACGAGTGTGTTGGGTGCAACAAACGATGTCCGTCTGTCTGTGTCCGGGTCAAGGTTCACAACAGTCATCCCTGTGACACATTTAAAATTAAAATACATGTGATAAAATATGCATAAAATTAAAACATTTCTTTGCTTTTCATTAAATTTCATGAAATTTATTCATGTAGTGAAAATTCAAGCAAAATGACACCTTTAATTGGCTAACTAACAAGATTACAATATGCAAGCTTTGAAGGAGGCAACTCAGGCCCCTTCTTCAGGCGAGATGTAATACAGAAACTGGAGTTCCCTGTGTTTATATAGACACCTGGACAGATACAACATTGGAAAACCTTTAAGTGAGACGTCTTAAATGTAACAAATTAATAGACCTCTTCAGGCTAAGATTCATTAAGCAAGAGAGGAGAACAATGTATAGTCAAGATCTTTGGATAAGATGACTGTCCAACAAAGCCTTTTGAAGTTTCTGATAGTACTAGGGTGTTGTACCGTGTTAGCCATTATGAATGTGGTGAGGAGTCAAGCAGAATGACACCTTTTATTGGCAAACTTACAAGATTACAATATGCAAGCTTTCGAGACAATTCGGACCCCTTCTTCAGGCAAGATGATGAGTTTTTCAATACAGTGTGGGTCTGTAGACAGGTTGTCTGTGTCAGTCCGAGAGATGCAAACAGTCCTCATATATGGTCATAACACTCTTGTCTCTGTTTAAACCATGTTGTAATGTGTTAAATTGTAGCGTGAGTTTAACTTCCCATTTTTTCCCATGCTTTCTGAAAGTCAAGATAAATAATTATCATCTGCTCAACTTTGATCGTATCCTTTTGTTGCCTCCTCATAGAATTCCAGCATGTTAGTAAAACACGACCTCCCTCTTCTGAACCCATGCTGACTGTTCCTAATAACTCCTGTCCTTGCCATGTGTTGCTCAATCGTATCCTTAATAATTCCTTCCATTAATTTTCCTGTGATGCATGTTAAGCTTACTGGCCTATAGTTGCTTGGATCTGCCCTGGCACCCTTTTTATATAATGGGATGATATTTGCCATTTCCCAGTTCTTCAGAATCTCTCCAGTGCTCAGTGACTTCCTAAAAATATGTGTCAAGGGTCTGTGGTGGGCTGACGCCCTGTCTGGGGTTTATTTCCTGCCTTGCGCCCTGTGCTGGCTGGGATTGGCTCCAGCAGACCCCCGTGACCCTGTAGTTTGGATATAGCGGGTTGGATAATGGATGGATGGATGGATGTGTCAAGGGTTTATATCTGTACTCACTAGCCTCCTTAAGAACACGAGGATAAATATTATCTGGGCCTGGTGATTTGTTTGATTTCAGCCTATTTAATCTGAGCAGCACTTCTCCCTCTACAATTTCCAAATCCCTCAGTACCTCCTTAGTAGTCGTGTTTACCTCTAGGATGTTATCCCCTTGCTCACTTGTAAACACCTCAGAAAAATGTAAGTTTAGGGCAAGTTCCGAACACAGCAAGAGAGAAAAGAATGGGAACTTAAACTCACGCTACAATTTAACACATTACAGCATGGTTTAAATAGGGACAAGAGTTTTATGGCCAGATATGAGGATTGTTTTCATCTCTCGGACTGACACAAACAATCTGTCTACAGTCAACATTCTATTGACAAACTCATCAGAAACTTCAAAAGGCTTTGTTAGACAGTCATCTTATCCAAAGATCTTGACTATACATTGTTCTCCTCTCTTGCTAAATGAATCTTAGCCTGAAGAGATCTATTATTTTTTTACATTTCTATTATTTTTTTATGTTTAAGATCCATCCATCCATTATACAACCCGCTATATCCTAACTACAGGGTCACGGGGATCTGCTGGAGCCAATCCCAGCCAACACAGGACGCAAGGCAGGAAACAAACCTCGGGCAGGGCGCCAGCCAACCACAGGGCACACACACACACACCAAGCACACATTAAGGACAATTTAGGATCGCCAATGCACCTAAGCTGCATGTCTCTGGACTGTGGGAGGAAACCAGAGTACCCGGAGGATACGTCTAAGATGTCTCACTTAAAGGTTTTCCAATGTTGTATCTGTCCTGTTCTGTCTATATAAACACAGAGGTGTTTATTAAGATTAAGAGGTGACATGATTGAAGTGTTTAAAATTATGAAGGGAATTAGTCCAGTGGATCGAGACTGTTATTTTAAAATGAGTTCATCAAGAACACGGGGACACAGTTGGAAACTTGTTAAGGGTAAATTTCACACAAACATCTGGAAGTTTTTCTTCACACAAAGAACGATAGACACTTGGAATAAACAGGTAGTGTGGTAGACAGTAAGACGTTAGGGACTTTCAAAACTCGACTTGATGTTTTCTTGGAAGAAATAAGTGGATAGGACTGGCGAGCTTTGTTGGGCTGAATGGCCTGTTCTCATCTGGAGTGATCTAATGTTCTAATTACTTCTTTGCCTGAAGAAGGGGCCCTGAGTTGCCACCTTGAAAACTTGCATATTGTAATGTTTTTAGTTAGCTAATAAAAGATGTTACTTTGCTTGACTTCTCACTTCTTTCTTTCTTTCTTTCTTTCTTTCTTTCTTTCTTTCTTTCTTTC
>JANRMT010027041.1:21617670-21634010 GCA_026402145.1 Polypterus bichir lapradei | reverse complement strand
GGATCAACCCTCCAGGAATCATGGCCGTAGTGCTGTAATACTGCTGATGCTCCCTCATATTGCAGGTAATGTGCCTCATTTGGAACTCCATGAGCAACCCCTCGTTGGACACAATCTCAAACCAGCGGTACCCAAGGATTCTCTGAAGAGACACATTACTGAAGGAGTCCAGTCTTCATCTCAGGTCACTAAATAGCATTCATGTCTCGCAACCATATAGCAAGACAGGAAGTACCAGGACTCTAAAGACTTGGACCTTTGCCCTTTTTGCATAGATATCGGGAGCGTCTCACACCCCTTTCCAGCGACCTCATGACCCCCCATGCTCTCCCAATCCGTCTACTGACTTCATCAGAAGAGTTACCAGAGACATGAATGTCACTGCCGAGGTAAGTAAACCTCTCAACAGACAGACACACTGATGATGGCCGTGCTCAAGAGGTCATTAAAGGCCTGGATGTTGGTTTTTTATCAGGACATTCAGACTCCTCGCTCAGTCTCTCAAGAGCCCCGATCAGAGCCTCCATTGACTCCGCGAAGACCACAGCATCGTTAGCAAAATCAAAATCAGTGAATCTTTCTTCACCAACAGATGCCACACAGCTGCTAGACCCAGATACGATCTGAACGTTTAGCGGATTCAGAAAGTATATAGGCCCCCTTGACTTTCTGCCCCCATTATTGTGTTTTTCCATTTCCATTTTCCATTTTCCATTTTTGCCCATCAATCTACTCTCAATAACCCACAAGGTCAAAGTGAATTCAATTCATTTCAATTTTATTGTCCCAAGAGGAATATTTGGTTTTACAAAGAGACCACAACATAACGTTAAAAACACACGACAAAGAACTCAGCCACCCACCATAAATTTAGTACAACTGATGAAAAGATAACAGTGAGCACTTGTGGTGAAACATCAGGCATATTAGACATACAAATTAAACCAACATGTAGACTTCATTGATGTTTTGATGCAAATGCTAACTGCTCATCCTATGATTTAAGCTGTGGATGTTTGGTAAAATCTCACTTATTTAGTGGATTAACAGTAGTCGTAATGAAGGTAGTATTTGAACCGATTGCTTTTACTTTCTCATATACATAGTATGGAGATAGTATAGGAATTGTGAAAAAATTCAACCCTGAGATTTTGATGAATCGTGACATTTTAGACCTTCCTGAGTACGAAAATACCATGTCTCTATTATAAAAAAGAAAATCCCGGGAGGGAGACTAGGGAGACGAGACGTGATCTTCTCAGAAGACAATTCGACGTTCGCGCGAGAAACACTTTAACGTCACACGAGACAAGGCAGCGAGACCACATTTAAAACAAGTTCACGGACATCTAACCAAGCAGTTGTTGGAATGCCTTTGACAGACAAACATCATGTGCTCCCAGCTCTTAAAACAACGACAAGCGACAAGCAGAACATGCAGATTGCCAGCAGCAGCAGCAGCAGGAAGCCAGCAGATGATCCGACTGCTTTTCCTTAGCGTGCGTTCAGACCCCCACACAATGTGAGTGGCAGAGAGGCGAAGTGGCAAAAGGACAGCTGCAGTACAGGCTTTTGAATGATCGACGTGCAGCGCGACAAAAAGAACACACAGCTCGCCAGCAACGGCAGCAGTAAGACAGCAGGTTATCCCACGGTATCTCCTTAGTGTGTGTTCAGCCGCATCCCCCCAACACCCCCTTCACAACACGAGCAGCGTTATACGTCCTGCAAGAAAGATGTAATCAAACCCAGAGCCGGAAATAAAGGACAAGTATTGTTTTTACAAAAGTGAAATGTAACACTTCCCATGAAAATAACAATCTATTTAAATTGTATATTCAGTAAACCAAACCCGGGGGTGGGCGAGCGAAGTGAGCGGGGGGGCAGAGCCCTCTATTTTTTTTTAAATTAGGTCTGTCTGTCTGTGTGTAAACACGATAACTCAAAAACGCTCGGACCTCGGTCAATGAAATTTTGTACACCTGCTTTATAGCAAAAATATGGAATCCTATAAACTTCTGGGCCACTTGCGGCAACCGGAGGTGGTACTTTAACCAAATACTTTGGCAAATTTTCAAATAAAGTATGGTTATAATTACAGATAGATGATTCAAATTTGGTATAGATGTTTATAATGATAAAAAGCAAATAAATATGAAATTTGAGAAAAATTACTCAACCAGAAGTAGTATTTTACATAAAAAAATCCAAATTTTTTGTATCATAGGAATATAAATGTGTACACAATATTAAAACTGTAACAATATAAAACATATTCTTTCAATAACTATTATTCGTTTTATTTTAATTTATGTATCATCAGTGTAACATGTAAACATTGAACATCCATCCATCCATTATCCAACGCGCTATATCCTAACTACAGGGTCACAGGGGTCTGCTGGAGCCAATCCCAGCCAACACAGAGCACAAGGCAGGAAACAAACCCCGGGCAGGGTGCCATCCCACCACAAGGCACACACACACACACACACCCGCACACACTAGGGACAATTTAGGATCACCAATGTACTTAACCTGCATGTCTTTGGACTGTGGGAGGAAACCCATGCAGACACGGGGAGAACATGCAAACTCCACGCAGGGAGGACCTGGGAACTGAACCCAGCTGAGGCAGCAGTGCTACCACTGCACCAGCGTGCATGGGGACAATAAGCTACAACGTCCCCATCGTGTTCCATCCATCCATTGTCCAACCCATTGAATCTGAACACAGGGTCACAGGGGTCTGCTGGAGTCAATCCCAGCCAACACAGGGCGCAAGGCAGGAACCAGTCCTGGGCAGGGCGCCAACCCACCACAGGGCACACACACCCACACACCAAGCACAATTTAGAATTGCCAATCCACCTCACCTGCATGTCTTTGGACTGTGGGAGGAAACCCACGCAGGCATGGGGAGAACATGCAAAGTCCACGCAGGGAGGACCTGCAAAGCGAACCCGGGTCTCCTAACTGCAAGGCAGCAGCGCTACTACTGTACCACCGTGCCGCCCCCCATCGTGTTCCTAGTAATACATTTAATTTTATGATTTTTTTCTTTTATTTCTGCCATCAATATCATAATTAAATGTAGCCAAATGCAGTTTTACCTAAAGCAATTTATGGCAACAAATATTATATAATACCAGAGTACCCAGAGGGTACCCACACAGACTTGGGGAGAACATGCAAACTCCACGCAGGGGGGACCTGGGAAGTGAACCCAGGCCTCCTTACTACGAGGCAGCAGTGCACCACTGTGCCACCAACATTAAACATGCCATGTAAATATAAAGATGTAATGGGGACAATAAGCTACAACGTCCCCATCGTGTTCCTGGTAATACATTTAATTTTATGATTTTTTTTTTATTTCCGCCATCAATATCATAATTAAATGTAGCCAAATGCAGTTGTACTTATAGCAATTTATGGCAACAAATATTATATAATACTAACACTTTTTCTATGTATTTAGATTTTTACTTTGCACGTAATCTAGGTAATGCATATGTGACGACCACCATTTTTGACCTCCCTAAGTGCGGAAATATCATTTTAATATAAAGTTTGATTATAAATAGAGATAAATGATTGTGTATCAATATTATTAATTAGTTCTGATTAGAAAAAAAAGATCTGATATTTAAGAAATATTGCACAACGGTAAGTGGCTCTGATGACCTTTACGAGAAAGTCGAGGGGAGCGCACTCCCGATATTTTATAAATTGAACCTCACATAGGAACATTTTACTGCTCAAATGTTGATCATTGACAGCTCATGAGACTTAAATGAGATTCTTATTTATGTTTCATTTAGTGATCAACTTTGTCACAGATTTTTCTCCTAAAATTCTGCAGGAGAAACAGCTTTAGAGAAAAAGATGTGAGATACAGCTGAGCTAAAAGGAGTCAAAATTGAGGATTTGGTTTGAAAAGCATGGTATATTTTGTAAGATCCCTGTCTAGCCCTGCTTAAGCTTTTTTGAGACTTCCTATTTTTTGCTTATTATTGGACTGATGCCTTTATCCAAGCTGGCTTAACAACATTTGACACTTGGTTGCATTTCTTTATCCAGTTGGAGCAAATGCATATGAAGTGTCAGTAGTAGGATTTGCACCCACACCCTGAGGGTCTGAAGTCCTAACAACTATACCACACTGCCTACCTTTTCTTCCACCATGAGTTTGATTGAATTGGAGCTGAGCAACATACATTAGAGCAACTAATAGTCTTATTCAGAAGCAAGGACTGCAGTTTTGTGATCATAGTAAAGTGTTTTATTACCACAAACAGCTGTCCATACATTTCACCAGATATTACTGAGCACACAATGCAAATACTTTCAAACTGGAAGAATACATCAAGACAGCTCTTGTAAAATCTGAGCCCATCTACTAAAACTCAAGAGGAGACACTGAGGAGAACACAAAATCTGAGAAGCAAAAGAAAAATCTTTGTTCTGCTTATTTCTGTTCTCATTCTTGTCTAGGAGATTACAAAAAGCTATTAAGATCTCTTGTCTGATTGTTCATTCCTATGGGCTTGGACCTGCGGCCTGACAATAACTGTAATTACACTAAGAGACCACGACATAATGTTACAAACACACAACAAAGTACAACTGAAGAAAAGATAACAGTGAGCACTTATGGTGAGACAGCAGGCATATTAGACATACAAATTAAACCAACATGTAGACTTCATTGATCTTTGATGCAAATGCTAACTGCTCATCTTATGATTTAAGCTGTGGATGTTTATTAAAAGGGTGGCACGGTGGCACAGATCTTTTCTTTTCTCATCAGAACTAATTAATAATATTAATACACAATCATTTATCTCTATTTATAATCAAACTTTATATTAAAATGATATTTCCGCACTTAGGGAGGTCAAAAATGGTGGTGGTTACATTTGCATTACCTAGATTACGTGCAAAGTAAAAATCTAAATACACAGAAAAAGTGTTAGTATTATATAATATTTGTTGCCATAAATTGCTATAAGTACAACTGCATTTGGCTACATTTAATTATGATATTGATGGCGGAAATAAAAAAAAAATCATAAAATTAAATGTATTACCAGGAACACGATGGGGACGTTGTAGCTTATTGTCCCCATTACATCTTTATATTTACATGGCATGTTTAATGTCAGTGGTGCAGTGGGTAGTGCTGCTGCCTTGTAGTAAGGAGGCCTAGGTTCACTTCCCAGATCCCCGCTGCGTGGAGTTTGCATGTTCTCCCCAAGTCTGTGTGGGTACCATCTGGGTACTCTGGTTTCCAAAGACATGCCAGTTAGGTGCATTGGTGATTCTAAATTGTCCCTTGTGTGCGGGTGTGTGTGCCCTGCAGTGGACTGGCACCCTGCCTGGGGTTTGTTTCTTGCCTTGCACCCTGTGTTGGCTGGGATTGGCTCCAGCAGACCCCGTGACCGTGTGGTTAGGATATAGCGGGATGGATGGATGTTTATTAAAATCTCTCTTATTTAGAGGATTAACAGCCGTCAGAATGAAGGGGTATTTGTACCGATTGTTTTTTATAAATGGACCCTCACATTGGAACATTTTACTGCTCAAATGTTGATCTCATTGTTGTCTAAGAGAAACCAAAAAAATATTAAGATCTCTTATTTGATTGTTCATTCCTATGGGTTTGAACCTGCGGCCTGACAACAACTTTAATGACTGTAAGAATGTAGGAGGGTGAGTCCTGTCTGACAAAACACACTCTGCTTCTGTGAAACTTGCTTGGCAAGGCACACGTTTAATAATTCATATCACCGAGGCATTATTATAATGTGTGTTGATATGACAATCATACTAAACCTCAAAAGTGATGAATATGATGCATGGGCTGTATTGTAGTTCCCTTTTAAGATGCCTGGTGCTGCCTATTTACCACTGAAGATTTATTTTGGCTACTCTTCTTAGGGTACTGGCTGACAGATCAGAATATCTCAGCTAAACTTCACTCCAAGCATGTCAGGAAATGCAACAAGGGATCTGCTATACCAACAGCAATAGATCACTGGGACTGTGATCTATTTTTCTATCTGTCGGTTGTATAGCGCCTTTCAAATCCATCCATCTATCTATTATCCACTGCTTATCCGAGGTCAGGTCATGGGGGCAGCAGCCTAAGCTGGGAAGCCCAGACCCCCCTCTTCCTGTGCTGGAAACCACTAGTCAATCGGTGATGTGATGCATTCAGTTTTTGATTTTTATGGGTTTTCATACATAAAACATAACAGTTTTTGTCAACATAAAAAAGCTTCTTACAGAGGTGTTTAGTTCTTCTAACTCCTTACTACTCTTTACTAGTGTAGTGTCCCGGCTAGGGTGAAGCTGAGAGGGCAAGTGGCAGAGTTGGGTCGAACAGGGAGGACTGATGTCGGAGATATGATTGACAGCTGTATTGGTCCAGCGCCGCGCAGATTCACAATGTCGACAAGACGGTTATATGTTTATTTTCCTGGAACGCATCTGGCCTTGGCCTCACTTTCACCCCTCACACGCAGAGACACTAATTAACAGTACATTGAATAAATAGCTGTGCGATATGTGATAGACGGCCGGGAACTTTGCCCGGCCCGGGACGCCCCTTTGAGAAGAGGAACAGGGGAGTGGACATATCACCTGCAGTACCACCCCCGGGACACGAGAGGGCAGTCCCATGGTTTACATCGGGTCCACAGGACTGGAGCTTAGAAGCTCAACCCTGTGCCGGCCCGTGACCACCACCAGGGGGCGCCTGGACAGTTCCATGGTCTACAGCACTTCCACCACACCCAGAAGTAATGGTGCAGGAGATCCACGGTTTATTGAGGAGCCTGACCATGCCGGCTTCTATAAGTGAGAATTCTACTGGAAGCCAATGCAAAGAGAACAAGACAGGAGAAATATGAGTCCACTTATGGGAGCGTGTTAAAAGCTGTGTTTTGAGTGGTCTGAAGGTGTATAAACCAGATTTGCTTAGACAGGTAGAAAGGGAGTTATAAAAATCAATGTGTGATTAGATGAAAGCATGAATAAGCAATGAAGAGCTCCACCTCCAGGCTAACGTCTCAATCCTGATCATCATCCATCCATCCATTATCCAACCCGCTATAGTCTAACACACAAGAGAAAGAACAGCAGAGAAAGTAGGGGTTAGTACGGATTGTGTGAAGTAGGTTACACACAGTAATGATGGATTGATTAATTGACCGATTGTTTGATTGATTGGTTGATTGAGTGATCTCCTATCCGCCCCACAATGTTTCCTCACTTCTACTAAAAAGACGATACCTGATCTGCCTTGCATTCTTTCAGCAGCTCCTTAAAATGTTTTATTAAGTTCAGAATAAACTTGGAAAACTTTCATGTTAGGCTTTTCCCGTATCAGATGTTAACAGGGGTTTAAATGCTGTGTTTACAAAGCCGAATTGCGCCATAAAGTTACCAGTAACATTAATCCTGCCCAGCCTACAGAATGGAAGGCATTCATGAGGGCAGCTGTTACAGCTTAGCCACAAGTGGTGTCACGTTGATCCAAAGGATTGAATCTCAGAGACTTTATCGATGTCAGAGCCGCTTTGGGGCGTTTCCTTTCAGCTTCCTGCCAGATCATAATAACAAAAAAGAAAAAAAAAAAAAAAGAAATTGTGTCTTTAGATAAGAAGCTCTTGGAAAAAGAAAGTCGCTTTATAGAACATAGAGGCACATGTACAGTAAAACACACACTCCGATGTCCTCACATTCCTGGAGCTTCACTTCTGAACACTGGCACTGGGAGTCTGGAAAACTGAAATGAGACACTGTCTTTGAATTTATTTAAATTTAACAGGTCTACACGATAACTGACCAGCAAAAACATCATTCCATAAATACACAGAGTGTCCCTGGTGGTTTTTGTCACTTATTTCATTTCTCACATGGCAGACGTAAGAAAGGAAATATTTAAATAGGATTGGCAAATGCGATTAAATGGGTAAGAACGCGAACTTTGAAACTGGAACAGTAAGATAGACAAGGGTTGGCTTATCCAATAAACTGTCTTATATTGAGCAAAATCACAAAGCATTGCTGTGAAAGCATAAGTGATAAGTGTACCAGGATGAGGAATGTGAAGTGAAAGCGGCTGAAGACCCTCATGACGACTTCATCATCCTTGGCTGTGGTAAAAAGTTAATGGCAGGGATGTAATGAAATGTCACATGCTCCTCAGTAGTATCTGTTATGCTATAATTATTATTATTGTTATATAAGTCATGTCACAATTCTCAAATCATTCTGTACTTATGAGATGTATTCATAAGAAGGACGAGACAGAGGAGAGGAGTCAGGTGAAGAACTTGGTACAAAGAGAATAATCTGCAATTTAATATTAGCAAAACCAACAAAGTGGGTATTGACTTTCATTACATTAAAGAATCACTATTCAGGAATGGATGTAGAGGTGGTCCACTTCTACAAATCTTTGGGGGTCCATATTAATGACAGATTGGACTGGTCTCAGAACACAGAGGGACAATATAAGAAAGGGCAGAGCAGGCACTTCTTTCTTAGCTGACTGTGCTCCTTTAATGTGGGAAGTGATATCCTTCACATCTTCTACAAACTCTGTGATGACCAGTGAGATATTCTGTGATGTGGTGTGTTGGGCAAGAAAAATCACTTCAAGAGAGGACCACCGAATCATCAAGCTGATTAAAAGGGCAAAGCTTATAGGAAAGACACTGGACCTCCTGGAGGTCATAGCAAAGGAGAAAATGAAAATAAAACTGGGTGCAATTATGAACAAAGCTCTCTGACAGACCAACTCTAAGACAGATAGATAGATAGATAGATAGATAGATAGATAGATAGATAGATAGATAGATAGATAGATAGATAATTTATTAATCCTAAGGGGATTAATATTTAATTAATTAATATCGAAGGACTTTCAGCCATCATTATTAATTCAGCATAAGTGTGTCAGGAAATGCAACGAGGGATCTGCTATACCAACAGCAATAGATCACTGGGACTGTGATCTGTTTTTCTATCTGTCGGTTGTATAGCGCCTTTCAAATCCATCCATCCATCCATTATCCACTGCTTATCCGAGGTCGGGTCGCGGGGGCATCAGCCTAAGCTGGGAAGCCCAGACCTCCCTCTCCCCGGCCACCTCCTCCAGCTCCTCTGGGAGGACCCCGAGGCATTCCCAGGCCAGCCGGAAGATATAATCCCTCCAGCGTGTCCTGGGTCTGCACCGTGGCCTTCTCCCAGTGGGGCATGCCCGGGACACACCCCCAGGTAAGCATCCAGGGGGCATCCTAATCAGATGCCCGAACCACCTCAACTGACTCCTCTTAAAGCGGAGGAGCAGCGACTCTACTCCGAGTCTCTCTCGGATAACTGAACTCCTCACCCTATCTCTAAGGGAAAGTCCAGCCACCCTGTGGAGAAAACTCATTTCAGCCGCTTGTATCCGCGATCTTGCTCTTTCGTTCACTACCCAAAGCTCATGGCCATACGTGAGGGTAGGAACGTAGATCGACTGATAAATCGACAGCCTCGCCTTTTGGCTCAGCTCTCTCTTCACCACGACGGACCATTGCAGAGCCCGCATTACTGCGGATTCTTCACCGATCCATCTGTCAACCTCCCACTCCATTCTTCCCTCACTCATGAACAAGAACCCGAGATACTTGAACTCCTCTACTTGAGGCAGTAATGTGTTCCCAACCCGCAGAGAGCATTCCACCCTTTTCCGACTAAGAACAATGGCCTCGGATTTAGAGGTGCTGACTCTCATCCCCGCCGCTTCACACTCGGCTGTGAACTGCTCCAGTGTGAGCTGGAGGTCACTGTCCGATGAAGCCAACAGAACCACGTCATCTGCAAATAGCAGAGATGAAATTCTGAGGTCACCGAACCAGACCCCCTCCGCTCCTTGGCTGCGCCTAAATATTCTGTCCATATAACTTGTGAACAGAATCTGTGACAAAGGGCAGCCCTGGCAGAGTCCAACCTCAACAGGAAACGAGTCTGACTTATTACCAGCAATTCGGACCAAGCTCCTGCTCCTCCTGTACAGGGACTGAATGGCTCGTAACAACGAGCCTTGTACCCAGTACTCTTGGAGCACACCCCACAGAATGCTTCGAGGGACATGGACTGGTTGGGCAAACTCCCATGCCCCCTCCAGGATCCTGGTCAGGGAGTAGAGCTGGTCCAGTGTTCCACGGCCAAGATGAAATCCGCATTGTTCCTCTTGAATCTGAGATTTGACCATCGACCGAACTCTCTTCTCCAGCACCCCTGAATAGACCTTACCAAGGGAAACCACCACCCCGGTTTGCCAATCCACAGGCCCTGCCCCTGATGTCCATGCGATGTTGCAGAGACGTGTCAACCAGGACAGCCCCACAACATTCAGAGCCTTGAGGAACCCAGGGTGAACCTTGTCCACCCCAGGGGCCCCGCCACCTCAGAGCTTTTTAACTACCTCAGCGACCTCAGCCCCTGTTATGGACGGGCCCCCCCATGGAGTACTCCAGCTCTGCTTCCTCTAAGGAAGACATGCTGGTGGGATTGAGAAGATCCTCAAAGTATTCCTTCTACCGATCAATAACGTCTGCAGTTGAAGTCAGCAGGGCCCCATCTCCTCTGTACACAGTGTTGGTGGAGCACCGCTTTCCCCGCTGAGGCACCTGACGGTTTGCCAGAACCTTCACGGTGCTGACTGAAAGTCATTTTCCATGGCTTCCCCAAACTTCTCCCATGCCCAAGTTTTTGCCTCTGCAACAGCCGATGCCGCCACACGCTTGGCCTGCCGATGCCCCTCAGCTGCCTCTGGAGTCCCACTGGTCAACCAGACCCGATAGGACTCTTTCTTTAGCTTGACGGCCTCTTGAACCTTAGGTGCCCACCACCAGGTTCGCAGATTACTGCCATGAGAGGCACTGACAATTTTGCGGCCACAGCTCCGTTCTGCTGCTTCGACAATGGAGGCTCAGAACATGGCCCATTCAGACTCAATGTCCTTCGCCTCCCTCAGAATGAGACTGAAGTTCTGCCGGAGGTGGCAGTTAAAGATCTTTCTGACCGGTTCATCCGCCAGACATTCCCAGCAGACCCTCATTATATGTTTGGGTCTGCCTGGTCTGTCCAGCAGCCTCTCCCTCCATCTGATCCAACTTACCACCAGGTGGTGATCAGCTGACAGCTCAGCCCCTCTCTTCACCGGAGTGTCCAAAACATAAGGTCGCAGATCCGATGACATGATTACAAAGTCGATCATCGAGCTGTGACCTTGGGCATCCTGGCGCCAAGTGCACTTATGGACACACTTATGCTCGAACATGGTATTCGTTATGGACAATCCATGGCCAGCACTGAAGTCCACAGAACACCACTCGAGTTTAGATCAGAGAGGCCTTCCTCCCAATCACACCTCTCCAGGTTTCACTGTTGTTGCTGACGTGAGCATTTAATTCTCCCAGCAGGATGATAGAGTCTCCAAGAGCTGCGCCTCGCAGCGCCTCTTCCAGGGACTCCAAGAAGGCTGGGTACTCTGAACTGTTGTTTGGCGCATAAGCTCAAACAACAGTCAGACTAATTCCCCCAACTCAAAGGCATAGGGAAACAACCCTCACCCCTGCCCGACACCTCTCACCCACAGCAACTCCAGAGTGGAACAAAGTCCAGCCTCTCTCAAGAGGAATGGTTCCAGAGCCCAGACCGTGCATAGAGATGAGCCCGACTATATCTAGCCGGTACCTCTCAACCTCTCGCACCAGTTCAGACTCCTTCCCCACCAGAGAGGTAACATTCCACGTCCCAAGAGCCACTTTCGGCAACTGAGGGTCGGAACGCCAGAATTCCCGCCTTCGGCTACCATGAATATCGCATTGCACCCGACCCCTATGGCCTATCTTGTAGGTGGTGGGCCCATAAGAGAGCGGAACCATGTTGCTCCTTCAGGCTGAGCCCGGCTGGGCCCCATGGTCGAAGGTCCAGCCACCAGGCACTCGCCAGCGAGCCCCTTCCCTGTGCCTGGCTCCAGGGTGGGGCCCCGGGTACCCTTTCCCAAGCAAGGGAAACGTCAATCGTTGGTTTAACTCCATATGGGGTCTCAGGATCGAGTTAGTCTGGATCTTCACCTCAGACCTGTTTGCCTTGGGAAGCCCTACCAGGAGTATGTAGCTCCTGACAACATAGCTCTGAGGATCACTAGACCGCGCAAGCTCTTCTGCCACGACAAGGCCTCGATCCAAGAAGGGGCCTATCATATAATGCCTTTCACATCTATCTATCTATCTATCTATCTATCTATCTATCTATCTATCTATCTATCTATCTATCTATCTATCTATCTATCTATCTATCTATCTATTATATTGTGAATTTCATTTCTGTCTATCTATCTATCACCCCAGCTCCGCGGCTCACTTGAAGTCAGTCCTCAGTAAGGCCGACCTTTTTGATGTCTGGAGGGCATTACACCCAGGAATTTGCCAGTACACGTGGGTGAAGGGTTCGGGGGGCTCGATCTCCATGGCGAGACTAGACAGAGTGTATTACTTGAATCACCACAGCAATCTAATAGCAAACTGCTCCATTCATCCTTCTGGTTTCTCTGATCACAGTCTTGTCTTTCTCAAAGTTTCCCTTCCATTTCAATCTTCTTTTCCGTCATACTGGCACTTTAATAACAGTCTACTGAAAAATCTCCGTTTCATTGAAGTTTTTGGAATTCTTCTGGAAGAGGTGGAGATTGGCAACAAATTCCTTTTCAACTCTGCGGCAGTGGTGGGACTGTTCAAAAATTGAAATCAAAGTGCTGTGTCAGCAATGCCCACAGAATGTAACTCAGAACATGAGGAAGGCAATGGCAGAGTTGGAGGAGGACATCTTAGAGCTCTCTTTGTCTTTAGACAGCTCTTTTAACGATGGCGTCTTTGAGAATTTAAAGACAAAGAAACAAGATCTCATGGACTTATTGGACAGACGGGTGCATGGTGCTCTTGTGAGCTCAAGAATTCAGGAGTTGGTTGAAATGGATTCTCCCTCTCAATATATTTTTGGACTTGAGAAAAAAAGATCACAGAGTAAAGTGATTCACTCTCTGAAAAATGAGGATGGGCGCATCATCGAGGAGCCTGAGGCAGTCAGGGCCCTAGCTCGGGATTTTTATAAAAAGCTGTTCTGTGCCGAAACAACAGAAGATTCTTCTGAGACCAGGAGCCTCCTAGACAACCTGCCACAAATCCCCAAAATGGAAAAAGAGCTTCTGGATACAACCCTCAGCTTAGAGGACTTGACTACGGCCCTCAGCGGATTACATACAGGAAGGTCACCTGGCATAGACGGCCTGAAGGTCGAGTTTTTTAGACATTTTGGAATTTATTAGGTGCGGATTTATTGGCGGTCTTCAGGGAGAGCATAATGAACAATGAACTGCCATTATCCTGTAGAAGGGCTGTTCTCGTTCTGCTCCCAAAAAAAGGAGATCTGTCCGACCTCAAGAACTGGCGTCCTGTTAGCCTTTTATGTACAGATTACAAAATTCTGTCCAGGGCTCTGGCTACTCGCCTGCGCAGGGTAATGGGGTGCGTCATCAGGTCAGATCAGACCTACTGTGTGCCAGACCGCTCCATCTTTGACAATATATTTCTGGTGCGAGACCTGATTACGACTTCAAAGCTTCTTGGTTTAAAGGCAGGACTGAATCTGGATCAAGAAAAAGCTTTTGACAGAGTGGATCACCAATATCTGTTCAGAGTCTTACAAGCTTTTGGGTTTGGGTCCTCCTTCTCCAAATATATTGAGATGCTTTACTCAAATGTATATGGCGTTCTGAAGATTAACGGTGTCCTGACAGCCCCCTTCTCTGTCACCAGGGGTATTCGCCAGGGCTGCCCACTCTCAGGGATGCTGTACTCTCTGTCAATTGAGCCCTTCCTAGAGCAGCTCAGGTGTCGTCTTTCTGGTCTCAGCATCCCTTTTTGCCCCACTACTTGTTTTAAGGTCGTTGCCTACGCAGATGATGTGACTGTGTTTGTGTCTTCTTCATCTGAGGTGGACACTTTAGTCAACTGCTTAGACGTTTTTCAAAGACTGACGTCAGCGAAAGTCAATTGGCTGAAGAGCAATGCTTTCTTGGTGGGTGACTGGGGACTCGCGTCTTCTCCAGCTCTTCCTGAGACCCTCCAATGGAACACAAATGCGTTTAAGTACCTGGGGGTGTATTTAGGCAAGGATGGCACAGCTGTAGACAATTGGGTGGGGTGGACAGATCTGATCCAAGCAAGGCTGAACCATTGGAAGTGGCTTCTGAGGGACATTTCATGTAGAGGCAGGGTATTAATTCTGAATAACTTGATTGCCTCCATGTTTTGGCACAGGCTCAGGTGTGCTGATCCATCAGTAGCTCTGATCAAATCCGTACAGGCGATAATCCTTGACTTTTTTTGGGACAGTCTGCACTGGGTCCAGAGAGGTGTGCTGCACCTACCAGTGGCAGAAGGAGGGCAGGGCCTGATTGACGTCAGGAGTAAAATTGAGGTCTTCAGGCTCCAAACGCTGCAGAGGCTGTTCTATGGCCCAGACGGCCTGCCTTGGAGAGCCCGGGCGTTTGTACTTTTACACAAAGTGAACGAGTTAAAATTTGACAAACAGCTACTCCTCTTAGACGTTTCTAAACTAACTTTATCGTTTTTGCCAAAAGTTTATCAGTCCATGTTGCTTACTTGGCATAGTAAATTTATGAGATCTCGTTTTGTTTTTGGCAATCTTCATTGTTTTTTCGAGGAGCCTCTAATTTTGAATAATGTGCTGAAATCTCCACTGCTCTGCTCATATCATTTCACCTCAATCCTTATTAAAAGTGGAATCACGAAGATTGGCCATCTTATAAATAACCACAGTGGCACATGGCACACCGCAGCACACCTCACATCGGTCCTGGGCATGAGGTCTGAACGGCTCGTACACCACTTTCTGTGCTAGTTTAAGAAGGCCTTGATCACCTTAGGTGCAGGGTCACTGTGCCAGAGCGTCTCTCCAGACAATCCGATATTCGACTCAGATGTCACAGAGCTCGTCATTCAAGTCAAGCCCAATGTCACAGACTGCACCGACCGGCCGGGCTCCATTCTGAGATTTAGCAACTTAATAGACAAGTAGTTTGACACGATGGGAAAAAATGAGCTCTACCAGGTGTGTGTTAAGGTGACTTTTTACAAATTTCTTAGGGACTTTCCAGACACACGGTGGAGACAAGAACTGCATGTTGGAATGAATGAAACTCCAGTGTGGAGAACTTTTTACAAACAACCATCGCAAAAAAGAATTGGCGACCTGCAATGGAGGATTCTTCATGGGGCTGTTGCCACCAACTCCTTTTTATCGGTTATTTCACCAGGAACATTAGACTGTTGTCCTTTTTGTCAACAGCGTGAGACTTTCACCTTTTTGTTAACTGCAAAAGGCTCGAATCATTTTTTACATTTCTCAAGACACTTTTGGATAGATTTGGACTGTCATTGTCAACTGTTTGCTTTATTTTTGGTGTTAAGTATACTCTGAGACAGAGAAGCAAGTGTGTGCTGGGAAATTATCTTCTGGGCCAAGCAAAACTCTCAATCCTCAAAACCAGGAGGAACAAAGAGAAAAACTCAAAGACCACCGATGTGCTCCTGATGTTTAAAGTGCTGGTGAAGTGCCGATTGAAGCTGGAATTCACCTACCACCACCTCATTGGAGATGTACAGACCTTCTGTGAATTATGGGGCCTTGGGGGGTCTTTGTATTCTGTTGAGAGGGGCAAGCTGGTGACTGGGTGGTGACTTCTTTAAATGTCCTTCAAAATATTTTCATACTGGATAGTTGAAAGCACAGAATAGGAGACTCCTGGGGAATACAATGCTATGTGTATAATGGAGAGCGATGTTTGGAGTAGGAGATTAGGAGATGAGTACAGGGGGAGTGATGATGGAGTAAACTAATTATGAAATGTGTGTTTATTATGGACAATTATTTATATTTATGTGTGGATCAGGAGGCATGTACAAGGGAGTAGTGGTTTAATGAACTAATTATGAATTACTTATTTATTATGGAAATTCTGTAACTTTGTGTGGAGTAGGAGGCGTGTATGGGGCAATAGTAGTGGAGTAATGCAACATATTTATTAACTGAATATTACTGCTGCGTTCATGTTTTTTGTCATTGCACAAAGTAAAGTTAATTTTTAATTTTAAAATAATTTATCTATTAATGTGCGGAGTAGGAGGAGTGTATGGGGGAGTAATGGTGGTCTTTGTGTTATAATGAATTAACATTTGATTTTCTTATTA
>JANRMT010027041.1:21574884-21617270 GCA_026402145.1 Polypterus bichir lapradei | reverse complement strand
AGGAAGAGACACAAGCTAAGCAGATTTGTCGATAAAATACAAAAAAATCACAGATCAATATTCTTAATACAAAAGAACTTGATAAACTTCTAACACTTTAATGAAATTTGGGAGGCCATGTGGGAAGGTCTGTAGGCTCGGATGGCTACCCAGTGGACTTTTCTAAAAACATTTCCACTAAGTTAACTCTTATTACTAACAATTTTCATAGAAGGTAGAGAAAATAAATTTTGACCCAGTCTACTCTCACCCCTCTTATACAGCACCATTGTGTCATCAGACCAGTCCAGTTTGCTGTTCATGTGGACCCCAAGGTCTGCACTGACTTCACTTCCATGATGACTTGTCTCAGGGGCTCCCTAATGTGCTGGATGTTGACCACCAATTCTTTTATCTTGCTGATGTTGAGCTGCACCATAAGACAAAGGACTCTACCAGCCCACGGTAGTCTGACTTGTCTCCATTATCAATACAAGCAACGATGAAGAGTAGTTTGAGAACCTCTTTAGATGACAAGAGCTGGTATTATATTGGAAGTTTGTTGTGTACCGGGCAAACAGGAAGGGAGATGGGATGGTTCCATAAGGTTCTCCATTATTAAAACCCACCATCTCTGGAACACACTCCTTAAGCTTCACAAACTACTGATCACATTGCCCATGATCCAGGAGACTGTGGGGGCATTATATTTATAGCCCTTAGCTTGTTCTATACCCTGTGAGGCATCATGGTGTTAAAGACAGTGGAGAATCAAAGAACATGATCCTGAATAATAGAAGTGCTGGCTTTGTCCAAGTGGGAGTAGGGTCTGTGGAGCATGTAGATCAGAACCTCCAAAAAAGGCTATCTTAACAGCATTATAGGCCCCCCAAAGCAGTGCAGTGGGGCTCCTACTTACACAACCACTCAACAAGTCACAACATACATAGATTAGCATGAAGACCTATGCCCCTGGGCAACTGCCCAGCGTGCCCATGAATTAAGACCGCCCTGCCTCCAGACCTATATGTGTGCCTGGTAGGAAGCCTTCAGATGATCAGAATGGTCTGTAACCGGGTGGGGGGGAGCTGTTTCAGGACCAGCCTCTCAAAGGTCTTCATAACATATGAAGTGAAGTAGGAAGTAAGTGTGTTGATGACATCTTGAAGAAGTGACAGTGTGAGGTAAGCAAATTAGGCTACTGTATAGATATTGGTGTAAGAAGCAGGACTGAGACAAATGGCATAACAACATTTATTTATATAACACTTTCCAATACAAAATGCTGTACAAATGGCAGTAAGTGGAAACAAACAAAAACAATAAGTAAATAAACTAATTATTGTAAGAGTCAGATGGTCAATGGGGAGAAGACAAAAACTCCTGTGGAAAAAACAAACCTCTGGAGATCCATGACCAAAAGCCATTACTGACACATGGCACATTCAGCCTGTGTTTATGATGGAAATAAACATTAAAAATCTGCATAAGAAAAGTAAGGTTTGTGTTTTGAGAAAGAAGAGACAATGTAGAATAAATGAAAAATATTTTAAAAATTATCCCATTAGGGTGCTCTGAAAATGAGATCCAAAATGATTTTTTGGATTTGAGAAGTCTGCTGTTCAAACCCTGATAGAGTTGCTTTTCTGCTTATTGATTAATCCCAAGGGGAAATTCACATACTCCAGCAGCAGCATACTGATAAAAAACAATATTAAATTAAAGAGTGATAAACATGCAGGAAAAAAACAGACAATAACTTTGTATAATGTTAACGTTAACGTTTACCCCCCTGGGTGGAACTGAAGAGTCGCATAGTGTGGGGGAGGAATGATCTCCTCAGTCTGTCAGTGGAGCAGGACGGTGACAGCAGTCTGTCGCTGAAGCTGCTCCTCTGTCTAGAGATGATCCTGTTCAGTGGATGCAGAGGATTCTCCAGACTGACAGGAGCCTGCTCAACGCCTGTCGCTCTGCCACAGATGTTAAACTGTCCAGCTCCATGCCTACAATAGAGCCTGCCTTCCTCACCAATTTGTCCAGGCATAAGGCATCCTTCTTCTTTATGCTGTCTGCCCAGCACACCACCGCATAGAAGAGGCCATTCACCACAATTGTCTGATAGAACATCTGCAGCATCTTATTGCAGATGTTGAAGGATGCCAGCCTTTTAAGGAAGTATAGTCAGCTCTGTCCATTCTTACACAGAGCATGAGTATTGGCAGTCCAGTCCAATTTATCATCCAGCTGCACTCCCAGGTATTTATAAGTCTGTACCCTCTGCACACAGTCACTTCTGATGATCACGGGGTCCATGAGGGGTCTGGGCCTCCTAAAATCCACCCCCAGTTCCTTGGTCTTGCTGGTGTTCAGTTGTAAGTGGTTTGAGTCGCACCATTTAACAAAGTCCTTGATTAGGTTCCTATACTCCTCCTCCTGCCCACTCCTGATGCAGCCCACGATAGCAGTGTCATCAGTGAACTTTTGCACGTGGCAGAACTACGAATCGTATTGGAAGTCTGATGTATATAAGCTGAACAGGACCGGAGAAAGTACAGTCCCCTGCGGCGCTCCTGTGTTGCTGACTACAATGTCAGACCTACAGTTCCCAAGACGCACATACTGAGGTCTGTCTGTAAGATAGTCCACGATCCATGCCACCAGGTATGAATCTACTTGTTGTTTACAAGTACAGTATGTGTCTCTGAGGCCTAAACATAACTAATTGAAATTCTGGTCAATTTCAATGGGCTGCTTTGAACATGCAGGGCCATCTGGACCAAATGTGTTAATTTCATCACATACTATAATAATAATAATAATAATAATAATAATAATAATAATTCATTACATTTATATAGTGTTTTTCTCAGTACTCAAAGCGCTACCAATTAATGTACCAGTGTGCATAGTCTGGGCCTGCTCGGTGGTTTGGTTCTTAAGCTATGGGCTTGTAAAGTGTTATGAAAAATGAGGCCGGATAGAAGCAACACTCCCTTCCCCTCGGTAAACTGGCTGTATCTTGGAAAGCATTGATCTTGCATCAAAAAAATAATTTACTGGGTGTCTCTTGACTAGCTTGGGTACACCTGGTAATTTTTCCAGAATTTTTTGAGTCCATAGTGCGTGGGCTATTGGTTAATTTGACATGGAATGACCCTAAAATAGGATTGTGGTGACACCTTAAAGGGGTGTCAGAATTGGGTAAAAAAAAAAGACAGCATTGATGGTGAAGACCTCTGAACCACCGTTCACATCCTGGGTAACTCCCTGTGCGGAGTTTGCACATTCTCCCCGTGTCTGTGTGGGTTTCTTATGGGTTCTCTGGTTTCCTCCGACAGTCCAAAGATATGCAGACTAGGTGGACTGGTGACGCTAAATTAGTACAAGTGTGTGAGTGTGTTCACCCTGCATTGGACTGGTGCCATAAGCTTACTGGGATACCCCGCTGCTACCCTATTCAGGGTTAAGAGGGCTCTGAATGGTTTAGTAGATCCATGTTATATATTTGGATCACAGGCAGGTTAAGTCAGATGAGTGAGAGGCAAGAATTGGACCAGCATCTTCATAATTTATGTCCCAGGACATTAGCCTGTATACCGCATTGCTTATTCTACAATATAAATGAGTGCAGAATCCAACCATTCATTTCCTGAACACACACACCTGATGGAGTTGCATTTGGGGGTTTATTCACATTTCATTTTCTATTAATATAACACATGCCTAATAAAAATAAATAACTTTTGCTGTCTATGGGGTCATCAGTTGCCTCTCTTTGGCTACAGGAATGTTTCCTCAAAAAGCTGAAGGAGAAGGTGGCATTTTTTAGTTCAAGGCCAGACTTACCAACCCTCTTGGGATGTGTTAAAGAAAATGCCTCCTGCTTTGCCCTGCGGTGGCAAAATAACAGTGAACCGTAACACTATAGCTGCTCTGCCACCGGAGCGCCCATAGTAGGCAGATGAATGTTTGTGGTGGAATGTCAGCAATGAAGAAAATATTCACAACATTCTTTATCGGACAGGTTCAGGCATGTCAGGGGTCCGGCAGTTTAATGTTGAGGAGCAAATGTGTGTGTGTGTGTGTGTGTGTGTCAGTTTACTTTACACTTTATAGATAGATAGATAGATAGATATGAAAGGCACTATATAATGGATGGATAGATAGATAGATAGATATGAAAGGCACTATATAATGGATAGATAGATAGATATGAAAGGCACTATATGATGGATAGATAGATAGATAGATAGATAGATAGATAGATAGATAGATAGATATGAAAGGCACTATATGATAGATAGATAGATAGATAGATAGATATGAAAGGCACTATATGATAAACTGCTCAAAAAAGTTAAAGGAACACTTTGAAAACACATCAGAGCTCGATCCTGCTGGCTATCTCTGCTGATATGGACTGATATGGTAATGTGTTTGGAACGAAAGGATGGCAAATCGTTTGATGGAACTGAAGATGATCAACCTACAGAGGGCTGATTTCAAAGAAACCCCGAAAATCAAAGTGAAAAAATGAGGCGGCAGGCAGGCAGGTCGATTTTGCCAGAAATTGCCAAAAATTCATTGTAGCGACTCCAAATCGTACTCAGTAGTTTGTATGACCCCCATGTGCTTGTATGCATGCCTAACAATGTCCTAATGAGACGATGGATGGTGTCTTGGGGGATCTACTCCCAGATCTGGACCAGGGCATCACTGAGCTCCTGGACAATCTGAGGTGCAACCTGGCGTCGTCAGATGGACTGAAACATAATGTCACAGCCAGAGGTGTTCTATTGGATTGAGGTCAGGTGATTGAGCGTGGGGGCCAGTCAATGGTATCAATTCCTTCAGGCAGCATAACGTTCTCCACGGCTTCTCCGAACCCTTTCTTGTCTGTCAAATGTACTCAGGATGAACCTGCTGTCATCTGTGAAAAGCACAGGGTGCCAGTGGTGGACCTGGCAATTCTAGTATTCTATGGCAAATGCCAATCGAGCTCCACGGTGCCGGGCAGGCACTGAGCACAGGGCCCACTAGAGGACGTCGGGCCCTCAGGTCACCCTGATGAAGTCTGTTTCTGATTGTTTGGTCAGAGACATTCAAACCAGTGGTGTGCTATAGGTCATTTTGTAGGCTCTGCCAGTGCTCATCCTGTTCCTCCAGTCCTGCTGATTGGTTAAGGACCTTCTACAAGGGGCCATGTCCAGCTTTCCTAGAGTAACTGCCTGTCAGTCTCCTGGAATCTCCTCCATACCCTTGAGACTGTGCTGGGAGACACAGAAAACCTTCTGGCAATGGCACATGATATTGATGTGCCTGCCATCCTGGAGAAGTTGGATTACCTGTGCCAGCTCTGTAGGGTCCAGGTATGGCCTCATGCTACCAGTAGTGACACTGACCGTAACCAAATGCAAAACAAGTAAAAAAACAGATGAGGAGGGAAAATGTCAGTGGCCTCCTTCCACCTGTTAAACCATTCATTCCTGTTTTGGGGGTCGTCTGATTGTTGCCCCTCTAGTGCCCCTGTTGTTAATTTCATTAACACCAAAGCAGCTAAAACTGATTAACAAGCCCCTCGGCTATTTAACTGACTGGATCAATAGCCCAGAGGTTTCATTGACTTGATGCTATACTCTCATTAAAAAGTGTGCCTTTCATTTTTTTAGATAGATAGATAGATAGATAGATAGATAGATAGATAGATAGATAGATAGATAGATAGATAGATAGATAGATAGATAGATAGATCTAAAATTCTCCAGTACCAGCAGCGCTCAGAGCCAGTAGGCCAGTGTCATTTGACAATGTTAATTGCCGTGCCAAGTTTAATTTAGATTGAGTGATTCATTTTTCAGTTATGTCACAACTTTCATTCTTTCCATATAAAGGATATGTTTAGAGAATAGAAACCACCATCAAAGAGTTAAAGACAATCCAAAGGGAAATGCCAGATGAAAGCAAGCGTCACACACTAAAGATCTGAGAGTGGCAACCAAACAACAGCGCACTTCAAACTCAAAGTTACGAATGATGAATGTTGTGGATATGAGGAGCTTCCATAGAAAGTGGGAGATATTTGAGGGAGATTTAGCAGAAGGAAAGTCAGAAGTATCTATTTTGAAAGCAAAACAGAAACAAGTAAATGAGGGTTGGGGTCTGGAATTTTGTCTCATTTAATTTTGTTGTCCAAAGGACAAAAATGACAGAAAGCATCAGCATGCAGTTGAAGGCTCTACATAATGCTGTTAGATAAAGAGGAGTCAAAAGTCGAAAGTTGATCCAAAATTGAATGCCAGATTCCAGTGGAGGCTCCACTGATACATGGTAGAGACCTTAAGGGGCGTGGCTTCACAGGTGTAGGAAGTGACCTCATCAGTCTTCTGGCCCTTTGTCTTACTCCATATTAAGGAAAGAGATGGAACAAAAGCTAGCAGTGGTGTCACACTCTTTTCTTTGCTTTTTTTTTTTATTAACCCCGCATAAGCCCATAAATTGTTCCCCACACTCATATATCTGGCATCATATTCAAGACACAATTCAAACTCTATACCACGAAACAATCTCATTGCTATAATTGTCCCAATAGCCAAATTGAGATTAAAATCCTTCATCTGCAGTTCTCCAAATTGGATAAAATGTTTAGACTTTCTGTTATTCATGTTTAAAAGGTACTGGGTTCAAATCTTGCTACTGACAGTGTTTGACCATGAGCAAGTCACTTGACCTGCCTGTGCTCCAATTGTAAAACCAAAAGAAATGTATCCATTTTTATCATAAATGTTGTAAGTTGCCTTGGATAAAGGTGTCAGCCACATAAGTAAATGTAAATGTAAAAAAATCCCATACCAAATGGCATGTAGCACAGACCTATGCATTGCATTTGTCATTCCAACAGATATGGCATCACAAACATTTGTAACAATGCATTTTATTACTACAAATGTTTCTAATGCACTATCTATTGCAGTGACAAGTGCAATGCATTTTTTGCCACATGCATTACAAAATACATTCTAACAGATGGCACATCACAAACATTAACAATGCTTTTACAAACCCCTTACCAAATGGCACATAACAGAGACATATACATCATATTTGTCAATCCAAGAGATAGAGCATCACAAACATCTGTAGTAATTAAATGCCCTGCTTTTGCCACTTTTATAGCAATGCATTTTATTATTATAAAGGTTTGTGATGCACCATCTGTTGGAATGTCAAATGCAGGACAGTTAATTACTACAGTACATGCACTGCAAATTACATTGCAATAGACGGCACACTGCAAACTTTAAAGCTTAAATTTCAACCCCTCTTAGATGGGGAGCACAGCTTTTTATTATTATTATTATTATTTTTTTTTTTTTGTTGTTGATGGTGGTGCTATTATTTTTAAATGAGTTAGTCAATTGTTCAGCCTATTCTGGTGTTCATTAACCAACTTAACATACTTAGTAAAATAGTTGAGTTGCACAGCTAAATTATACTAAAACAATGTATGGGCTGTTTGTATTTTATATGGGTGACAGGATATACTCGTATCTTGATCAAGAGTTTGGTGAGCAGTCCATTTTTAATGTACCGGTTGACATTTTACTGAATGCCGTCTCTACAGCCTCTCTCAGACTTTTGATATTTTCTGGTATTCTCACAGTTCTCAATGGTCTAACAAATCCATTCTTCATGCTGCAGGAGATTGAAAATTAAAATTGGGTTATTGGAAGGAACTCTTCTTTGAGGAGGAGCATTAAACTTAAGACAAAATTTTCATGGCATTTTTGGATTCGAAGTATGCCATAACAGCAAACATGCATTGAGACAGAGGCCTGTTGTCCATGTTTAAAGACACTGCATTTAGTATTCGACACTGCTAAGGCACTTTTCATACTCATGTTCTATTGGCTCATCCACCCCAAAGTCATCACATCTTTGTGCCAGGCACATTTTTTCATTTTGATGTTTCCAAGTAGCTCTGTGACCCGTCCACCTCACAAGCTTGTCTATGTCAGCACATCCTCTTTCTCCCTTCTTATCCATGTCTTTGCTTGTCAGTCATCTCCATTTGATTGTTTCACAGGTTGGGTGAAGTGTGGCGGTGTCATGGGGGATGTCTGTTTCGTAGCTCTGAGTGATGTGTCAGCGGTGTTGCTGATCGCATACTACCATAATAAATAGCAGGCTAGATAGGGGGTGGTATATCATTTGGATGAACTGAGTTAATTTTGATACACAATAATGTGGGGACCCATCACAAACATGGCTGTGACCCTAGTGGAGCTGCAACTCATAGTTCTAGAAACACTGTGCTCAATGAATAACTAATGCTGAGTTCAGAGCTAAAATAGAAAACAAACTCACTCACAATACCATGAAGGATGTCTACAATCGGGAATAATTACTGGACCCAAGAAATCCAGAGGTGATAGAGGGGGAATATGAGCAAAGTTAGCAACCTAAACCAAATTTTAATACATTTTCCCTCCTTCCACCACCATCACCTCCTTCCAATGACCAATTCCCCCAAACCATCTTTGCCACATCAACAACAGTAGTTCAGCTAGTGATAAATCCACCTCTGACCACCAAGTATGGTCTGTCCATAAGTGATGAGCAAAGTGAGAAGACAACTGAAGAGGCTACACACACAGGGAAAGCTGCAGGACCAGACAGACTGACCGACTTTGTGGTGTCCTCTGTCACCTGTTCATTTAGTCACAGGCTCCAGAAAACGCAAATGCTGTGGAAAGCATCCTGCATTATTAAAGTTCCAAAGAAAGCAGGGGTCTCTCCAACTAATGACTACAGACCAGTGGGTCTTAGTTCTAAATTCACAAAGACCTTTGAGGGGCCGGTCCTGGACTATTTGAGTCCATCAGTGGTAGACCACCTGGACCCACTGCAGTTTGCCTATCAGACAAAGACTGGAGCGGAAGAGGGAATTGTATATCTGCTCCTCAGGGCTTGCTCCCACCTGGACAAGGCTGGCAGCACTGTACAGATTATTATTTCTGATTTCTCCAGTGCTTTCAGTATCATCCAGCCATCCGTGTTAAGGAGTACATTCAGAGATATGCATATAATGGACGATCGCTCAGGCAGACCACAGTTTGTGAGACTCAAGGACTGTGGCTCTGATGTGGATGGTAAGAACACTGGATCAGTCCTGTCTACTTTTCTTTTCACCCTATGCACCTCGGACTACAAATATATCAGCAGGTCAAGTCACTGGCAGAAATTCCCAGATGACTCTGCACCAATGGGGCGTATTGACGTGGAAGATTAAGCAGAGAATAGCAGTTAGGTGGAGAATCTTGAGAATGGCCTGCAAATTAACATCAGCAAAACCAAGGAGGTTGTTATTGACTTTTGACCAGTCACTCTTCAGGAGGTAGATGGGGAGGTGGTGCACTGCCACAAGCACTTGGGGGACCACATCAATGTCATATTGAACTGGTGTAATAACACAGAGCAACTAGACAAGAAAAGAGAGTAGACTCTCGTTTTAGGAGTCTGAGCTCCTTTAATGTAGGTAATGACATCCTTCACTTCTTCTACACCTTTACGATGCCCAGTGTGATTTTCTATACTAGGACATGCTGGACCAGTTACATCACTTCAAGAGAGGCCCAGAGAATTAACAAGCTAAATTAAAGGGGCAGACTCAATTATGGGGGTGCACTCTGGGCCCCCTGGAGGTCATAACTGGTTTTAACTTTTGTATTTTACTTTTGTTTATAATCTGTGTTTTATCTATTGTTCGGTGTTCTTGAGTGTTTAGAAAGGCGCCTACAAATGAATAAAATGTATTATTATTATTATTATTATAATAACAAAACTGAATGCCATTATGAACAAAGTTGCACATCCTCTCTCTTGAGGACTTTCAGCCAGAAGAATTTTTCAGCAGAAGTGTGTCAAGAAACGCTATTAGGGCTTCTTCATGCCTGCGACCATCTATAGTACCTTAATCATGTCTCACTGGGACTGTTCTTTTTATTTCTTTGACATTTTCTTTCCTTTTAGTCATTCTGGTTTGTATTTGAGAAGGAGATTGTTATTTGTTATAATAAAATAATATTTCTTTATTTACTGAGCCTCTGTAAGAAGCCAAATTTCTCCTTATTTACAAATAAAGAGTTATCTATCTATCTATCTATCTATCTATCTATCTATCTATCTATCTATCTATCTATCTTATGTTAGGTAGATTGCCCAGAGGGGACTGGGCGGTCTCATGGCCTGGAATCCCTGCAGATTTTATTTTTTTTCTCCGGCCGTCTGGAATTTTTTTTTTGTTTTTTCTATCCCCCCTGGCCATTGGACCTTACACTTATTCTATGTTAATTAATGTTGACTTATTTTCTTTTCTTACTGTGTCTCTTATTTTTCTATTCTTCATTATGTAAAGCACTTTGAGCTACATTTTTTTGTATGAAAATGTGCTATATAAATAAATGTTGTTGTTGTATCTATCTATCTATCTATCTATCTATCTATCTATCTATCTATCTATCTATCTATCTATAAAATGGTAGTGCAGCACAGGCCGCATCTGTACTCACTCATGCCAGGCCAGTCTAGCAGTGCCAATTAACCTGGCATAAGCTCAATATGCAAAGTGCACAAATGTGGTGCCCACATCTGGCATTTGGTGCCAGAGTTTAGGATTTGTGAGTTAGAGATGTTAACCGCTGGACCACCTCTCAACACGTTTTGGGGTAGAGTGCTGGCTCTCTGGCTAAAGGATCTGTGCTAGAAACTGGAAGGTTACTGGTTGGAATCCTGGCTGTGCCAGAAGGAATGCCACTATCTATTATAATGAGGCGCTATCTAGTGCCCGACATGGCACAAACTGACACAGTGGAACGTACAAAATAAACAAAGGGTTTGATTTTTCTCTTCAGCCGTGGGGCACGTCTTCCCCATGTCCCACCGGCCCAATACAGTCCCAAAGCAAAACAACACCACCAAAACACTCTCTTCCTTTCTCCTTTACCACCATTCCTCCTCAAGCTTAGTCTTCCTCCTCCCGACTCTGGCCCCTGAGTGGTGGTGGCTGGCCCCTTTTATAGCCCACCCGGAAGCGTTAAAGGTGCTTGACCACCTGGTCGCAACTGCAGTTCCAGGTGGGGTTGAAGACTCATCCAGCCAGGCTGTTGATTCCATGCAGGACCCCCTAGCGGCTACCCTAGCTCCCAGCCAGGCTGTGGAGGACTCCATCTCCCATGGAGCCATGCGGGAGGTTGGGGAATCACCATCGGCCAGGGAGGCTGCCACCAAGTGTCCCAGTGGAGGTATTGAGCTGTCCATGGTTGCTCCCCCAGTGCTCCCCCAGAACAGATGCAGCAGGGGCATCCCGGCCAGCCATGGGACCCAGCCGCCCATCACACTATCTATCTATCTATCTATCTATCTATCTATCTATCTATCTATCTATCTATCTATCATATAGTGCCTTTCATATCTATCTATCTATCTACAGTCATGGCCAAAAGTTTTAAAACACAAGTATTGGTTTTCACAAAGTCTGCTGCTTCAGTGTTTTTAGATCTTTTTCTCTGGTGTTTCTATGGTATACTGAAGAATAATTACAAGCATTCCATAATTTTCAAAGGCTTTCATTGACAGTTATTTGTTTATGCAAATATTTGCAGTGTTGACCCTTCTTTCTTTTTCAAGATCTCTGCAATTTGCCCTGGCAGGCTGTCAATCAACTTCTGGGCCAAATCCTGACTGATGGCAGCCATTTCTTGCATAATCAATGCTTGGAGTTTGTCAGAATTAGTGGGTTTTTTTTTTGTCCACCCGCCTCTTGAAGATTAACCACAGATTCTCAATAGGAGTAAGGTCTGGGGAGTTTCATGGCCATAGACCCAAAATTTCGATAATTTGTTCCCTGAGTCACTTAGTTGTCACTTTTGCCTTATGGCCCAGTGCTCCATTATGTTGCCAAAGACATTGCTGGACACCAAACTGATCTTGAAAGGTTGGGAGAAGTTACCCTTGGAGGATGTTTTAATCCCATTCCTTATTCATGGCTGTGTTCTTAGGCAAAATTGTGAATGAGTCCACTGCCTTGTCTGAGAAGCAACCCCACACACGAATGGTTTCAGGATGCTTTACTGTTGGCGTGACACAGAACTGATGGTAGCGCTGCTCACCTTTTCTTTTTTCCAAATGCCCCAAACAATCAGAAACGGGATTCATCAATGACTTTCCCCCAGCAGTCCTCAGCAGTCCAATCCCTGTACCAGATGTTGTTCTTGGCTTCTTTGCTGCCCTTCTTGACACCCACCAGTCAATCCTCCAAACATTTTCGTCTCCCTCACTGTGCGTGCTGATGCACTCCCACCTGCCTGCTGCCATTCCTGAGCAAGCTCTGCACTGATGGTGCCCCCCGATCCCGAGCCATGAATCAACTTTAGGAGACGGTCCTGGCGCTTGCTGGACTTTCTTGGGCGCCCTGAAGCCTTCTTCACAACAGCAGTGGAAATGGTTTTTTTTGGGGATTAAGTTCATTTTCATGGCACTGAAGGACTTTGCAATTAATTGTAATTCATCTGTTCACTCTTCATAACATTCTGGAGTAGATGCAAATTGCCATCATAAAACCTAAGGCAGCAAACTTTGTGAAAATTAATATTTGTGTCATTCTCAAAGCTTTTAGCCATAACTGTATCTATCTCTTCAGATAATAGGAACATCGAAAAGAATGTTAATACAGGGATCTTTTAAGACAGACAAAGCATAGTCTAAAGTTTATTACTGTTGTGTTACGGCTTCTTACGACGTATAATGTCTTAAGTCTGTTTGTCTACTATTTAAGCACCCTGGATGATCATTCATTGCAAAGGATTTTTAAAAATGTCAGTACATTTTTAAGATGATTTGACCATCAGCTCCTAAAGAACAAACATTTGTCAGAAGCACAAGTTGGCTCAAGTGATGGCACAGAATACTTATGAGGTGGACATTTCTAGCTCTGTTCCCTGTTTACAACTTGGCTCTTGTGCAGTTATTTGTATCTTCAGTATGATGAGACATCTATGGGCTCTGAGTGGTAGCTACTGCGGCCCAAATGTAATATGTGGAGGTTTTTAAATAATTAAAGTGTTATTAATAAAGACAATTGTATAAAGCTGTCTGCTGTTCCCATTCGTTATGCTTTATAATGTGATATCCCAGCTGAGTACTCTTGACTGACTGAGGCACACGGCTCCTCTCCTAACCTGCTGCCTGTCAGCCAGTGACGGCAGACGCACACTGCAGCAGCAGCTGGTTCAGTTGCTTTTTGCATAAACATGCTGTATATCAAGCCAGTCTTGACATCCGAAATCTGGTTTGAATGATAAGCAGCATGTGCATTTTTATACTGATAATCGGAATATGAGCCTCTTTAGCTTCAGGGAGGCATTTAAATAGGAGTATTGTGCCGGTCAAAGTCAGCGGCTGCCTTATAAATGGGTTTAGATAATGACCCTTCGTCTTGAAATGCTCTGTGCGCTCCTGCCTCTGCAAGGTCAGATTTGAAAAAGACAAAGATGCTTAGTCAGAGTCTGCACATTTATCTGATAAAAGATGGCACATTTAGGTCTTCTAGCTAGCTAGTTATAAAAAGAAAAAAAATCAATAATTATATTATGAGTTTCTGGGCTCATTCACTGTGACAGGGTGAGACACACAACTGCAGAAACTCAGGGCAGACTTCATCAAACAAGGATACGCTCCCAAATCAACAGACCTACAAATCAGGAGAGCCATGGCTTTACTCAGAGAAAACCTTCTGGAATACAGAGGTGCAGGAACCAAGAACTGGGTCGCACTAGTTGTAACTTATCATCCACATCTGGAAACACTTCGCAAAATTATGAAAGAGCTTCAACCCATGGTACAGAGACAATAAATTGAAGGATGTGGCAGAAAAGTAATGAGACTGATTTTTTATTTACCAAAGTTTTTATTTTTTTCAAACATCAATGTTATCCCCTTCAAAGTAGTTCCCTTGGGCAGCTACACACCATTGGAGACGTTGTTCCCACTGTTGGTAGCAGCGCTGGAAGTCTTCAACCGGTATGGTCTTCAGCATGTCCGTTACACTCTTTTGGATGTCCCGAAATGACGTCCTTTGAGGACATTTTTCAGTTTAGGAAAAAGGAAAAAGTCACACGGACTGAGGTCAGGTGAATAAGGGGGCTGGGGAACCACAGGAATGCGTTTTTTCGATTGTCCTTCTGCTCAATTGTGAGGTTTTTCAGCACCATTTTGTCACAGATCTTTCGCATGTGCAAATGTTCAGTCAAAATTTGATGAACGGTAAATCTGTTCAAATTTAATTGTTCACTCAACACTCTTAATGTTAAACGACGGTCTGATCTCACAAGAGCGTTCACACGTTCGATGTTTTCATTGGTTTTCGAAGTTGAAGGCCTCCCTGAAAAACTTGAGCTCGGGATAAAGAATGTTCCCCATAGGCCTGTTTTAACTTTTCAAACGTCACACTTGCCGATTCTCCAAGCTTAACACAAAATTTAATGGCACAACGTTGCTCCAAATTCCGCTGTTCCATTTTGCGTGACGCACAACCAAAAACACAACTTCGCTAATAGCAGTCACAAAAATCACGTAGTTAACGGAAGGAGTTGAAACTCGCACTGAGCTATGGGAGGGTACTGATACACGTGCTCTATCAAGGACAACAGCGCAGCGTTGCCAGATCGCTTGCAGTGTTGCCAGTCTCATTACTTTTCTGCCACACCTCGTATATTCCCAGAACCTCCCCTTCTTGCATACAGATAACCACCAAACCTCAAACAACTGATTGTCCGAAACTCTATGTGTGGCTCGACAGCAAGTGGCACATCTCTGTGTCTACAGAACAGGTGTGGCACCTGTGCACATATCTACACGACAGATCAGGTAGTTATACTACATTGCCAGCAGGAGCATAAAATAAATGGCCTGTTCACATTCAGATCTGCTAATGTGGTCTACCCAATCATGTGCATAAGGTGTCCCAACACTGGACTGTATGTAGGGGAAGCTGGTCAGACACTGCGCCAGCGAATGAACTCACATAGATTTCATATTAATCAGAACAGTGTTGATCTTCCGGTGGCAGCACACTTTAATAGTTCTAACGGCCGACCCCTTACCCAGACCGGCCTCTACACTACCAAGACTATAACTTGGATAACCTGAGGTTTCCTGCTCTAATAATAAGCCGTACTCCTTACAAGATGTCTTATTTTCCCGACACGACGAAATAACCAGAGACAGTAAACAGATATGTCAAATTAAACACAGATATATTGTAAAATGAAAGACAGACAAACATTCAATAATAAATAAATACAGTATGTATATGGGTGCACAAATTACCACTTATCCCGAAACACCAGTGACTAATTAACTCTTTGAGGGCTGAATATTTTTTGCAGGCAACTCTGTTTTCTGAAAAGCACACAAAGCAAAGGTTTCACATGCAAATCAACGTAAAACGTCTGTTGCTGTGGCTGCTGTTGTTGCCGTTCAGTGTCTCTGGTGGCTGTGCAGGGACAGCTTGGTGGCTCTGGCTGCCTGGCCTGTCTTTGAGTGGTAGTGCGACACAATCTGGTTTGTACCTCTTGTCATTGTAAGTGGCGCTCCTCCCAGGCGAACGATGCCGTGGGCACATCAGCTACACAAGCGCATTCAGCACCACGATCAGCTGGGGACCGATCAACTGAAGCCGGTTTCCTCACTTTCGTTTTCAATCTCCATCTTCAGATCACTTGCATTAAAAAAAATGGAATCCAACAAATCTGAGTCCGATTTGGCAATAATACGCAAAACGTCGTCCACAGAGTATTTTGCTTTGTGCATTCCCTTTGGTCTCTCGTCAGATATCAATGCCATTTTAGAGGTTGTTTGCTCTTCGCTACTCACGCATGCGCAGATAATCGAGGTCAAATCAACGAAACTAACTTTCCTTTTAGCAAAGAGAGTTGAACTAAAACATAACAGCGAGTTTTGTCGCTGTTTATGGCTAATTACCGTCCTCTACCCCTGAATTTCGACAAAAGTCGACATCCGCCCTGAGTTAATATACCGTAGCTCACAAAAGTGAGTACACCCTTCACATTTTTGTAAATATTTTATTATATCTTTTCATGGGACAACACTGATGATATGACACTTTGATCCAATGTAAAGTACTACATGTACATCTTATATAGCAGTGTAAATTTGCTGTCCCCTCAAAATAACACAACCATTAATGTCTAAATCGCTGGCAACAAAAGTGAGTACACCCCTAAGTGAAAAATGTCCAAATTGTGCCCAGTTAGTCATTTTCCCTCCCCGGTGTCATGTGACTTGTTAGTGTTACAAGGTCTCAGGTGTGTTAAATTTGGTGTTATCGCTCTCACGCTCTCTCATACTGGTCACTGGAAGTTCAACATGGCACCTCATGGCAAAGAACTCTCTGAGGGTCTGAGAAAAAGAATTGTTGCTCTACATAAAGATGGCCGAGGATATAAGAAGATTGCCAACACCCTGAAACTGAGCTGCAGCACGGTGGCCAAGACCATACAGCGACAGGTTCAACAGGACAGGTTCCACTCAGAACAGGCCTCGCCATGGTCGACCAAAGAAATTGAGTGCACGTGCTCAGCGTCATAGCCAGAGGTTGTCTTTTGAAAACAGACGTATGAGTGCTGCCAGCATTGCTGCAGAGGTTCAAGGGGTGGGGGGGTCAGCCTATCAGTGCTCAGACCATATGCCCGCCACACACTGCATCAAATTGGTGTGCATGGCTGTCTTCCCAGAAGGAAGCCTCTTCTAAAGATGATGCACAAGAAAGCCCGCAAACAGTTTGCTGAAGACAAGCAGACTAAGGACATGGATTACTGGAACCATGTCCTGTGGTCTGATGAGACCAAGATAAACTTATTTGGTTCAGATGGTGTGTGGCGGCAACCAGGTGAGGAGTACAAAGACAAGTGTATCTTGCCTACTGTCAAGCATGGTGGTAGGAGTGTCATGGTTTGGGGCTGCATTTACAATAAACCCTCCATTGCCCCCAAACTATGAACAAAAGCACACAACACAAATACAAACATAGATCTGACAAACACGGCAGTTGAAAATGTGGTATTGAATCTGGATGTAATGATATTGTGCTTCATCCCGACAACAGAACGACCTCACCGTAAATGTCCTGGCAATGGGTGGAATGACTTCAACCCCGGGCTTTCTCGACTCTGGCTGTCGTGATGAATGATCGGTAGATGAAAAAGCAGGAAGTGGAATGAAGCAATGAATAGCAGTGATGAGTTTGTAGATGGATGGTTAAATTGTCTCCTTTTCCTCTCTCTCTCTCTCCTCGCCTCTTGCCTCTCTGTCTTCGGCCTTCACTCCTCTTTTTTAAATGTAAAATGTCCCGGATGTATCTGGTGTGTAAACAGGTGATTTCCATCTTGGGGCTGCGGTCTCTCTCCATCCTCCTTTCCCTCTGCACTTATGGGGACAGCATTCACTGACGCACACATAACGGACATTAAAAGGGGACGATGAAAACAAAATACACAGAATATACTATTACTACCCCCCCCCCCCCCCCCCCACCCCAACCTTGAACAAGGGAGGGCCGAAGTACGGCTTAAGATTGGCCACATGAATAGTATCTAGCTTGGTGTTAGTGCCAATACTCCTCTGAACCTGGAAACTGACGGGACCTGTTTGTGAAATGATTTGGGCTTGACCTAACCATTAAGGTGCTAGCTTGGTGGAGAACATTTTGCTGGAATCCGAGAGATGGTGAGCTCTAATCCAGACCAAATCACCTGGCTGAAAGTGCACCTCCTTACGCCAGGCATTATATAACTTGGCATGTCTGGATTTCGAACCCACCAATCTCTGTCGGATTCTCTAACGCAATTCCTCGAGCTTAAATTGATTATTGTAGATGTTGGTTTCTGGACTAGGGGCTCTGGGAAGGAGTAGGTCAAGCGGCCCTTCAGCTGTCTGCCCAGCGCAACCAAAGCAGGCGTTCACCTGTGGCTTCATGCCACGCAGTGTTCAGGGCAAACCGGAGCTCGGGGAGCCATTTATCTCAATCCTGATGCCGTTCACCCACTTAGGAGGCTATCATGCTCTTCAGGGTCCGCTTCACTCACTCTGTCATGTTGGCCTGGGGATGGTAAGCTGTTGTCAGGCTTTTGGCCACAGCATAAAGGATCTGAGGGTCACTGTGCTTATGAGTAATTTCAAGACCCAACAGGAGCAGAGAGAATGGGAATACAAACTTACGTTTAAATTCAATACTCTACAAAATGGTCTGCATAGAGACAAGAGTTTTATGACCAGATATGTGGACTAACAGACTGATTGACCAGCTGACTACATCTGAGGCCTATCTTACAGACAATGCACTTAAAAAAAAAACCTTACAGGACTTTCTCTAGTGATTGTTATCTTATCTCTACATTTTATTAGTTCATTGTTCTCTTCTTTCAGGGTTAATTCATCTAAGGTTTATTAATTTGGCTAACATTTGAACAAAACGTTTGTTAAGATGAAAGAAAAAAATCACTTTGCTGTCCCAACATAAGCTACAGTATTTTTCAGTTTCTTTAATAATAAAAATCCATCCATCCATTATCCAACCTGCTATATCCTAACTACAGGGTCACGGGGTCTGCTGGAGCCAATCCCAGCCAGCACAGGGCACAAGGCAGGAACAAACCCTGGGCAGAGTGCCAGCCCACCACAGGGCACACACACACCCACACCAAGCACACACTATTGACAATTTAGAATCGCCAATGCACCTAACCTGCATGTCTTTGGACTGTGGGAGGAAACCGGAGCGCCCGGGGGAAACCCACACAGACACGGGGAGAACATACAAACTCCGTGCAGGGAGGACCCGGGAAGTGAACCCAGGTGTCTTTACTGTGAGGCAGCAGAGCTACCCACTGCACCACCGTGCCGCCCAAATAATAACAGTAATACATTTTATTTATATGGTGCCTTTCCTGAAGAAGGGGCCTGAGTTGCCTCAAAAGCTTGCATATTGTAATCTTTTTAGTTAGCCAATAAAAGGTGTCATTTTGCTTAACTACATTCATATGGCTAACACGGTACAACGCTCTACTACTAGAGTGGGGAACTGGACGATATGGAGGGACCTCAGAGTAGAACTGCTGGGAAGTTTTCACACTTAATTATTTTACATTCATCCATCCATCCATTTTCCAACCCGCTGCATCCTAACTGCAGGGTCAAGGGGGTCTGCTTATTTTACAGCAGTGATCTAAATTATTTACAAATTAAAAGCACAAAATTATTGATTGAGTAAATGTTCACCCCGTTCAAGTCATTATTTTGTAAACAGAAACCTTGACAATCTTTAAGACGTATCTGGATGAGTAACTGGAACAGTTTAGCAAGTAACGGGATAAATAAGCTTGATGGAGTGAATGGCCTCCTTTCGTTCATCAGGTTTCTTATGTTCTTATGCAGTCGGTGCAGCTTTGACAGCCATGGCATCCTTGAGTGTGGGTGCACAGTTTCCTCCCTCTATCAGTTTTGCAAGTCTGGTCTCTGTCATTTTACCCCATGTAAAACTTCTCAACCTCTGTGAGGTGGCCTGGTGATCATGAGTGAAGACACAAATTCAGTTGAATTGAAATCTGGACTTTGACTCAGCCACTCCAGGACATTCACATTGTTCTTTTTTAAGCCATTCCTGTTTGCTTTGGCTTTATGCTTCAGGTTGTTATCTTGTTGGAAAGCAAATCTTCTCCCAAGGGGAAAGTTTTGTGGCCACTAAGGAGCATTCCAGCACCCCAAATCCCAGACGTAACTACACACACACACAGAGTCCAGATCCGTTACTTTCATTTACAATAACGTGTACATTTCATAGGCTTCTTTCCTTCAGTGTCATAGCAGCTCTCATACAGCACGGTACAGCCCAATAATACCACCAGTCACTTTCTTTGCTGCTTCCATTTTCCTCCATTTCTTCCAGGGGAGCATTGCCTCCTGACAGAGCTGCCTGTCAGGAGCCCCGAGCAATGGGAGGTTGAAGTTGCGGCAAATGAAATGGAAATCCCTGCAGTGTTCAAATCAGGTCGGCATTGCAAAAGACCAAGACGTCCTATTGAGTCCGATGGATCTGACGCAGAAGCAGATGATCAGGAATCCCAAGATCCAGAAGTAAAATTCAGAAGAGGCATGTTTCACGTTATGATGGGTTCCTTAATTTCAGAATTGTCCGGTTGTTTTGAAAGCCTAAATATCATAGTCGCCTTTTTTTTGTCCAATTTTAAACTCTAGGAGCATGAGCACGGAGGAGATCACAGCCTCTTGTGCAACTTTAGATGCAAAATATTCAAAGGATCTGTCACATCATTTGAAAGATGAGGTGATTCACATCAAGAACGTTAAGGTCCGAAGGTGGGCACTGTGATCGTTGATATCATATCATGAGATACACATACAGAAATAAAAATGTTGCAAAAGGATACGTTGACTCTGTTTGTAATTTTAATTCAGGAGTTACCAGACCTTCCACGTGTCATGAGACACGACATGCGATATGATCTTCTTATATAATACGCTACCGTGGCTGTTCGTTTGTCTGTCCAGGATTTTAAATCATCTGTAGCTAACAAACCGTTTCACCTATTGACTTGAAATTTGGTACACATATACTACGTGACGTCTACTATCCGCTTTTAGAGTGATGATTTGTATTACTCTTTTTATTTTTATTTTATTGTAGAATCAACTCTCGGCAGTGCGCAGCAGGGCGGCCGTGTGGCGCATGTGTATGGGCGCCGTTCTCATTCCCTACCACCTTTGCTAATCATTCTTGAGGCAGATTGAAGACTTAAGTGCCAGCTTAAGTGAAAAATGAAAGAAAACGTACTAAGTAATTGCATCACAAAAACTAACTTAATCAGTTTTAACGCGAAAAGATGCCAACGAAAGAAGAGAAGCAGCGGGCCACTAGGGTGGAGAAAAGAAGAGCTGCTCAGGAAGCAGCAAGCGCATCAACCTCTATGCGAAACGTACAGAGAAAGAGTATGAAAACTATAAGTCAAGTGTATTCACTGCACGTTATCGTGCAGTACGCCGTTACTAGTAATATATAATTATGATTGCGCGAAATTTCAATATGATCGACGTTCAGTTTGAGTGTAGCATAGGCACGTCACTTGATCAGCTTGGGGAGGCAAAATTCTCACAGTACAGAGCCAGGAGGCCCAGTTGCTCAGCCATAATTGTCAGGGGCCCAAGATTTTCTGGTGGCAGGGCTGCTCCCGACACCGACTCCCTGAGCCAAATGGAGGTTTCTCTTTTAACTTTGGACCCAGGAATACTTTGGTGCTTAATCATTTGCGTCCAGGAAGCACTTCTAGGTCTGGCAGGACAACAGTGGTCCTTGTATCATTACAATGCAATATCTCCTCCTGGGAGCAAACACAGCAACCTGATATACAATACAATACAATACAATTTATTTTTGTATAGCCCAAAATCACACAAGAAGTGCCACAATCGGCTTTAACAGGCCCTGCCTCTTGACAGCCCACCAGCCTTGACTCTCTAAGAAGACAAGGAAAAACTCCCAAAAAATGGAAGAAATGGAAGAAACCTTGGGGAAGACAATTCAAAGAGAGACCCCTATCCAGGTAGGCTGGCCGTGCATTGGGTGTCAAAAAGAAGGGGGTCAATACAATACAATACATAGAACAGAATAAATCCTCAATACAGTATTAAAATAAAACATTTACGGAGTAACATTTAACAAGTACGGACCAGAATTTAACAGTAGATGACATCACATAATAGGATTTGGATTTGTTTAGAGTCCTGGAGACCTCAGCCATCAAGCTGCCTACCCCATTTGGCCATTCCACAGCTAAAACAGTACTGGGCCAGCCAATCCGATGAAAGGACCCCTCTACCCCACGATTCCTGTGATCCTCCATCAGGGATGACTTTACTTTAGGTAGGGAAAACAACTTGGCTGGTGGGCCGTTGCACCAAGTGCCACATTTGAGTACCGAGAAGAGAAACAGAATAGGTGAGGGTTAGCAAAATGTATTAATGACTAACAACAGAGATGCAGTCTGTACAGTTAATCAGCAGCTCTAGTCAGGGTGTGCTAAACTGAAGTAGTGAGTCTTCAGCCAGGATTTAAAAGCTGAGACCGAAGGGGCATCACTTATAGTAGCAGGCAGACCATTCCACAGTTTAGGGGCCCTGTATGACAGGCCCATGGGACCACACCTCCCATATTGCCCTGCAAGTGTTCATAATGGGGCTTACCAGATTGGATGCTTCCATCTAGTTTACAGGGGGACACTCTGCCCATAGCAGGCAGTCACTCACTTTGCTCTTCTTCTCTGTTTCCAATTCCATCCTGGGTGGCATAGCTAGGGGCGGGCGGAGGGGGCGGGCCGCCCAGGGTGGCACATTTTTGGGGGCAGCATTATTGACCCAAAGGCTCAGTAAAATTCCTATGTAAACAGCAGGATTCAGAAAAATATCACTCATGAATAAAAAAAGTCAAATTCTCTGATTTTTATCCACAAATGCTTCAAAAATAATTTTCATACTGTCCTTCTGTGACAGCATTGGACATGGCTCTTGAAATTTATGAGGCAATAACAGAAATAAACATAAACATCATACAAATAATAATTTCTAGGAAGATAAACAACTAATTTACAATTTATAATTTTGTTTCTTTATCAATCCCAACGCGTTCTTGCTCTATGCACCAATCCCTTGTACACTACACTGGTTCTGGTTTTTGCAGCGTAATAATTAGAACACAGCTTATCAGTGCGTCTATACTACATTCTTGACTAGTTGATGCTTATAAATAATTATATGTGAAAAGTTATTGCTGCTTCTCTATATAATGTATGAATAAATCTATGAAAAGTTTATCTTGATGTTTCTCTGCACGTCATTTTAATTTTCTGTTTAAATAGGTTAACATATTCAGATATGTTGGAGGGTGGCAAATTGAAGCTCCGCCCTACCCTGAGCAGCACGAACTCGAGCTACGCCACTGCCTGGGTGTTAGCACGCCAGCCTGGCTGTAGCCACTGTAACATCCTTGCACATCCAGGTCCTGGCATGGAAAGGAGATACTATTATTTCCTCTTTCACCTTCCATTATCAAGGCCTCGTGGCCAGAAAAGAGAGTGGAGTCCACACCGGCTGGGGCGTGGGGTCTTCACCTCTCAGTTTCTTGCTGACGACATCAGATTTACCATCAGGATTTCTCTGTATTTGGCTGCATTCATTTTACCTTCTACCCACCTATAATTATCCATGTCAAAACTATTTCTTCTCATTAATAAGTAGCATAAAAGAGACAGGAGATGAAAATGAATGGAAATGTATTTAAAAAAGAAATATTTTTGGAATGATGTGCTCACTCACGTCTCTGAAATTGATGTATGTTAAGCTTGCCGTAACCCAAGACCTGCATTTCCATATTTTACACATAGATTTAGGGAGCAAATGCAAGCATATCAATGTACGTGTTGAGATCAAGAGCTGAAGAGCAAGACATTTAGAAAAGTCAGCATGCAAAGTGAAATTAGAAAACACTATCAGAGCTGAAGGCTTAGCACATTGTGTTAAAATATTCTGGATACCAAGTGAAAGAGCAAAAAAGAAGAGGTATATTTGGAGCTGCTTGCTTACTCTGCAAATTTTGAAAAATGATAGAACTAGTAGTGGTAGAAGTAGTAGTAGTACTGCAGTATGGAATACAGTGAAATATGTTCTTGCATGTTCAGCCAACGGCACGGTGGCACAGTGGGTAGTGCTGCTGCCTCGCAGTTAGGAGTTCACTTCCCGGGTCCTCCCTGCATGGAGTTTGCATGTTCTCCCCGTGTCTGTGTGGGTTTCCTCCCACAGTCCAAAGACATGCAGGTTAGGTGCATTGGTGATCCTAAATTGTCCCTAGTGTGTGCTTGATGTCTGTGTGAGTGCCCTGTGGTGGGCTGGCACCCTGCCCAGGGTTTGTTTCATGCCTTGTGCCCTGTGTTGGCTGGGATTGGCTCCAGCAGACCCCTGTGACCCTGTAGTTATGATATAGCGGGTTGGATAATGGATGGATGGATGTTCAGCTAATACATCGACACTATCAGGCAACATGATATATAAGAGTTTATTAACCTCATTAACTTCATTTATTTAACAGAAACCATCAATCTCCTCACCTAGTGCACCCACTCTGGGGGTTCTAAAATCCATCTCAATAGACCAGGGTCAAATTTGAACTGGAACAGGCTCAGTATACAAAAATTTGTAGCCCATGTACAGCAGTATACAATTTTATAATATTTTTAATTTTTATGTACTTTAGGAAAAGTCATCAAATTTCATGCTAAAAGAATGACGTTTAGGGTAGTTTTACTGCTGTCAAATGTCAAGACGGGTCAAATTTCAACCGAACAGTATGCAAGGGTTAATATGTTCTTGCATGTTCAGCCAATATGCAGCACATTAACACTTTCAGGCACCATGATAAATGCGAATGTATTAACCTCCTTAATTTATTTACCAGAAACCATAAATCTCCTCACCTATTGCACCCACACTGGTGGTTCTACAATCCATCTCAATACAGTTAGTCAGTCATTGTCCAACCAGCTATATCCTAACACAGGGTCACGGGGGTCTGATAGAGCCAATCCCAGCCAACACAGGGCACAAGGCAGAAACAAATCCCAGGCAGGGCACCAGCCCATCACAGGACACACATACACACACACTAGGGACAATTTAGGATTGCCAATGCACCTAACCTGCATGTCTGGACTGTAGGAGGAAACCAGAGCACCTGGAGGAAACCCACGCAAACACGAGGAGAACATGCAAACTCCATGCAGGGAGGACCTGGGAAGCAAACCCAGGTCTCTTACTGTGAGGCAGCAGTTCTACCCACTGCGCCACCATTCCATCTCAACACATACGGGTCAAATTTAACCCGAAACAGGCTCAATGTACAAAAATTCATAGCACCTCTACAACAGTATAAAATATTAAAATATTTTTAATTTTTGTATATTTTGGGTCACTTTAGGAAAAGTCATCAAATTGCATGCTAAAAGAATGACATTTAAGGCATTTTTACTGCTGTCAAATGTCAAGACGGGTCAAATTTGAACCGAACAGTAGGCAAGGGTTAATATGCTCTTGCATGTTCAGCCAATATGCAGCACATTAACACTTTCAGGCACCATGATAAATAAGAATGTATTAGCCTCCATAATTTATTTAGCAGAAACCATAAATCTCCTAACCTAATGTACCCCTCACCCTGGTTTCCATCCCATTTGTTCACTTCTGCTCCCAGTTCCAGTAACGTGGTAGAACAAAAACAACTTTAGTATAGTATAACAAGATAATTCTGTAGATTCTGAAATTATTCAGACCCTTCACTTAATCCTTATGTACTGTTCAGATTTCATGCCTTCACAGTATGGTCTGGGTCAATTTTGACCCAGGCCAAGAATTCCTTCTTAATTTTGAACTGCAGATATATTTAGAATGTATAAATAGCCTATCTGACATTACTAAATGTGAAACGCACCCACTGCTTAAAGCGTGTGTGGAGGTTTCCACCAATTTTACGTAGCAAGTAAGCCACTATTCTTTTAAAATGAAGGACAGATAGAATCAGGCCAACACCTAAGACCTCCATATTTCCACCCTGCCACCCAAATATTAAAAACACCAAGGAAAATGACCATAATGATTAAACACACCAATATAAACTGCTCAAAAAAATTAAAGGAACACTTTGAAAACACATCAGATCTGAATAGGAAAACAAAATCCTGCTGGCTATCTCTACTGATATGGGCTGATATGGTAATGTGTCAACCTACAAAGGGATGAATTCAAAGACACCCCGAAAATCAAAGTGAGAAAATGATGCGGTAGGCTAGTCCATTTTGCCAAAATTTCATTGCAGAAACTCCAAATTGTATTCAGTAGTTTCCTCCCAGATCTGGACCAGGGCATCACTGAGCTCCTGGACACTCTGAGGTGCAACCTAGTGGTGTCGGATGGACCGAAACATAATATCCCAACCAGAGGTGTTCTATTGGATTTAGGTCAAGTGAGTGAGCGTGGGGGCCAGTTAATGCTGTCAATTCCTTCATCCTCCAGGAACTGCCTGCATACTCTCGCCACATGAGGCCTGGCATTGCCGTGCACCAGAATAAACATAGGACCGACTGCACCAGCACAGGGTCTGACAATGGGTCCAAGGATTTCATCCCATTACCTAATTAATGGCAGTCAAGGTGCCGTTGTCTAGCCTGTAGAGGTCTGTGTGTCCCTCCATGGATATGCCTTCTCAGACCATCTCTGACCCACCAACAAACCGGTCATGCTGAATAATGTTACAGGCAGCATAATGTTCTCCACGGCTTCTCCGGACCCTTTCACGTCTGTCACATGTGTTCAGTGTTGACCTGCTCTCTTCTGTGAAAAGCACAGGGCGTCAGTGTTGGACCTGCCAATTCTGGTATTCTATGGTAAATGCCAATCGAGATCCATGGTGCTGGGCAGTGAGCACAGGGCCCACTAGAGGATGTTGGGCCCTCAGGCCACCCTCATGAAGTCTGTTTCTGATTGTTTGGTCAGAGACACTTACACCAGTGGCCTGCCTGCTGGAGGTCATTTTGTAGGCTCTGGCAGTGCTCATCCTGTTCCTCCTTGCCCAAAGGATCAGATACCGGTGGGTCCTGCTGATGGGTTAAGGACCTTCTACGAGTGGTCCTGTCCAGCTCTCCTGGAGTAACTGCCTGTCTCCTGAAATCTCCTCCATGCCCTTGAAACCTTCTGGCAATAGAATAGGTATTGATGTGCCATCATGGAGAAGTTGGACTACCTGTGCCAGCTCTGTAGGGTCCAGATATGGCCTCATGCTACCAATAGTGACACTGACCGTAGCCAAACGCAAAACGAGTGAGAAAACAGATGAGGAGGGAAAAATGTCAGTGGCCTCCACCTGTTAAACCATTCATTCCCATTTTGGGGGTCGTCTCATTGTTGCCCCTTTAGTGCACCTGTTGTTCATTTCATTAACACCAAAGCAGGTGAAACTGATTAACAAGCCCCTCTGCTACTTAACTGACCAGATCGATAGCCCACAAGTTTCATTGACTTGATGCTATGCTCTCATTAAAAAGTGTTCCTTTCATTTTTTGAGCAGTATATAAAATGTTCCTTATTTGCTGGAATAACTACGTACAAACAGAAAAAGCACTAAACAAGCCCCACGAACAAACCCCCACACAACAATATTTACAACTAGCCAACCCACGACGTACCATATGCCACATAATCAGGCCGTTTTTTTAATGACTTTTAAGCACAGGGAGAAAAATAACATTTGAAAAATCGGTAATGTAATAAATCAGCAAGAAGAGCAACATTGTAACAATGCACGGAACGAACCAACACACAATTGTCCGTGACTGAAAACTGGCGGACCGCCATCGCGCCTTCTCCTCAAAGACGGAGAGATGGGGGTGGACGGCGCTCAGGTGCGGAGGGTGGAACGGGAGGAGAGGAGAAGGACGTCCATTCCGCTCCCTCCGTCATGCTAGTCTGCTGATTTCTCATTCAGTATGCACTGCCTGCTCATGTACCCACCTCCAACTCGTGACTTGAGTCGTTGTCTTTACACAGTCCAGATGTATCTGTGACTCACGTAGACTTTTCATTGCTTTGTGCGGTTTTGGCCGCTTTTCTATATATAATCCACCAAGACACCTGACTACGGTAGTAGCGAGGTGGGAGGGGGGTGTGTACAAAGGGTAGGGACGTAATCAGTGGGAGCGTATGAGTCGCACTTAGTAGGAATTCCATGGTATGCAACCCGAATGGGGTTCAATGGCTTACCCATGCCTCTCTGCGCCGGGTAGACACACGCTCAATCTCATGCATAATTATTTATTGAATGCTAAACACTTCGGGAAAGACATGGTTGTCTAAAACGGGTTGGTGTGAGAATACAACAGTAAGTGAATGAAAAGATGGAACTCTGGAGAGAGCAAAATACAACACAATAGTGAACCCGCAGCATAACAAACGAGGCATTATTATTAATTGATGGTTGAACACTTCTGGAAAGACACAGTTGTCTAAAAAGGGAGGGTTTGAAGATACAACAGAAAGTGAATGAAAAGATGGAACTCTGGAGAGAGCAACATATAATTGTCCGTGAGTGAAGAAGACGCATGTTTGTTGCAGATGCGAATTGCTGTATGTAGCGTGTAAAACAGTTTGCTATGATGCACGCGGTCGTGCGTTGTAACCGAAAACTCGGTTTTTAAAGACTGCGTACTTTATTGTGTTTTAACCTCAGCTGTAAAGGATTGTTTTAAGGATCCCATGGGATATCCCTCGCAAACCGTTTTACACGCTGCATATGGCGATTCACCTCCGCGAGAAACATGCCTCTATGAACAGTCAACGTGGCTCGGAGGTGCATGTGGCCTCTACGACAGACAAATATAAATGACGCTGTTTTTTTCTGTGTCGTCGCGTCTGAGTTGGTGGGCGTGGCTCTGCGAGTTGTCGTCGTATCCAATGGTCTTGGAGTTGGTGGCCGTGCTCCTTCCTGCGTGCGCCACAGGTGTCTTACTTGTCGACGGCTTAGTGAATCCACGCCCCTTCCGCCGTGCTTTCCATGGGTGTCTTGCCTTAGTGAATTATATATATAGATCCTGAAAAAATGTCTTTACTGTAAGTGATAGAAGTGTTTCTGGAAACGTAGACCATGGTGAAAGGATGGAAAAAAGTGTGGAACGCTCTTTTTTAATAACTGCTTCCTGGAACTTGGATAGTGAAATACTGTCCTACCACTGGAGTCTAGAAGAATAGTCTTTGGAAAAAGAACCCACCGCCGTCCTTAAATCCGGTAGCCGATCACCATCCTTTTATGAGTGTCCAGTTCATGAAAGGTTTAGAGATTTATCGAGTTGTTTAGAAAATGGCACAATCAAAAGTCCCACCACATCCTTCTCTTCCGGTTCTGTTGGTACAGTGCATACAAACCACAAACTACAAATCCCACAAGCCCCTCCACATCAAACCTGTATAAAGGCACCGGTGCAACCAGCGTAGTTATTCAAAGTTACCAATCACTCAACAGGACATTCTGTACTTACATACAAATAAAACCCCCTATGTGGCCCCACTACAAATGGATGATTAATTTCTGAGAATGAAGAGAATGTATTTTTAAGGCTTTACAACACTTGTCTTTGGAGAAAAACATCTATTATCTTACAATATCATGTCCTATTTTACCTAAGACATGAAAACATAACAGCCATAATTATTTAAATATATGTTATTGAAAATGAAAATGGCAAGAACATTCTGCAACTGTTGCGAGTTAGTATACAGTTTAACCATGTGTAACCATTATAACCATTAAACTCTGTCCTCGCTGCTATATCATAACAAATTCTTCATAACTACCATCTACAATTATCAATATTAATTCAACATTAATTAACACTTCGAACACAAATCATATCAAATTGCTTATTGCAAATTAGTCTGTGCATTCAAAGCAGTGGTAAGAAACTTTGCATGTGAGGGACTGGCACATTTCTTTCCCACATTTGCAGCGTCTTGTCCCTGTTTTGTGGTCCTTTTTTGGCACAGCAGAAGTTACATCTCCTTCTCTTCTGTCTTCTTGTTTTGGCTTCTTGTGTGACTTGATTTGTACGTGAGGGGCAGCCGTTCCACCCACTTGTCCCAGACATCCCTGATTGCTGCCAAATGGATGATTAATCCTTCATTGCTATTTCAGACAGCAAAGAGAGTGTATTTTTTAGGTTTTACAACACTCGTCTTTTGGAGAAAAACATTGTGGCAGATTGCCGGGGTCATTTCCTGGTCGGGATGCCTAAAAGGACTGGAAGGTGGCAGGAATAGCTTCCGGGCCACGAGGGGGCAACTGCCCTGGAGCAGGAGAGGACCACGGGAGAAGAACAAAAAGCTTCTGGCCTGTTGGGACCCGTGGCCACCACCAGGGGATGCCTCACACCTCATAGGACTCAAAAATAGTTACTTCCGCCACACTTGGCAAAATGGTGGAGGAACCTGCCAGGGACGCCCGGAGTGCTTCCGGTGCAAAGGGCAGCACTTCCACCACACCAGGAAGTGCTGCCGGATGGACGTCATCAGCCACCTGGAGCACATCCGGGTGGGAATAAAAGGGGCCGCCTCCTTACAGTCGAGGAGCGAGAGTCGGGAGCGGAGTGGACTGAGCTTGCTGGAGGAGGCAAGGAGGCGGCCTGAAGAGGAAGAAAGGCATTGTTGTGGCTTGGACATTGGGGACTTGTGGGGTATGTGGTGCACTTATGGACTTGTACACTCACCTAAAGGATTATTAGGAATACCTGTTCAATTTCTCATTAATGCAATTATCTAATCAACCAATCACATGGCAGTTGCTTCAATGCATTTAGGGGTGTGGTCCTGGTCAAGACAATCTCCTGAACTCCAAACTGAATGTCAGAATGGGAAAGAAAGGTGATTTAAGCAATTTTGAGTGTGGCATGGTTGTTGGTGTCAGACGGGCCGGTCTGAGTATTTTACAATCTGCTCAGTTACTGGGATTTTCACGCACAACCATTTCTAGGATTTACAAAGAATGGTGTGAAAAGGGAAAAACATCCAGTATGCGGCAGTCCTGTGGGTGAAAATGCCTTGTTGATGCTAGAGGTCAGAGGAGAATGGGCCGACTGATTCAAGCTGATAGAAGAGCAACTTTGACTGAAATAACCACTCATTACAACCGAGGTATGCAGCAAAGCATTTGTGAAGCCACAACACGCACAACCTTGAGGCGGATGGGCTACAACAGCAGAAGACCCCACCGGTTACCACTCATCTCCACTACAAATAGGAAAAAGAGGCTACAATTTGCACGAGCTCACCAAAATTGGACAATTGAAGACTGGAAAAATGTTGCCTGGTCTGATGAGTCTCGATTTCTGTTGAGACATTCAAATGGTAGAATTTGGCGTAAACTGAATGAGAACATGGATCCATCATGCCTTGTTACCACTGTGCAGGCTGGTGGTGGTGGTGTAATGGTGTGGGGGATGTTTTCTTGGCACACTTTAGGCCCCTTAGTGCCAATTGGGCATTGTTTAAATGCCACGGGCTACCTGAGCATTGTTTCTGACCATGTCCATCCCTTCATGACCACCATGTACCCATCCTCTGATGGCTACTTCCAGCAGGATAATGCACCATGTCACAAAGCTCGAATCATTTCAAATTGGTTTCTTGAACATGACAATGAGTTCACTGTACTAAAATGGCCCCCACAGTCACCAGATCTCAACCCAATAGAGCATCTTTGGGATGTGGTGGAACGGGAGCTTCGTGCCCTGGATGTGCATCCCACAAATCTCCATCAACTGCAAGATGCTATCCTATCAATATGGGCCAACATTTCTAAAGAATGCTTTCAGCACCTTGTTGAATCAATGCCACGTAGAATTAAGGCAGTTCTGAAAGCGAAAGGGGGTCAAACACCGTATTAGTATGGTGTTCCTAATAATCCTTTAGGTGAGTGTATATATTGTAAATAAACGTGTGTTTGGTGAAATGAACGTGTCTACCTGTCTGTGTCTGGGCCAGCCTCCACAACATCTACTATCATACAACATCATGTCCTGTTTTACCTAAGACATGACAACATAACAGCTTGTCAGTAACACTCCATGCAGTTCTTGTCTCACGATTGCCAAATCTGAGCATCACCAATATGCTACGGAACATTTCCAGGGACATGGTGGCACAAAATATTGGTCTTCCTGTCTCAGCATTCCACAGACTAGACGCAGTGCCACCTTGGGACCCGTACACACCAGCCAGCATTAGAAGCCCCATGTAGAAGTTTAGGTCCATCCCATTCATGATCTTCCATTTTTGACCATATAATTTAATCCCCTCCCCACCTTTCAATGGCTGGAGGCTGACACAATGCATGAGAAGTAGCCAGTCCTTGGGGGTCCTGGAGTCATTTAAATGACATTTATTGCTGCCATTCTGCCTGCAGCTTAAAATGAAAGTAAGGGACTAACTGATAGCATTGTTTTTTCTATAAATGTATCTCTTGCTGCTTCAGAGTCATCATCAAAAGAGGGGATGTAATCAGAGTTTTCCTCCGTGTTGTCTTCCTGCTCTGAAACATCTTCCTCCAAATCACTATCTGCTTCCCATTCTTGGAAGATCAGATCCTCCTGCACAGTAAGACTCTTCTACTATAACCTCAGTCATTGAAATGGCAGGTCAGGTGCCTTTACAATCTTATGAAAACCTGTCTGTTAATCTCTATTTTAATCTCAGTTAGCTCAGAATAAATGGATTCTAATTTGTTTATTTTTCAATTATTTTGTTACATTGCGGGTGCAGATTTTGTGTCTGTGTCAAGGCCCCCTCTGACCTCTGTATGACCTCTCTTCCTCACGTGCACCACATACGATGACCCCTATGCCGTTTTACTATTTCACTGTTTCAAGTTTCCCCTCCGACCCTTCAAAGACCCACAGGTGCCTGTCTCTGTGTGACAAATGTGCTGAGAAAACAGACAGTTCTAGTGACAGGGTCAAGATCCTTACCTTGAACTCTGTCACCACTGTCCCCTAGAAAATGCACACAGACATGGCTTGTATGGTTTCACAGTTTCAAGATTCCCTATAGCCACATTTGACCCACACTGGTGGTTCTACAATCCATCTCAATGGATACGGGTCAAATCTGACCCGGAATAGGCTCAATGTACAAAAATTTGTAGCACCTCTTCTTCTTCTTTTGGCTGCTCCCATTAAGGGTTGCCACAGCGGATCATCTTCTTCCATATCTTTCTGTCCTCTGTATCTTGTTCTGTTACACCCATCACCTGCATGTCTTCCCTCACCACATCCATAAACCTTCTCTTAGGCCTTCCTCTTTTCCTCTTCCCTGGCAGCTCTATCCTTAGCATCCTTCTCCCAATATACCCAGCATCTCTCCTCGGCACATGTGCAAACCAATGCAATCTCACCTCTCTGACTTTGTCTCCCAACCGTCCAACCTGAGCCCACCCTCTAATGTCCTCATTTCTAACAGTATAAAATTTTAAAATATTTTCCATTTTTATGCATTTTGGGTCACTTTAGGAAAAGTTATCAAATGTCCAGGCTAAAAGAATGCCATTTAGGGTATTTTTTACTGCTGTTAAATGTTAAAACAGGTCAAATTTGAACTGAACACTAGGCAAAGGGTTAATATGTTCTTGCATGTTCAGCCAAAACACAACACATTGACACCATCAGGCACCATGATAAATATGAATGTATTAACCTCAGTAATTTATTTAACAGATTCCATAAATCACCTCATCTAATGAACCCCTCACCCTGGTTTCCATACCACTTATTCACTTCTGCTTCCAGTTCCTGAAACTTGGTGGGGAAAAAAACAATTCAGTAGATTCGGGGATTATTCAGACTCTTCTCTTGCCGTTTTTGCCAATCAATCTCCACTCAATAACCCATAACGACGAACTGAGGACAAGTTTTCATGCAAATCTATATACAGGTAGTCCCCAGGTTACGGACATCCGACCTACGACATACGAGTGGGGCCACAGCTGCGACGCATGCGCCTCAGTAACTGCTGCTCCGTCATCTTCTGCCTGGGGACGCTGCAAGCGGTGGCTGGATGGAGGCTGGAGGGGGGCGATTTCGCAAGCTGTTTCACTGCCCGCCTACCACACACGGCTGCCTGTTCATTCTAGGTGGGCAGCTGGTAATGCTGTAGGTTGTGGCTGAACGGAGGCCATTTAGGGTGAAGGGGGCGGCGGGGGGTAGCATTGTAGTGTGCCTCGGATGACTGCGTGTTGAATGGGGGTGGTGGTGCAGCAGATATTGCAGGCAGCATACTGTAGTGGAGGTGACTGTGAGGTGGGCTGGTGAACCGCCCCTCGCTGCCCCATTTATTCTCAATAGCAAGCCTGCTTGTACTTTTACGCACATAGCAGGAAGTTGTCTCTTGTCAGTATAGGGTGGCCCAGATCTAATTATGTGGATCCAGATCGTCAGGACGACTTTGATTTATGCGAGGACGATTGCAGTTCATGTCGTCAGTTCACAAACTTCTCGATGGTCCGGGATTTTTCGGGTGATTTTCTATGTAATAAACTGAATAAGTTATAGCGTAATGAAAATTGCATAATTAGATCTGGACCACCCTATACATCAGACGTGTTGACGTCTGGTGCCTTCCTGCTGTGATAACGTGGACAGTGCTGTGCAGAAGAGCTCATTTTAATCTTTTGTCTTCACCCTTCAAGAATGTCTCTGAAACACAAATCTGATGCAAGTGCTGGTGATACAGTAAAGAAGAGAAAAACCATCACCATTGAAAATAAATTAGAAATAATAAAAAGTTCAGAAAGAGGTGAAACACCATCATTCATTGGCAGAGCACTTGGGTACAATTGGTCAACAATAGCATTTATTAAAATAATGTACCTGTTCCGACTTACATACAAATTCAACTTAAGTACAAACCTACAGTCCCTATCTCGTACGTAACCCGGGGACTGCCTGTATATAAAAGCCAAATACCACTGACTCACTCATCACGAAATTTCTCGAACCATGATGACTTGGGACTTGAAATTTGGATTGTAGGTTACCCTTGTGTCAGAAGGGGACTTTTTTTTTTCGATTTCCTGGGTTATCCTGTTACTGATTATTGTGATGGCTGTCTACAGGATATCAGTATATGCTGTCTTGTAAAGGAGTCACCGCTTTGAAGTTTGGCTACTTGAGTATACAAACAATACAAAGTTGAACTAACAGACCTGCTCCTTCCTTGGAGGATGTTTGTATTTACCTGACTTGGAGATAACATGTCTGAGAATATTGGTTTCTAATCATTGATAGTTGGTAACAATACATTTTGTTAACTTGTGTTTTCATTATTTGTTAAACCCATGAAATTTAGATGTGCCATTTGTGAAAGGCACTATATAGCGCCTGACCCGACACAGATTGGACACGGGAGGCACTTGTAAAATAAAAGGATTTTTATTACTCTTCAGCTGGAGGGCACGTCTTCCCCGTACTCCCCCCAGCCACAACACAGTCCCAAACACCAGTACAGCACAAGCACAAGCACTCTTCTCTTCCTTGGCACCACCACTCCTCCCTCGCAACCTTGTCCTCCTCCACCCGACTCTGGCCGATGAGTGGTGGTTGCTGGCTCCCTTTTATAGGTCACCAGGAAGTGCTCCAGGTGTTTGATCACCAAGATCCAGTGGCACTTCCAGGTGTGATGAAGCTGTTGCCCACACGGGCACAGGAGTCCCAAACACAGCACCCGCTGGCGGTACCTACGGGACCCAACAGGGCTGCCCCCAAATCCAATTCCCAGGGAGCCCTGTGGGAAACCGAGGCACTACACCAGCCCAGGGGGGCGGCCATCTAGCGTCCAGGGGGAGGTATTGCACTGTCCGGGGCTGCTTCCCATGAATACAGTGTGCAGGGGCATGGACGCCAGGCGCCTGTCACATATTGTTTAATCCGATTGTCCAGAACTGATAATTGCAGGGACTGAAGGAGATTTAAACTTCTGGGCAGGAGAAGGCAAAGAGAGGGACAGTCCACTGAGAACGCTGCCAAGACACTCGGACAGAGCACAGGGGCTCGTAGACAGACGAGGGTATGTGGCTGGCATGACGTGAGGCACAAGGATGGCAACACTTACTTCCAGGAAGGAAGAGATAGCTCCACAAGGAGATGCCAGTTGTGGGTGCATTGAGAGGGGGAAGCCGCAAGAAAGGACCGAGCAAAGCTGGTAGACGAGAAATGAGGCGTGCCTAGGCAACACAAGGAGCCCAGAGTGGAGAAAAAGGAACGACGAAGAGACGCTGACAGGGATTCCACGATTTTGATAAAACTTCTGTTGGGAAACGAGTGTCCGGTGAACAGAGTGCATCCGTGGACAGTTGGAAGATTAGTTGTTGGGGTAACGCAGTGCACAAACTGGACTCTGCACCACTAAAGGTTGTATCCTCCAATCCTTGGTTTTTAATGGACTTTTAGAGTGTGGACTGTGTGCTTTCCTTTCTGAAAAAGGAATTTTGTTCCTGATATTGTTAGATTTTGTTTATGTTCATTTATCTTTTTATTGTACTTATTATTGTCTTGTGTAATTGAAGTTACGGTTGCTTTTCCTGAAATTACTGTTGTGTCTTTCATTGTGTGTTTACTCACCGGCCAACTTAAAGAACTCTGTGTGCTATTTTCTGTAAATCTCAAGAGTTCCCATTCCCTTAATAAAACTGGGTGGCGTAGTCGGATATTTTAACGGTGTCTAGGTTAGATTACCTGTAAGTGTGACCAGACACCTGTCACACTTGGCCCATAGGTGCTCGCTAAGAAACAGTTTTAAAAATGTCGTGGTCCAAGCGCGTTCTGTCTGGATGCCTGTCCGCTTCTCACAAGAGAATTACTTAACGAATTTAGATCGGGTTGTTTTCTATAATTTGCTGGAACTTTCGGGTTCGTTTTGTGACTTCCCTCATCGCGCCAAGTCCCATAGTTCGCTTGCGGTACCGATGTATTTGTGCAAATCCAAGTGAGTGGCTGTGGGCTGAGAGCAGGGGGGCAAAGCCTTCCGCATTCACTCGCCAGCCTCTGTTCGAGTTAGTCTACTTCTCGCCACGTGTTGGAGTTCACCTTGCCTCCACTTAGTTAGCAATTCCTGTTTGTTCAACAGACATTACAATGTAGAGATTGTTAAGGAGTGACGTTTGACGTTTTTGAGAGACAGAAATCAGAGCTCCATGTGTTTTAGAGGGTAGCTGCTGATTGCCAGAGATATCATGGCCATGTGCTTTTCTCCCCACGTGGTGAACGCTCTCCCGTCAGACCTGAACACGATCAGATACAGTGCCAACGTCTATTGATTTTTAAAGTTTGTCCTGTTTCATTACTATGTGGGTGAAGCCACAGGGTACAGCTAGTCTCTCTCTCTCTCTCTATATATATATATATATACTGTAAAATTCATCGTTTGTCTGTCTGTATATCTGTCCGCTTTTCATGAGAGAACTACTTTATGGATTTAGTTCGGGTTTTTTTCTATAATTTGCTTGAACATTCCAGTTGATTTTGTGGCTTCTCTCATTCCGCTACTAATCATAGTTCGCTTGCAGGAGCGATATATTCACGCAAATCCCTGACAGAGGCTGTGGGCCGAGGGGAGGCGGAAGCGTGACATCAGGAGTGGGAGGCCAAGCAGGACCCTCCTCACTCACTTGCCAGCCTCCATTCAAGTCGGTCTACTTCTCGCCTCGTGCTCGAGTGGACGTTGCCTCCGTTTAGCTAGTGATATCTGTTTGTTTATTGATTTTTAAGATTTGTCCTGTTTCACTACTTTGCGGGCAGAGCCACGGGGGACGGCTAGTTTATTATAAGTCAAGAACTGAATTCACTCTTTCATAGATGTATTCAGATCCCCTGTCTAGTACTTTGTAGAAGCTTCTTTGGCAGCAATTCCAGCTTTGAGTCTTTGAGTCTCTACAAGCTTTGTTGGAAGTACTTCCGGGTCAAACAGAAGCTCACAAAGTGGGGATCGTTAATCACTTTAGTTCCCCCGATGGCATTCACAGAACCCAACAGGGCTGCCCCCTGGGAGTACAGGTTCCAGCATGCCCTGCCCTCTAGTGTATCGGGGAAGAATGTAGTCCTGACAGGTCATCGTAACCTGTTCTTCCTTGACCCTGGCCTCCCTGCTGGGTATTGTTATTCTGTTTAACCCTGCCAGGACACCAGCATGCCCATTTCTGCACTGGCGTCTATTGCAATAGACTTCAACCTATCTTAAACGGTGTAGTCCGGCAGTGGAAGGACATACTAGAATCAGTCAGAAGTTTGGGACGTCAACCGGGCCGTCCCTTTTATTCTTTGCCAGGCAAAGTAAACAAAAGGAAAAGAACAAACGCAGAAATACACTGCTCCCCAATCAGGGCTTCCTCCTTTTCTGGAGTTAATTTCAGATCTTCTAGCAAAAGAGGCTCACTTTAGGCTGTGCGTCCTTTATGGTGAAATGCCCGGAAAGGGTAGGGCTAAGTACCCTTATTGGGCGGTCTTTTCGGAGCTGTGAAGGGGAAGAAGAGAAACAGGTAGCCCCCTCTCTAGACTCGGCGGGTTATTACATACCTTTCCCCAGCCCTCAGACAAATCCTCCAATGGCCATGCCTGACTTTGAGTAGCAAAGAAAATTAATACCGTATTTACTCACGTATAAGTTGGGTCTTGAAACACGAGACATTGATCATAAAATCAGACCCCGACTTATACGCCTGTTCAAAAATGTAAATTTTTTTTTTTGTTTTACATCTTCTTGCCTCCTCCAATCTCGCACCAGTTTCTCAAACACGTCGAATTTTGTTGCAGTAGCGCAGTTACCAATTTCTTTTGCCACATTTAAAACCTGCTTCATATTTTCCTCGGATCGAACATTCCATCGTAGATAAGGGATGCTCTTACGATGAAGGTGTATGAGGGTGTGAGATACAAAATACACAAATCAGTGCAAAGCTCGCTTCGGAATAGTGAGGGTATTACCGAGTGGTCACGTATGCACAATAGAGAGAGAGAGAGAGAGAGAGAGAGAGGTTAGGAGCACACGCTGATACAGCGCATTGCCGTACCAACATAGAGATAAAAGGCGGTGTGCTCTGTGGTTACTCTCTCAGGTGGGCGTTAGCATATCATAATCCCTTGTACAAATAGTGTGAGTTTTCTTCATTCGACTTACACGACCATCATTATGAAGAAGGGGCCTGAGTTGCCTCAAAGCTTGCATATTGTAATCTTTTTAGTTAGCCAATAAAAGGGGTCATTTTGCTTGGCTTTTCTCCTCATTCATAATGGCTAACACAGTACAACACCCTAGTACTACAGAAATGATATTGTAAAATCAAGTCCCGACTTATCCGCGGGAGAACTTATCAACGAGTATATACAGTATACAATATGAATAACATGACTGGGGTGGGGGGCACTACCACACCCCACTGCTGCTCTCAATTTATCCGTAAGTTTTAAAATTAAGTTTTGTCTTGTTGAAAGCCATCAAGCTATGGGATCCGTTTGGAAACGTTGACATGGTGCCTTCACAACAATTTTTTCAAGCCTAGCCAGCATTAAAAGCCAAGCTAGGTGCCATTTTTTCCTCAGATGTCATTATGGTTTGTCATCTGTGGCTTTAAGGTTTGTGCACATGTATGTGTGTGTGTGTGTGTGTGTGCGTGTGTGGGTGGGTGGGTTGGTGATTTTAGACTAGAATTAGGAACAAGATGAAACAGTCTAGTTTTCAAGGTGTGTCAACCTTATTTATTTATAAAGCACCTTAAAAACAACATCAAGGCTGACCAAAGTGCTGTACGATAAAAAAAAAGAAAACCTAACATATCAGACACACAAAACCGAAGGGTAAATGGAACAGAAACGTATAAACACATAAGAACTGAAGAGATTCTTAATGTAAAGTATACAGATAGCCAACATATCAGACTGGGTTAAAAACCAGAAAGTAAAAGTGTGTTTTTAAATAAGATTTAAATGCAGCTAGCGAAGGAGCCTACCTAACGTGCAACGACAAATCATTCCAGAGTTTTGGAGCTGCAACTGAAAATGCCTGATCACCTCAGAGTTTGCTTTGTGCCTTAGAAACACGTAAAAGCATCTGGTCTGCTGACCTGAGAGAGCGCTATGGTACATAAGGGTGCAGCAGTTCCGACAAATAAAGTGGGGCACAACCATTAAAAGATTTAAAAACAAATACAAGGATCTTAAAATGGATTCGAAAACAAATTGGAAGCCAGTGAAGGGAAGCCAAAATAACGTGCTCATGCTTTCTTGTGCCAGTTAAAAATCAACCAGCAGCGTTTTGCACCAGCTGTAGGTGAACAATGGAGGCCTGGCTAATTCCAAAAAGAAGCGCATTGCAGTAATCTAGACGAGATGTTATAAAAGCACGTATCACTGTTTCAAGGTTGCGCTTAGACAAAAAACAGGCTTGATTTTAGACAGCCGCCTCAACTAGAAAAAGCAAGATTTTACCACTGCGTTCACATGGCTATCAAGTTTTAAAGTGGAATCCATTTTCACACCTACATTTGTGATCATTGGGATTTGTCAAATTGAGCCACAGTGGAAAGATCGATGCAGGGCGTCCCGCTGGTGCTATTGGGTCTAAATAGCATGACTTCTGTCTTCTATTAAATGTTAAAACATCGCATAAAGGTAAGCAAACCGTTTTGAGTCAAACATTCTGATATGTTTCAGCTTAAATAGGAAGGGAAGCTTGAAGAGTCAAGAAATAGGAAGAATTTTTCTTCCTAAAGCAAAATATATCAATCGACTAGGGTTGGTGCAACTAGAAGACCACACACGTTAGATAAGTTTCAGCTGACGGCAGTTAGATTATCCGTGCAATGGCCGTGACTAAAAAAACATAGTCGCCATCCAGCTGGCCCAGAATTGGCTGGTGGTCTAGTTTTTCACTGGGTCACGATGACAGTTTGTCTGGCAAACTTTAACAGATTCCAACTGTACATCCATCCATCCATGAATTGATCAATCCATCCGTCCATCCTCCAAACCTGCTTATCCAGAGCATGGCTACAGGGAATGTGTATTTCTATGGGACACTTCATTTATTATATGTTCATTTCAAGTGCCACTATTATAATAATAATAATAATAATAATAATAATAATAATAATAATAATAATAATAATAGCGGCATGGTGGTGCAGTGGTAGCACTGCTGCCTCGCAGTTAGGAGGCCTGGGTTCGCTTCCTGTGTCCTCCCTGCGTGGAGTTTGCATGTTCTCCCCGTGTCTGCGTGGGTTTCCTCCCACAGTCCAAAGACATGCAGGTTAGGTGGATTGGTGATTCTAAATTGGCCCTAGTGTGTGCTTGGTGTGTGGGTGTGTTTGTGTGTGTCCTGCGGTGGGTTGGCACCCTGCCCAGGATTGGTTCCTGCCTTATGCCCTGTGTTGGCTGGGATTGGCTCCAGCAGACTCCCGTGACCCTGTGTTCAGATTCAGCGGGTTGGAAAATGGATGAATGGATAATAATAATAATGTTTTATTTTTGTAACACCTTTCATACACTCAAGGACACTTTACAATTCAATAAACACATTAACAAGACAGTAGAAGTTATGTCAGAGGGGGACATTTTTTGTACGCTGAGTGGTTTCGTTTCTCCCTTAGGCAAAGGAACATGTAAATATTACATTTAAAACACAGTAGATGAAGAGGCAATAGGTGCCAATTGTTGGGACTGGGGTGAGAAGTTAAAAGGCAAATTTCCTGAATAATCCTAGTGAAAAGTCAAGAAAAATGACACCTTTTATTGGCTAACTAAAAAGATTACAATATATTCGATCTCTTTTTGCTGTTCCGTTAATTCACCGAGTAATCATTTCTGTTTGCACTAATGCGCATATATATATATAAGAACAAGTTAAAATTGAAAAATTGTTAGTGAATATGCTATGAAACCCAACGATAAGATTTGAGGCAACCAATTAACCTCAGAAGTTACATAATTAGCTGATTAGGGTCCACCTGTGTGCAATCAGTGTGTCACATGGTCTGTCACATGATCTCTGTATAAACAGACCTGATTTAAACTTTAAGTTGAAGACTTGTAGATCATCTAATTTGAGTTGTCAGCGAGAGTTAAAAGATTCCAAAAACAGCGCGGTATGAAGTCCCGTGAGACGGAGACTTTTAACATGAGATTCTTTCAAGTCACGTCCTACTTACAACTATTTTCAAACAAGACCACGGTCATCGAACCTCAGTCATGAGATTGCTTTTGGCAGACACACTTCCTGCGCTCTCAGCTCTTGTAAATTTTATCAGGACAATAATTTTATAAGTTCTAGATGACACGTTAACGACTAAGCGAAGAAGAAAGAGCATGGACAAACATTCAAAAAACTTGTTTCATTTATTAGAGAGAAAGAAACGATATTCACTCAAGGCAGTTATACGTTACGTTGTCACGATGTAAGTCCAAACACGGAATCAAAATTCAATGCGATATTGAAGAAAAGTTAATTCCAAATATTGTTTTTACTAAAGTTTTAAAGTAAAAGTGAAAATAATGCATATGTAACAATTCCAATGAAAATAACAATCTCTTAAAATTGTATATCCGGTTAACCAAATCCGAAATTGGCAAGCAAAGCACCACTCTACTGTCCTATATTATATTATATTATATTATATTATATTATATTATATTATATTA
>JANRMT010027041.1:21559738-21572461 GCA_026402145.1 Polypterus bichir lapradei | reverse complement strand
ATTATATTATATTATATTATATTATATTATATTATATTATATTATATATTTTCAAATCCACATAATGCAATTATAGGGCTGCTCTTGACTAATGAAGAGCTGCTGACTATCCAGTTATGCATTTTGTTAAGATTGTAGGAGGGAAATGGGAAAGCCAGAGAGACTGCAAACATGAGTGCGAGATTTGAACTAATGCATCACTCTGCTGTTTCTTGCGTTATTATTTTAAATTATTATATGCTGCATATTTGCTGATCACCCTTATTTCACAGGCTAGTTATCTGATTAGATAGAAAATGAGTGCACATATTTGCATATTTGTGTTCCCCAGGCCTGCATACGATTGTGAAGTTGAAGAACTCTCAGACAAGAGGACCGTATATCATTTCCCTCAGGTGGCCATTCAGTTTTAATGAAAGGAGCAGAAATGAAACTGACATGAATGGCATTTTCAGAGATATGACCAGCTGGATGCCACCTGCATACGGATAAGGCATTAAGATGATCTGAATTCTATTACCTCATTCTCATGCCAACAGCTGCTCGTTTGAGTCTTTTTGTCAGAGCGGCTCAGTACAGGGGACTCCTCTTTCCTGAGGTTCTGTCAAGGTATCAAATGAGAGAACATTTCAGACTGAGCCTTAAAACACAGAGAACTTTAAGCTTTCAATGTCTGATAAGGACTGACCTTTTATTTTTCTATGTGGTCGATGAAGTCTAGTGAGCTGTTCCATAGGCGAGTAGGCTTATAGGGTCCTAACTATCACCTGTACAGAATACCATAGAATTCTAACTTGTTTGTGTCAATTGTGGCGGATGGCCGGGACCCTTGCCCGGCCAGGATGCCTCTTCCTTGTATGGTCCGGGGGAAGAAGCATGGACAGAGCACTGGAAAGCAAGATGGCAGCTCCCCTGGGTGGCAGCAGGGCCTCAGGCTCCCGCAGGGCTTCATGAAGCCCTGCTGGGATCCGGAGGTGTCGCCAGGGGGCGCTGCAGCAATTCCTGATCCCGTTTGAGCAGTTCTTCTGCCACACCCGGAAGTGCAGCTGAAAGTGTGGCAATGAGCACCTGAAGCACTTCCGGGTGCCTTATATAAGGGGTCAGCAGAGACTACTCGGTGAGCCAGAATCAGGAGGAAGGAGACAAAGTTTGCCTAGGAGGATTAGAGGAGGAAGAAGAGAGAAAGAGAGGACAAAATTAAGCATTGTTTGTGGTGCTTGGACTGTGTTGTGGGAACGGGGAAGACGTTCCACACGAGCAAAGAATAATTAAAAAACATTTGTGTTTTTAATAGTGTCCCTCCTGCGCCTTTCTGTGTCATGTTAAGTGCTGGTATAGAGCCATCTACTGCCACACAATCAATATGTAATGCCCAACGCTCTTTGGTGCCCTATTTAGTAAGTATAACAATGGCTGTCTTCCTTCTTTGTTTCTTAGATCACTTTGCTTATTCGCTTATGATTTGCCTCTTTAGGATACCTTTCTGTTACCTTTTTGCCTTTCAATTTTTGAGTTTTTTTTTTACCTTTTTTGTAAATAAACTTTATAAATATTAAGGAATATCGTATATGGCATTTTTTATCACAATATTCTTAGAAATTGCCTTAGTCAATGGGTGGGCCTCTCTGGCAGTGTCTTAAATTGGTTTGAGTCCTACCTGGCAGGTAGAAAATTCTTTGTTAGTTGTGGTAATTATACTTCAAAGACACATGATATCCTATATGGTGTTCCACAAGGCTTTATCCTGGATCCGCTGCTCTTTTCGATCTCCATGCTTCCATTAGGTCAGATTATCTCTGGGCATAACGTGAGTTACCACAGCTATGCTAATGACACACAACTGTATTTATTAATAGCACCTGATGACCCCGACTCTCTTGATTCACTGACACAATGTCTCACTTGTGTTTCCAAATTGATGAGTAGTAATTTTCTCAAACTAAATAAAGAGAAAACAGAAATTTTTGTGATTGGCAATAATGGATATAATGAGTTTATTAGAAATAAACTTGATGCATTAGGATTAAAAGTCAAGACGGAGGTAAAGAATTTAGGGGTAACTGTTGACTCTGACCTGAGTTTTAAATCACATATTAATCAGATAACTAGGACAGCATTTTTCATTTAAGAAATAAAGCAAACATTAGACCTCTTATAACATTGTAAGATGCTGACAAATTAGTTCACGCTTTTGTTTTCAGTCGGCAAGATTAATATAACGCACTCCTCTCAGGACCACCCAAAAGGACATCAATCGATTGCAACGAGTGCAGAATGCAGCTGCCAAAATCTTAACTAGGAAAAGAAAATCCGAGCACATCACCCCTGTTCTGATGTCACTACACTGGTTACCTGTGTCATTTAGAATTGACTTTAAAATACTGAGTGTGGTTTACAAAGCCTTAAATAATCTGCTCCATCTTATATTTCAGAATGTCTTACACCTTAAACTCCAAATCGTAACCTTAGATCTTCAAATGAGTGTCTGCTTAGAATTCCAAGAACTGAACTTAAAAGAAGTGGTAAGGCGGCCTTCTGCTGTTATGCACCTAAAATCTGGAATCACTTACCGATAGAAATTCGCCAGGCTAATACAGTGGAGCACAAAACTGCTCCAACTACAACTACAACTGCTAAAAACTCATTACTTTAACATGGCTTTCTCAAATCTTCATCTTAGTTAGATCCTGATGCTCTGTATATTCAATTAATTATCATTATTATTTATGGTGGCTCCAAAATCCATACTAACCCTTACTCTCTCTTCTTTTTTTTTCCTGGTTTTCTGTGGTGTCGATCTGCACCATCGCCACCTAATCAAAGCACCATGATGTTCCTACATTGATGGATTTAAGGCAAGAAGACCACATGACCGTCATCATCAAATTCTTCCATGAGAACCTTGAATACAATGAGGACTGATTGAGGTCAGTGATGTTAGGCAGAATGTCTAGAGGGGGCTGGGTGGTCTCATGGCCGGGAACCCCTGCAGATTTTATTTTTTTCTCCAGCCGTCTGAAGTTTTTTTTTTGTTTTTTCTGTGCTCTCTGACCATCAGACCTTACTTTTATTCTATGTTAATTAGTGTTCCCTAATTCTATTTTCTTATTTATTTTGTCTTTTTTCTCTTTTCTTCATCCTACAAAGCTCTTTGAGCTGCATAATTTGTATGAAAATGTTCTATAGAAATAAATGTTGTTGTTGTTGTTTGGGCCATGAGTTTCTCAGCTCTCCTCTCCTTTTTTCAAATTATTTTTATTGAATTTATTAAAAGCAAGTAACATTACAAACAAGTCAAACTAAACAAAACTAAATTTACTTCAGAAGAGAACGAGAGGAAGGCCAACGGCCAGAATCAAACTTTTAAGAGCAGAAAAGAAGAACAAGAATCCATTTTCCCTTTTTGAATACAACCTAACATGCAGAGCTCCCGAGTTTGCCTCAGTGTGACAACATGTAACAAAGAAAAGCAGGCTTTGAACAATTACAGTTGGTCACACGACTGATAAAAAGGAGCTTGGTATGGAGAAATTAATGAGAGAAGAGACATGTCTAGGATGGCCCTGAGGTGAAGTGCTAAAAACACGCAGTCCTCAACTCCGTTCTGGCTTGTTCATTGTCGGTATGAAGTTTGCATGTAACCCCATATCAATATTTTTTCTCCTACGTCCTAAAGACGTGCTTGTTAGATGAAATGTGAAATGTACGCAGGCCTTATTACAACGAGATAACAATGTCCATGAGAACAGGCCATTCTGTTCAACAAGCCCATTCATCCCATTCACCTAAGAGGTTTGAAGGTCTCCAAAGTCCTACTCTCCACCACAAAACTTGTTAATTTATGTCATGTGTCTATGGCTCATTGCATGAAGAAGACTTACAGCAATCTGCTCTTAATCGTTTCCAACTGTTTCCTTTTGTTCTTGTTTAAGAATTAATTTTAAAATAAAGGCTATGTACTAATGGTTTTCATAGTTTTATACACTTTGATCACGTCGCTTCTTAACCATTAAATTGCCTGAACCAGTTATAGTTGGTTCCCAACGCAATTTGCCAGCACACCGGAGCTAAGTATATTCGGCGACATACACTCAACAGCGTACATTCATTGAATACTGCATCCAGCTATAGTCGATTCCCAGTGCAATTTGCCAGCACGCCAGAGCTGATCAGTCCATGCCGTACATTCATTGAGCAGTCACATGGCCACTGGTGCCCCCCCTAACAAATCAGCATCACTGTCCCTGGGATTCAGCCGCTGCACTAGACGAGCCTGCAGGCATCAGCGTTGGCCTCTGTGTGCTCATGTGCAGCCAGTTCAAGCGCATTTGGCTCAGTGATTTACTGAATTTCATCAATGGCGTCAGTTGCACCTTGTACAGATAATAATAGGTTGTCGCAGTAATTATTTTTATAGTTTTTACAGTTCATTAGCAGTGTGTAAAATGATCAGTGTTGCATTAGTTGTGATGCTCTTTGCAGGAAAAAAAATTGTTCCATTTAAATTTTACCTTTTCTTTGTGAATTGTGACGTTTACTTAAAAAGTGTAGCAAAAAATTTTTTGGCGTCTCGGGGTGCATTAACCCCCCAAGTATGTGGCAGTTTAAGGGTTAATTTCCTTTTGCTTAAACTGAGAAGCTACAACTCCTTGAGTCGCTCCTCATAGCTCATACCTTTCAGTCTACTTGTTCTTCTCTGGACTTTTTCTGGTGCTGCTTTGTCTTTTTTTGTCATTTGAAGACCATAACTGTACACAGCCCCCCAGATGAGGCCTCACTAGGTGTTATATAACTTAACTATAACCTCTCTAGGCTTGTGTTCTACCCCTTGTGATAATGAACCCAGCATCCTATTGGATTTCTTGATTGCTTCTGTATTCTGTCTGGATGTACCTGTAGATAGTGATGAGTCCACTGAGACCCCCAGGTCCTTCTCATAAAGGTTGTGATAAAGATGACTCTGAGACATCATTAAGTTTTGGGGCAGACACCCGTACATTGTGTCCTGGCAGCTAATGCTTTTGAAAAATAATAAACAGATCTTAACAGATCGGAGTCCACAATTGAACTGACTCGTTGACTTAAGATGGCGGGTTTAAAGGCCAGTGGAGGAAGTGACGTCATCTGGGGTCTCATGTATAAAAGGTGCGTACGCACAAAAATGTTGCGTAAGAACGTTTCCACGTTCAAATCGTGATGTATAAAACCTAAACTTGGCATAAAGCCACGCACATTTCCACAGTAGCTCATACCCTGTCGTACGTAAGTTCTGCGATCGGTTTTTCAGACTGGCGGCACCCAGTGTCAAAGCAGTGCTACTGTTCCTGTGTGGTTACCCTTTCTTTTTCAGTTCCACATCCCTGACGCGGCTTTATAAATACACTGAAATTAACCGCATATTGTTTATTAGTTTAAGGCATATGATTGTAATTAACCTGTAACAATATAATGGTCCACAGAATGGTCAAACTATTCCAAATACCATAACTGCTTTAGTGTTGTTACTCTCACTGCACCTTCTTCTTCTTCTTTCAGCTGCTCCAGTTAGGAGTTGTCTTCTTTTTCCATAATACTCTCACTATACCACTCAGGGTATTTATATGTCTGTATCTGAGTGTGAATCACAGCTGTACAGCAGCTGATCGGAAAGAGAATTGTCAGTATACAGCATCAAGCACACGGTGCCTTAGCCATGCTGTCTATTGAACTGATCTCATACGGGAGTCTTTCTTCGCGGTTCAGAAACAGTTTCATCCCAAGAACTACAAACGCACTCAATCAGTCCATCAAGTGCTCCTTGTAGTACTGTTTGTACTTATAAGTACAATCACCTCACTGTAAACTTGCGATACAGTTATATTATTGCACAACCTGTGCCATTTTATAAAGCATGTATTTACATATGATAATGATATCATTTTTAAGATGAAATGCAGCAAAATATGTTTATTACTGTATATTATACAGATAAATCTTTAACTTCATTTAAATAATCTATATTGTTAATAATTAAACATGTGAGGACACGGTGCCGCAGTGCTAGTGAGCCGCTGGCGCTCCGTTCATGGATTGTTCCTGCCTCACGCTGTATATCTTCTGGGGTTGGCGCAACACTGGATGGATACATGGATAATATAATTAAACAAGTACTACGAAAATATTTCAATGTTCCTTAAAGGTTTTGAAGAATCGTCGTTGTAAGCTTACAGATGGCTTAACGTCTATTACAGAGCTGATTGTATGGCGAATGGGTATTTGGAGAAAGAAAAGTAAGGACAGGAATTGGAGGTTAGTACGTTTGAAAGAGACAGTACTGCTACAAATAAAGTATTTTATCGAGGGTCGCACATGGCGCAGTAAGCATCTTGCGTGAGACATGAACAATCACTGCACCACCATGTTCCCATGTTTAATAACATGCTTTAACTCCTATCATCATGAAAATGATATCAAGTATACATCTCAATATTTAAATTATAGAGCTGTAATATCATGAATGTAATGGATTCTGAGTCCTGTCGGAGGAAGAGAATGCCCATTTAAGAAGCACGGAGTGATTCACACACATAGAGCACATAGAAGATCAAATACAAAACAAAGCATTTTAATGTGCTACTTTAGTTACGATGGAATTTGAGAAACTAGTAAATTAAATGATTTTAAGATGAAGTTTATGATGTTCTACTTCAGCGTTTCTCAACCTTTAAGTATTTGCGACTCGAGTTTTCATAACAGTTTTAATCGTGTCCCCTAACGATTTTTTGAAAGGAGCCCACTAATAGCAATTTGTTCTTTTTTAATTAATGATATATCATAGATGCATATTTTATTATACCTACTTAACTTTTATTGACATTTATCTAAGTTTTTATTTATTTTTCTAGTATCAGAATGTAGTTTAAGTTAATTTGTTTTGGTTTCAATAGATGTACTTTTCATATTTTTGATTCTTGTTTTCTTTTTTTCACATCTTTGCGCCCCCCCTTTTTGTTACTTCGCGCCCCCCTGGAGGGGCCCACCCCACAGTTTGAGAACCACTGTTCTACTTTGATCACAGAATAAACTACGTGATTAAAGTGGAAATTTCGAGATTAAAGTTGACATTTCGTGCTTTTTCCCCACTGTGTGCCTTTTTTTTTTCTCTGTACCCTAATACGCTTTCATATGACACTCAGGTGGTGGGCTACGACTCGCCTTTTCACGGCGACTTTGATATCTGACAACTTCTTTTTTATTTTGGGCACTGTGCGACTTTGTGAACTCGAGCTTTCGAGTTTCTCCAACACGCTATGTCACTCGATGAACTTTCTTTTGTTGTTTATACCACTGTTTAAACCAACAAATAGTATGTTTTTCTTTGCCTCCACTTGGTATTCACTGAAATTCTATTTTCCCTCGTGCTTTTGCCATTGCCTTTTCACAGAACACTAAGCTTAAGGGCTATTTATATTGATCTGAATATTCAAAGAGGCGTAATTCTCGGAGGAGTTGGGGTGGGGCAGCAGGCATGTGCATGTGCATTACTTTTCACGCTGATCGGGATTTATGTAGCAGAAGAACATGGAAGTTGGCAAACACACAGATTTATGCATCTGGATTTTTCTGTGCGTACGCACATTCCTGCTTTTGTGCTTACACCATGTTATAGTGCGAGTTCTATGCACGGTGTTATACATGAGGCCCCAGGACCGGAAGTGATATCGTCGGCAGCACCGGGACTGGAAGTGATGTCATCGGCAGCACCAGAACCAGGAGTGACGTCATCAATAGTGCCGGAACCTAACGGGATTTCTCAAGAATGGTCTGTAAGGGATTGAGAGAGACAGTTAGTGCACCTCTCCGACCCCCCAGTCAGGCGTGGAATTACAATTATTCAGGCCCTTTAGTTGTCTCCTATTGGCACATGTGTGACAAGGTGTACTTTCAACTTTTACACCTCCCATTGTGTAATAAAATCTAACATCCCTACTTCCTACAGTACATGTAATGCTTTACATTTACTGACGTTAAATTTTATCTGCTACAGAGCTGCTTAAGCCTGTATGCTGTCCCAGTCCCCTATGCAGTGGGTACGGAAAGTATTCAGACCCCCTTCACTTTTTCACTCTTTGTTATATTGCAGCCATTTGCTAAAATCATTTAAATTAATTTTTTCCCTCATTAATGTACACACAGCACCCCATATTGACAGACAAAAAAAAATAATTTTTGAAATTGTTGCAGATTTATTAAAAAAGAAAAACTGAAATATCACATGGTCCTAAGTATTCAGACCCTTTGCTCAGTATTTAGTAGAAGCACCCTTTTGAGCTAATACAGCCATGAGTCTTCTTGGGAAAGATGCAACAAGTTTTTCACACCTGGATTTGGGGATCCTCTGCCATTCCTCCTTGCAGATCCTCTTCAGTTCTGTCAGGTTGGATGGTAGACGTTGGTGGACAGCCATTTTTAGGTCTCTCCAGAGATGCTCAATTGGGTTTAAGTCAGGGCTCTGGCTGGGCCATTCAAGAACAGTCACAGAGTTGTTGTGAAGCCACTCCTTCGTTATTTTAGCTGTGTGCTTAGGGTCATTGTCTTGTTGGAAGGTAAACCTTCGGCCCAGTCTGAGGTCCTTAGCATTCTGGAGAAGGTTTTTGTCCAGGATATCCCTGTACTTGGCCGCATTCATCTTTCCCTCGGTTGCAACCAGTCATCCTGTCCCTGCAGCTGAAAAAAAACCCCACAGCATGCTTCACTGTGGGGACTGTATTGGACAAGTGATGAGCAGTGCCTGGTTGTCTCCACACATACCTTCTCACCATCTCAGAGTCCTTCAGGTGTCTGATGAAACCAAGATAGAACTTTTTGGCCTTAATTCTAAGCGGTATGTGTGGAGGCAACCAGGCACTGCTCATCACTTGTCCAATACAGTCCCCACAGTGAAGCATGGCGGTGGCAGCATCATGCTGTGGGGGTGTTTTTCAGCCACAGGGACAGGAAGACTGGTTGCAATCGAGGGAAAGATGTTTATTAAAATGAGGAGCACTCACCATAACTCTTTGCTTCCTGTGCTTGAGTCAATTTTGTACTCACCTACAGACTGAGTCCTGAATTCCCACTTGTGCCCAACCTCTCACGTGGCACCTCATCAAAAGCCTTCTGAAAAATCAAGATAAATTAAATCATATATGCCTCTGCTGTCGTTCCTTATAGAATTCCAGCATGTGAGTGGAACATGACCTTCCTCGCCTGAACCCACGCTGACTGTTTGCTGAAACATGTGCTGCTCAATCTTTTTCTTAATAATTCTGTCCATTAGTTTACCTCTGATGCACATTAAGCTTAATGGCCTGTAGTTACGAGGATCAGCCAGATCAGAGCTTTTATACAGTGGGATAATATTTACTGGCCTCCCGTCTTTAGGAGATTTGGGTGGAAGACAGTGGGTGTAGGGAGGAATACTTTTGGACAAAAATTTAATAAACACATATATTGCAAATAAGTAAAAGTATTGTGAAATGTGATGATCAATAAAGATAATGAGCAAGTAATAAAAATGTGAGGTCACCAGGGGGAGTACAGCTGCCCAAACGCCGGACACAACAAACGCAGAGGCCAGGTTAGGCACACAAGACACATTTATTCACGTGGGGAATGCTTTATTCTCATTCCCCACAGTTTCACCATACAATACAACACCAATTCCTTCCTTCCTTCCATCCTTCCTTCCTTCTCTCTTCCTTGTTCCACCATTGACTCCCCTTATGGCAAGCCTGGTCCATCTCCTCCCGACTCTGGCTCCTCGAATGGAGTGAGGTGGCTCATCAATGTTACCTGGAATCACCCCCAGGTGTGGAAAAAAGCCATTATAGGGTTCAACAGCTCTCCCTGGTGATCCCCATGGACCCCAACAGGGCTATACCAAACTCCAACTCCCAGCGTGCTCTGTGGGAATCTAGTGTCCTAGGAGAGGTACGGCCTCACTGATACTCTCTCCCTAAGTCTTTCCATTCCGTTGGTCGTGGCCGCCCATCACAAGTGTAAATAAGTAAATAAATGGCAGTCTTTCACAGGGCTTCATGGGAGGTGGAGTTCTCCACAGCCCTGTTGGGGTCTAGGGTGGCCGCCAGGGGGCGTGGCATGGGTCCCTGAGCCCAGCTGGACTAATCTTCAGCCCCACTCGGGAGTGCAACCAGAAACAGGTGATCAAGAATCTAGGGCACTTCTGGGTGGGCCATAAAAGGAGCCAGCAACCACCACTCGACGACCAGAGTTGGGTGGAAGGAGGACAAAGCTGTGGAGGAATGGTTGATAAAGAGAGAGGAGTGTTCTGTGGTGTAGTTTGTGCTTGGGACTGTGTTGTGGCTGGAGGGATTACGGGGAAGATGTGCCCTCCAGCTGAAGAAAAATAAAATCTCTTTTTATTTTATATGTGCCTCCAGTGTGAATTTGTGTCGGGTCGGGTGCTATATAACACCTTTCTTGCAACGGCTTGGACTTAAAACTGTCACTTTCACTCATTAAAGCTGAGAGGCAGGGCTCTAGTGAATACCATATTTTGATTGGTCAATCATCCGGAGAGTGGACATACGGTACATGCTTTGCTCATCGCATTAGATCCTGTGGCTCATGCGTATGCTCAGAGTTGTAACTGTGCACGACGATGACGAGTGCAAGAAAAAAGTTGCCCAGAATTCCTGCATGAAGTCAAGTCAACTTTAATTCTATAGACTCTAAATTTGGAATTAGGAGGTAGTATTTGAAGTGTCTGTTCTACATGTGGCATTTGATGGCCGGAGGTTTAAGTTCAGCAATTCACCAATGAAAACACGCCACTTGACAGTTTTAAATTCAAGCTGCATTTCATGTTGAGTTTGGAGAAATTTGACAGGCAAAATATATAAATAATAAATAAATAAAAAAGCCACAAAAAAAAGATATTCTTTGACATGATTATCATATTTCACAGTACAGTCATGACTTGGTTAGCAACGTTCCGACCAATAGTGGAGCTTCCATTGGATACAATAAATGAAGTCGAAGAGAGTCAAAACACCGTTGAACGCAGTCAGGGTTGAGTATTGATATTATTATTATAAATAAATTTCAATAATTATTAATAGTTTATGTGATGTAGGTATTATGCTAATGTTAGGGTTAGGCTACTTGAGATTAAGTTAGGGTCAGGGTAGGTCGCATCAGGTCAGGTGTATTTGATGCGTCACTGATCAAAATGACACAAAAACACATCCTTTGCTTGCTGCTGGATAGGAATTTCACCACGGAAAGTCATCGTTGCAAGAATGACATCAGACACAGGGGTACACCTCCGCCCCCACTTAACGATAAAATCAACTAACAACGTACTGGTCGGAAACCATACGCCATCATTAAGTGAGTCATGACTGTACTTTTATTTATTTGCATTTTATTTTGTAAATTTGGTCGGAAATATTCCTCCATATCCTTAAATGTGACCCGTGAATGTCTGGTGTCCCATCCAAAACTGGCCCCACCCTCCTGCTTACCCTGTTGTCTCAAACTCCTCCCAAACCCTCCAAGCTCATCTGGGATGGGTTGTGGAGATCTCTTTACAATGACATTGGAAGTACTTCCTGTGTTAAGACCACAAGTGTGTGCAGAATTTAAATACCACATAATATTGTTAAGGCCACACTGCAGTAGTGCCCTCTAGTGGTGCCAACTTTCTAGGCCAACGGGGCTGCTCAAAGAAACAAAACATCACCAGAGCAAGCCCTAAATAAGATTGGGAGATTTTATTCTCCTGCTTAGGGAGTCATTCTTTCAGTCTCCCAAATAGGATGCCAAAGCCCTTGTGGTTAATGCCGACATTCAGACTTCCCTCACATTGCATTGGCTTGCACAGCCTGAGCACGATGAAAGTGCTTCGCATTGCGAGTACATGCGTATTAAAATTGATAACTACTTTACTAATCAATTCACCCATTAATTAGTAATATCTCTTCTCTGCTGATGATATCCATAGAGCCACATCCCCAGTCCCTTTCGTAATGGAGACCCCTGAGAAGCCTCTGGCTGAATGCACAATAACTCCCTGGTTTGTTGCCACAACAAAGAGATGGTTAAATGAAAGCATCATTTCGGGTGCTTAACTGACTGATTTCTATTTTGATCCACAAATAGAGACAGCGAGCAGAGGAGAGTGTACACACCACCCCGCTGGCTTCTTGCTGTCCAAGTTATTTGTTCCTCTGACTGCTCCCCAGATACGCAGCATGGTGACATGATTATGGAATCTCTTCAGGATACCAGTCCTGTCTGGAAGTGTGCATCATAATCTGTTTTTCCACTGTCACCCGGATCAGCAAGTTTTAAATAACTTCATCTACAAGCTGACGTCTCACATATCAAAAGTTATAAAAAGAAAATGCTTTTTTGGGATTTTTTATTTTTTATAATTAAGTGGTTCAGCTATATCCTGTCATTTTATCCACTTAAAGAAAATCAAATACTGCTGGCCGCATTCGATAGTCACACAGAATATTATTTACAGTTTATCCAATTCTACTACTGATATGGAAGGCAAAAAAAAAAACAGAATTTCAAACTGGTCCCAAATAAGATAGATAGATAGATAGATAGATAGATAGATAGATGTGAAAGGCACTATATATGATAGATAGATAGATAGATAGATGTGAAAGGCACTATATATGATAGATAGATAGATAGATAGATAGATAGATAGATAGATAGATAGAT
>JANRMT010027041.1:21532771-21559338 GCA_026402145.1 Polypterus bichir lapradei | reverse complement strand
ATTCCCGTGACCCTGTAGTTAGGATATAGTGGGTTGGATAATGGATGGATGGATAATATCCATCCATCCATTATCCTAATATAATATAATATAATATAACTAGCAAAATACCCGCGCTTCGCAGCGGCGAAGTACTGCATTAAAATTTTTATTAAGAAGAAAATTGAACCTTTTTAAACTGAGGGAAAATATGCCAATAATTATTTGTTAAGGATCTCTTTGTATACCACGTTGTCAGTTCGGCCCTCCGGTTGTAACATGACCAAGCTGTGTACTGAGCTTACTCTTGAGCATGCAACTTACAGTTGGCCATGTGAACAGTAATCTTGTCTCAAATCTCATAGCTTGGATTGCTGCTGTCTTAATCAGTTTGAGGTTCATGGTTTGTTTCAATTACGACAGTATTTGCAGGACTTGTGTTGAAGTGACATTCGGCATCTGTCAAGCGTTGTAAGCTTACAACCGGTTTCATCGATAACTTCACATCCAGCTTTAGAGAGTTTAAACATTCATAAACATCAAAGTGTCCACTACTGAAATCGTCATCTGTGAATCTAAGATGTTTAAGAGGCATTGGCGGTTGTCCAAAGGTGTAAAATATTTGGCCATTTCGGTACACTTGAAAGCACCAACCGAACAATTCAGCAGCAGCCATCAACTCACATGCAGAACCATAGGTGAAGGGCTTAAGCATTTCACTCTTCTAGTGCTCCTGTGTAGTATAATTATCTCCTGTACCGTCATCAGTACACACCTTAAACCTGTCCCAGTCATTCAATACATAAGACACAATGTTCTTCCGGATATCAAGAGTGAGCCTGATATGGCCGTGCAATATGTAACACAGAGAATGGAAAAGGCAGGTGCCATCTCCGGGCATGGAAACCACTCGGTAAGTGACAGTTCTTTGATCGATGGTGATTACCTCGATAGACATGGTAATGGGGGTTGAAATAATGAAGGAAGACTGGAGCGACAGACGGCCTTATATAGGCAGGCAGCCAACAACGTGGGAGGTGTTGGGATGGGGGACCCAACGCCGCCTAACATGGTGACCAAGCTGCAGGCTATGGACGTATATATGTACGTAAGTAGGATTCAGTTAGCGTTGGGAACCAGTGTACCAAATTTCTTGAAGATGGGCCCATAACTAACAAAGACTGTTGAAAAGTTCAATATGGCGGCCGACAGTGGCATCATACCACCGAAATAAGTACGTACATTGGTTTCGGTTAGTGCAGGGAAGCCGCCTACCAAATTTCGAGAAGATGGGGCCATAAATAAGAAAGTTCAACATGGCGGACGTTGTTGACCGTTATGACCGTTACGCGTAGAATTTCGAAATGAAACCTACTTAACTTTTGTAAGTAAGCTGTAAGGAATGAGCCTGCCAAATTTCAGCCTTCTACCTATACGGGAAGTTGGAGAATTAGTGATGTTGGAAAATTCAATATGGCGGCTGACAGTGGCGTCATACCACCGAAATAATTATGTACATTGGTTTCGGTTAGCGCAGGGAAGCTGCCTACCAAATTTCGTGAAGATGGGGCCATGAATAAGAAAGTTCAATATGGCGGACGTTGTTGATCGTTATGACCGTTACGCGTAGAATTTCGAAATGAAACCTGCTTAACTTTTGTAAGTAAGCTGTAAGGAATGGGCCTACCAAATTTCAGCCTTCTACCTACACGGGAAGTTGGAGAATTAGTGACGTTTGGAAAATTCAATATGGCGGCCGACAGTGGCATCATACCATCGAAATAAGTAAGTACATCGGTTTCGGTTAGCGCAGGGAAATCACCTACCAAATTTCGTGAAGATGGGGTCAGCCTTCTACCTACACGGGAAGTTTGAAAATTGGTGACGTTGGAAAGTTCAATATGGCGGCCGACAGTGGCGTCATACCATCGAAATAAGTACATACATCGGTTTCGGTTAGCGCAGGGAATCCGCCAACCAAATTTCGTGAAGATGGGGCCATAAATAAGAAAGTTCAACATGGCAGACGTTGTCGACCGTTATTGACCGTTATGACCGTTACGTGTAGAATTTCGAAATGAAACCTGCTTAACTTTTGTAAGTAAGCTGTAAGGAATGAGCCTGCCAAATTTCAGCTTTCTACCTACATGGGAAGTTGGAGAATTAGTGATGAGTCAGTCAGTGAGTGAGTGAGTGAGTGAGTGAGTGAGTGAGTGAGTGAGTGACTGAGTGAGGGCTTTGCCTTTTATTAGTATAGATATAATATAATATAATATGATATAATATAATATGGGTGGTGCAGTGGGTAACGCTGCTGCCTCGCAGTACGGAGACCTGGGTTCGCTTCCTGGGCCCCCCCTGCGTGGAGTTTGCACGTTCTCTCCGTGTCTGCGTGGGTTTCCTCTCACAGTCCAAAGACATGCAGGTTAAATGCATTGGTGATCCTAAGTTGTGGAGGCACCTAGCTTTCCATCCCACTTGCTGACATTGTCTAACTAGTCCCACATATTTGGTGAGCTTCCTTTTCAGAGGCCTCTTCCAGATGTTCTTCAGAGTGGGACTGTCATCTCCAACATCATCATTTGCTTGATGGTCTCAGACAAGATGACAATGTCTGCTCACAAGGTAGTGACAGCAATTATGCTTGGGGAACTTCAGCTGTTGTTCAAAGTCCATCAGCAACTGCCAATCCCTTGATGATGCCAAGGTGCCTGCAAATGTCTTCCTTGTGGTTTTTGGCTTATCACTTCATGTAACCCTGGGTTCAGACCTGAAAAGGACATGCTCCTCAAGAGGCTGTAGACTATCAGAGGGGCCCAGGTTGCCCGGAGAAGCTGGCTATTGAAGCATCTCCATGAACAGAGTGAGTGGGGGTGCACAAACATGATTCATTGGTTCACAATCCACACTTGCTAAAGTTAACCATTCTTCTATTTTAATTAACAATATTAACACAAACATCTCTACTCAGGTGAAGAGCCTGGGCGTCATTCTAGACAGCAAAGTCTCTTTTTCTTCCCATATAAGTATTGATTTTCGGACTGTCTTCTTCCATCTTCGAAACATTTCTAGACTTCATCCTGCTCTTACGCAACACAGTACTGACGTATCAGTTAATGCCCGAGTCACCTCATGTATAGATTACTGTAATGCTGTTCTATCTGGCATCCCACAAAAACGTATCCATCACTTACAACTTATTCAAAATTCTGCTGCCAGGATAATAACCTGCTGTTCTAAATCCACTGAACATATCACACCTACTCTCTCTCAACTTCACTGGCTCCCTGTTAACTACCGAATACAACACAAAATACTGCTCTGAACATTTAAAGCTCTCCACAGTCGTACTCCTCCCTTCCTCACTGATCTCCTACAGACTGACACTCCTCTCGCTCCCTCAGATCCTCATCTGCAGCTCTACTTTCTGTACCACACATCAAACTCTGCGCTATGGGAGCTCAAGCATTTTGTCATAGTGCCCCCCAAATGTGGAAGTCTCTTCCCTCTCATATACGTCAGCTCGATTCAATAACACATTTTAAAACTGCCCTCAAAACTTATCTTTTCACACTGGCATACCAATTGTGAATTTTACACTGTTACTGCCTGTTATCTTTGTTTGTTTGCTAATTATTGCTTTTTAATTTATCATTCTCTTTGTTTTTATTTTACTAATGTTGTTTAATTTCATTGTAAGGTGACCTTGAGTGCTAGGAAAGGCACCTATTAAATAAAATGTATTATTATTATTATTATTCCACACCTTCCTGCTGCCGAGGACTATCTACCTGCAGTACATGGCTGCCAGTGAGCCTCTGATGTAAACCCTGGCCCCTGTCCTTGTGGTAGTCAAGATGCCTCTAACCCCAGGTTAGCGGAGTGAGGTAGAACTGGCCAGTGTGAGTGCGCAGGCTGAGGGGTCTAGGCAGATGGGAGAGAGTGGCACCACAACAGACCTGGGTGGCATGGTGAAGGTGTTGCTGAAGAAGCCAAAGGTTCTTTTTAGGACCACACTAGCGAAAGGTGGCTGAACCTATTCCTGCATCCCCTGTACCCCCCCACGCCACACCTGGTGGTTACAGTGGTGTCAGTAGCAGGGCAGAACTGACTAACGACCCTGAGACAGGAGACTGGTTTAGCACTTACGCTTGTGGAACCTTCAATTACACTTAAAACAGCCTAAGGGGTCACCTTGCGTGTCTTGAGTGTCCTGGTGGATGAAGTGTGTGTTACCATCTAGTGCAAAGGTTCTGAGAGGCGAGCAGTGTAGTGACCCTGGGTCCAGACCTGAGAAACACATGCATCTCGGGAGGCTGCAGGCTGTAAGAGTAAGTGAGAATACCTGGAGAAGCCCCTTTTATATAAGCTGCACCATGAACAGCATGAATGAGGGGTACAGACCCGGCACTGCTCTGTATTCAAGCCATGGACTCTGGCCTCAGCTCAACTCACAGAGTGGAGGTGATAGTGTAGTTTTTGGGTTGCCTCTGACCTTGGGTGAGTGGAGTGAGGCTGAGCTGGCCAGCGTGGGTGTGTGCCAAGGGGCTGAGGCTGCTGAGAGGATGTGGCACTATAGCAAAACTAGGTAGCAATGTGGGGGCATCACTGAAGAAGCCAGAGGTCCTTTATAGGGCCTCACCAGCAGGCCTGTAAAAAGTGGCTAAGTCCCCCCCCCCCCACTCCCTGGTCATTCCAATATAATTAACACATCATATGCTGTCTTTTTGTTACTCACATTTTGTTATTTGAAACTAAAAAAGTTATAAAATCAGTGCCTTCTCATGGGCGCGTGTTTATGTCCATCACAGATGTCACTTGCTGAACTTTAGCACTTTGTTTGGCCTTGGTTGTTGTGGTCAAGTGAGGAAGAACAAGTCAGAGAGAATAAACGTTGAGGCAACAACCCGGTCGTCCTCGTTTAATTCTTGTTGGCTTTCTTTAAATTCAAAAAAGCAGGCACTTTGTATGGTGTAGATGCAAAGAAAACACAGGCAGGGTGCCTTTTAGGGCTTAGACAAAGGTTTCTTTGAACGTAAGTCTTGAGGGTGGAGCTCAGTACCTGCAGGGTACTGTGATCACAAAATGATGGCTCCTTCTGACAGCCTCCAAACTTATAGGTGGCGGGCCAGACGGGGTGGAGTCAGCTGCCCTCACTGGGCGTCTTCTCTGTACTGTGGGGGGAACAGAAGAGGACATGATTTGCGCTCCCTCTCGTCTAGGAGTGGTACTTCATATCTTGGATGAACCGTGAGGGTGATATGCATGACACTGTCCATTTGCCGACCTTTAGTCTAAAGGGGTCTCTGGAAAGATGTCAGTTCAACTCTGAGTTACACTTTTGTCATCAGATGAAGTACAGGCCGGAGACTGGTTCAAACTGCAGTTTGGCCGCTCATTTTGGAACGTAAATAGTTGGGCTTGGTGAAGCTTGATGTTTGCATCCCTGTCAAAACTACAGTCTTAACAGGTCTGGCATGCCACTTGTGAAGCCAGCCTGGACACACACAGGCAGGACACAGGTTCAACACAACACACCCGGGTTATTTACAAAGCTAACTGTGCACAAATCACCAACACACAACACAAGGCTCACAGCCCAACACAGTCCCTTCTTGACGCCAGTCCTTCCACCTCCACTCCTTTTCAGGCTTTGTCATCTTTCTCCCAACTCTGTAGTGTCTGCTGGCCCCTTTTGTATATGGCACTCCAGGTGCTTGATAACCTACTTCTGGTAGCACCTCCAGGTGTGGCGAAAGAACCGCCCATACGGGCTCAGGAGCAGCTGCAGCACTCCCTGGCGGCACCCCCAGATCCCAACAGGGCTGAATCCAACTACAACTGCCATGAAGCCCTGTGGGAGTCGGAGGCACCGTTGCAACCCGGGGGTGCTGCCATCTAGCATTCATGGAGAGGTACTGACCTGACCAGGCTTGCTCCCCCAGTCCTCCCAGCGAAGAGATGTCCTGGGTGGGCATGACACACTAAACACTAGTAGAACGGTCAATGCCCACTTTGTTCTACAGTGTATAGAGTTTTGAATAAATGAGCTGTAGTTTGAGTAATTGAAATTTTATTAGTGTGGAGTGTGGAGGTGCTCACTATGCATGCTTGAATTTTTCTTCTGTATCCTTTGGTTTACCTTCCATATCATTAAAGACATGCGGGTTAGGACAATCGACTATTCAAAACTGCCTCTGTAAGCTCTAAGTTGGACTGGTGCCCTGTCCTGCCTGCCTTGTGCCCAGTGCTACCAGTGTAGACTCCAAGACATGACATTGAATTGAGTTGTGTGGGTTTGTGAATGTTATCATATGATATAAAAATGACAGGATGCAGGATGTGATAATATTATAACACAATAAAACATAAAATTAAGCAGGTTTGAGAACATTAAATAATAATATGATTGAATCGCAACACAGTGGTTGTTCATGGGAGATTTACCAGATTTTAATGTTTATATATTTACGGCTGATGCCTTTATCCAAGGAGACTTAAAAGAATTATGATACAAGTGGTTCCATTTCTTTTGGTTTTCCAATCGGAGCACAGGCAGGTCAAGTGACTTGCTCGAGGTCACACAGTGTCAGCAGTGGGATTTGAACCCACAACCTCAGGGTTTGCAGTCCAAAGCTTCAATCACTACTCCAGGGGTTCTCAAACTTTTGTATTTCGTGCCCCCCCTTTTCTACCTGGAATAATTCTGTGCCCCCTGCATAATATAAGATAGATGAGAATAACCCATGATACAACTAACAAAGGTATGATACTCGTGCGGTGTCACGGTATCCTATCGTTTTTACTTCTATAAGATTTGCATGTGTTTGGCTAACTTCGATGAAATATTTGCAATTTATTTTTTTTAAATGCTTTATTAACTGTTAAAATGCCTTGTGTGTTTTTTGGTAGTAATTCTAATCCCAAAAACAAATAATAAATTATTTATTCTTATTTAATTATTTTTTTATGTAAAGAAACGATTAAATATGTTTTAATTTTTAAAAATCTCGTAAACGAGGACACCGATGAAGTCAATCTGCGTGAGATGAACGTATTTTCATCTGACAAATATTATACCGCTGCTAGTTGTATCATGAAAATAACCCAAAACGCAGTAAATTATTTAACTCAATTAGGCGATATTGACTACGCTGCCAGTTTGGTGCAATCGCGCCACATTATCACCTGATCTACTGTTACCCGAATGTTCGCGACACATACCGATACGTCTTGAACTTTCTGGATTGAAAATACGTGACTATAAAAGCAGCAGCAGCGGCGCCGTTCGTCAGTTAGTCATTAGATCTATGCCTTATAAATGTTTTATTTTAATTTTAGTTATAATGCATTCATTGTGATTATATGCTTGCAAATTTAAATTTGAAATTAAAATGTAAAAAAATAATTTTGATGTCTTTTTATGTTTATTTATTCAATGCCCCCCACAGTTTAAGAACCGCTGCACTACACCATTCCTGTGTCTGTGGGCATTTTTTTTTCTGGGTGGGCGGGGCCCATTTGGCCCCATGGGTGGGTTGGTTGGTTCCCTTGGGTGGGCATGGCTATGTGGGTGGGCCCTCTCACCTGTGTTCCATGTCTGGACCCCATGTGTGGGTCAATGGTCCCAGTTGGTGGGTGGGTAGGCCCTGTGTTGGACTGGTGCCCTCTGTGGTACCATTTCCTGTTTTGTATCCAGCATTGCCAAGATATGCTCTGCACCAAGCAATTTTGAGAGTGTCATTTTAGAACAGAGTGAAATGTGAGAGTGCTGTCTCACAGATCTTGTGTTCTCAGTTCAAATCCTGGGTGGGGTTTGTATTTTCTGCCTGTATCTGTGCAGATTTTCTTCCCACATCCACACAGATGTGCATGTGCCATGTCTATCACTCAGCCCTGTACAGCAAGCTGCATATTAAATGTCACTTTAAAACCAACTCAATGCAGTTCAGGGTCTGAGACTATGGCAGCAGCATTAGATACAAGGCAGGAAACAGTCATGGACAGGACAGCACCTCACCCTCCTAAATTTAATATTCCCTGAAAGCCATCACAATATGTAGCCATTAATTAATTTTCTTATGCTAGTCTGTGCTCTGTGTTCACACACAATCATAATATGGTAGACTTACACAATGAACCAATCAAACTGGCAGCTACAACATTCTGTTCTTCAATGGACTGTCACACTCACTCACTCACTCACTCATAATCAAGGCCATCTTAACAGCATTATAGGCCCCCAGGCAAAGCAATGCACTGGGGGTTCCTACCTACACAACCACTCAGCAAGTCACAACATACAAAGATTAGCATGGGGCTCCTATGCTCGTGGGGCCCCCGGGCAACTGTCCAGCATGCCCATACATTAAGAAGGCCCTGCTCATAATCACTCACTCACTCATAATCACTCACTCCACACTCTCAGTCACTAACTCATTGTAGTGTAAGAGTCAGGTTGCCTTTGACCACAAGTGAGTTGAATGAGATGGAGCTGGCCAGGCTTAAGGGAATAGGTAGTTGGGAGTGCATGGTGCCACATCAGACCTGAACAAAATGGTGAAGCCAAAGGTTCTTTTTAGGCCCACACCATTGGTCTGGCATTTGGTTGCTGAATCCATTTCACCATCTCTCCTACCCCCCTGGGGCATTACAGTGGTGTCAGCAGTGGGATACAGCCAACTAATGACCTACACACAATTGGATTGGATTGGTATAGCATTGCTGCTGATGGACCCCTCAGACCAGGTCACCTTGCAACCCTTGAATGTCTCAGTGAATAGAATTCATGTTGCCTTCAAGGACCAGGATTCTGACAGGAGGGCAGTGTAGCGACTCTAGGGCTGGACCTGAGAGGGACACACTCCTCAGGTGGCCGTGAACTATCAGCAATCAGCCAGCAATATAAACAGCACCGTGAAGAATGTGAATGGGGGTGCAGACATGGCACTCTGACAAAACACTTTATTCCGTATGTTCCTGCTGTTGAGGAACATCAGCCTCACTCACTCGCTCACACACTCACACAGTCACTCACTCACTCACTCACTCACTCACTCACTCGCTCACACACTCACTCACTCACACAGACATAGTTTTGTGTTGGCAGCTGACCTAAAAGCAAATCTTTGTCCTCATGTTTACTCAACTGGACCCTGAGTGAACATGTGGACCCCATGCCAATCACACTTAAGCCCCTTAGAGTGCGGTGCCCTCTAAACTAAAGAGCTGGTCACTCCGTCTAAACTTTACCGGCGTCTTTCTCATTTTGGCAAGGTAAAGAGTGACCTAACCGTCTTTTCTTGCTCCTGAATTGGAGGTCAATGGCTCACTTGACCTGTGAAGAGTGACCTTTGAAGGGGTAACCGTCATTCATCTGCTTCGATTCCAGCTGTCTCAGCAAACTAGAATGAAGCAGACAAGTCAAGCGCTGCCCTGACTGGGCTGTCATTTTCTGTCATCAATAAGGAAGACTCTTCTGTCACCTTTAGACAAACGAGATATTACTGTAATGGCTACTAAGACAACACGACGCTCTCCTGGATTAGAAGTGTTTTGGGCATCAAGCTGCCATCTAGGGCATTATAAGCTATCTTAGGGTCAGCTGAACTCTGGTTTTGCTTGTTCCACCGAGCCCCAAGTGGTTCATTTTATCAAGAAATCCTCCTAATTACCGGACCTTTTTATTTATCTCTTCTCCACTGGCCAGATTTTTCCTTTGTCGACTCATCCTGCTTCACCTGAGTGTCGCTGTTCATTGCTGCGATTTCATGTGAACACAACTATATCAGCCCACTCTGACTGTCTAAGTGGACATATGGCTGCCCAGAGTGGGAAGGTTTGATTTGTCAGACAGCTGCCTGCTCATTTAAGTCCCTGTAACACTGAGAAGGTCTCACTTATTACAGAGATTCTCGGTGGCTGCACCCACCTGTCACATGTCGTTCAAGTCACAGTGACAAAGACTATCCATGTGATCTGCTTCTGTTGCTGTCGGCATCTGTGTTATACATCGCCTTTCTTTATGAGCACCATCCCGGGGCTGTGACAGTTTTATTGTGCCATTCATTGTGAGGATCACTACTGGTCCATCACACTCATATAGTGCCATTAAGATAACTCTTAGAGATTCATAAGTGTCCTTTTTTCTGAGCCATGACAATTTTACAGAGCCATATTATGGCCACAGTGACAATAAGTGTACCTTTCATTACGAGTGCTTATACAGCTCCATTTACTATAGTGCCTTTAATGACGAACACGGCAACATTTTATAGTGCCTTTAATTATTCACACTGTTACAGCTCATTGACGATTTTACAGTTGTGCTTGAAAGTTTGTGAACCCTTTAGAATTTTCTATAGCTACGCGACCCCCGAGCGCATATTGTAATCTTTTTAGTTAGCCAATAAAAGGTGTCATTTTGCTTGGCTTTTCTCTATATTTCTGCATAAATATGACCTAAAACACCATCAGATTTTCACTCAAGTCCTAAAAGTAGATAAAGAGAAACCAGTTTAACAAATGAGACAAAAATATTATACTTGGTCATTTATTTATTGAGGAAAATGATCGAATATTACACAATGATTCTACTTTAAATCATGTCTTTCAATATATATTAATTCTAGCGTTTGTGTACAGCTTTAATTAGTGATTTTTTTTTTTTCATAAAATGTAAGTTCTAGCATTTTCAAACCGTTTCAGTTTGTGCATTTTCACTTTTTTTTAAAACTCGTGTCTTATCTTATAGCTTCAGGTCTGCGTTTTCATATTGTTCCAATGTGAGATTTTTCATGTAGCTTTAGTTCATGCATCTTTCAACAGTTTTAATTTGTGCATTTTGATAAAGTTTATGTGTTTTTGCTTTAAACTGTGATGAAAGATGTTAGTGTGGAAACAGCATACATTTATATACAGTACAGGCCAAAAGTTTGGACACACCTCCTCATTCAATGTGTTTTCTTTATTTTCATGACTGAAGGCATCAAAACTATGAATGAACACATGTGGAGTTAAGTACTTAACAAAAAAAGGTGAAATAACTGAAAACATGTTTTATATTCTAGTTTCTTCAAAATAGCCACCCTTTGCTCTGATTACTGCTTTGCACACTCTTGGCATTCTCTCGATGAGCTTCAACAGGTAGTCACCTGAAATGGTTTTCACTTCACAGGTGTGCCTTATCAGGGTTATTTAGTGGAATTTCTTGCTTTATCAATGGGGTTGGGACCAGCAGTTGTGTTGTGCAGAAGTCAGGTTAGTTGGACGATCATTTATTTTTCAACAGGACAATGACCCCAAACACACCTCCAGGCTGTGTAAGGGCTATTTGACCAAGAAGGAGAGTGATGGAGTGCTGTAAATGGTCATGAAAATAAAGAAAACACATTGAATGAGGAGGTGTGTCCAAACTTTTGGCCTGTACTGTATATTAATTAATTTATGGTAAACCACACCGGCAAAAATAATACATAGAAGCAAATGTATTGATTTAAGCAGGGTTGATAGTAATTTGACTTCAAATGGTATTTTACCAGTTTCTTACTGGTTTAACTTTTTTTTAGTAGATACATATTGTATTTTCTTTTTTTTTTTTTGTGTAAACATTTACCATTGGGGTCCTAACCATATTGCATTCTCCACATTTAAGTTATTGTTAGCTGGTCTGTGTTAGAAGAGGCAGACTTAACAAAATATTTTTTGACTCTAGCCATGTGATCTGCTTCTGTTGCTGTCGGCATCTGTGTTATACGTCGCCTTTCTTTATGAGCACCATCCCGGGGCTGTGACAGTTTTATTGTGCCATTCATTGTGAGGATCACTACTGGTCCATCACACTCATATAGTGCCATTAAGATAACTCTTAGAGATTCATAAGTGTCCTTTTTTCTGAGCCATGACAATTTTACAGAGCCATATTATGGCCACAGTGACAATAAGTGTACCTTTCATTACGAGTGCTTATACAGCACTCGTAATGGTCATGAAAATAAAGAAAACACATTGAATGAGGAGGTGTGTCCAAACTTTTGGCCTGTACTGTATATTAATTAATTTATGGTAAACTACACCAGCAAAAATAATACATAGAAGCAAATGTATTGATTTAAGCAGGGTTGATAGTAATTTGACTTCAAATGGTATTTTACCAGTTTCTTACTGGTTTAACTTTTTTTTAGTAGAGACATATTGTATTTTCTTTTTTTTTTTTGTGTAAACATTTACCTTTGGGGTCCTAACCATATTGCATTCTCTACATTTAAGTTATTGTTAGCTGGTCTGTGTTAGAAGAGGCAGACTTAACAAAATATTTTTTGACTCTATTAGCTATTAAATAGATTTGCCATTCAATTCACAATGTTCCATTGTAAATTTAGTAAGTGCCAGTATGTCTGTAGTAATGTTACTCAGTGTATTCAAAACACAAAGCTGCACAGTAACACTCCCAATTATCAGTACCAGTGTGGTGTGCCTACATGTTCTCGGATGTACTGCAAAGCCAGTGTTCTGGAACACACACATACTGTATATAGAGACCATAAGGAAGCAATGCCTTCAACTGCGGCACTACAAGCAATTCATTACACCTTTAAACTGCGTGGTTCAGTCATGTGAAGTTAATTGTCATGCTTTAATTTATTAATTGGTTAATATTTGACTGTCTGCCCCAAACTCTCTTTTAGAAAATGAGTCAAGACATAAGGGAAGTGGTGCTATCTATCTTGCCAAGCGTCTCAAATGAATCTTTAACATCTCTTCTTGAACAGTTAGAAGAGCTTGGTGTGGAAAGCAGGGAAGACCTTGCTTTTGTATTAGAGAAGGATCTGGAGAAATGCATTAGGCCAATCCAGTGTTGCAAACTGTTAAACAGCATTACAAATGAAGGTAAATATATATTTTGATAACTGCCATTGGTAAGCTGAACAAATAACACCGAAGTTCAAAGATTATTGAAGGGCAAACTCATTGATCTGAAAAACACAATCATGTCTTTCACTTACTCCTGTCCTTCATTCCGTTTCTTTCCGGTGGATATGATATATTGAACTGGAAGAATATAATTTATCATAATTTAATTTTAGTGTGCTGCTTTTTTGTATTTTTTCCATTGATCTTTTTTGCTATCATTTCTAGGACTTGTAACAGTTCAAAGTGAACTGGATGCTACTGCCTCTTCATCCCTCTCATCAAGCCCCGTGAGCACTCCACTCATCCTATCTTCTAACTCCTCATGCACTCCAAACTCCTCAGTTACTTTCATCCCCACATCCTGGCAGGCCATGGTATGCAGAGGTCCGAGTCCAAATTGGAATAGGATGCCAGCCGCAATTCAAAAATCAATGGCACATCAAACAAGACCATCACCAGGGGACAGAAAAGATATGTGCTTGTTGCTTGAACACGATCTTAACCCAACTAGAGCAATGTGTCACAGTGTAGTCCGAGGAAATGTAAGGGAATACCCAAAAAGTTTTGTGGATGTTGGAGAGGGCTGCCACTCTCTTCTTCAGCAAATTAAAACAAGAATGGAATATAAAAACAGAAGACAGACTCTTGCAAGTCAACACAGAGAGAGAAGGTCCCATACTAATGCTGCAGGGGAGGCAAGAGGCCCTGTAGATCAGTATGGATGTGTGAGGTGGTGTCCTGTAGAACTGCCAACTGGAGAAACGGAGGCATCATTAGATGACATGAAAATGCAGCTACTTCAAATCTTCTCAGAGTTACGGATGGGTGGAGCAGAGAAAGCTGAACCTCTTATGGAGAGACCTACAGTATATCCTCCGGTGCTGATACCTTAACGGAGTGCCTGCACCACACATTGCACAAGTTCAGAAGGAATGGCCTTTCCTTTTCTCACAAAGATGTCTTTACTGCCCACCTTAAGCATTCTAACAGACATCTCTATCCTCAGCAAGCTGCAAGAGGCACTGGAAAATAAGGGCAGTACAATTATAAAGTTCTGCCAGGAACTAAGCCATCATTCAGGATTTCAGGATGTGCTGTCTAAGTTTGAACCAGAGGTTTCAGTTATGGCTGCATGTGCCCTTCTCCTCCTGATGGCAAGAGCCCAAGGATGCAATCCTGCTTCAAGCTGATGTAAGTTATTCATGACTTTCATAAAGTAATTGTTTTAGAGATAGAAAAGTATGTTTTGTTTACAATATATTATTTTTCTAAAATCAATGCCTTGAAATTTTAGAAAATGAATATGGTATCTTGAGGTGTGCTGGATGTGCTTGATCTTTATATAGCAGTAAATACTCAGTATTCTATATGAAGAACTAGTTTGATAGAACCAATGAGATGAATATGATGGCTCAACTCGGCCTGACCAAGACTATCAAAGGCAGGTGACAATACAGTATATTAACTTTCATACTTGTATTCATACACTCTTAATCCCCCATGCAGACACATAGTTCTCTGACTACTGAATTTTAGTAAAATGCACATTGTTAAATCTAGAATTGTGAATCACTGGGGTCAAAGGATTTTCTTCTGCCATCATTTTTATTCTTCACTAAGGGATACAGTGGGATGCAAAAGTTTGGGCAACCTTGTTAATAGTCACTATTTTCCTGTATAAATCGTTGGTTGTTACGATAAAAAATGTCAGTTAAATATATCATATAGGAGACACACACAGTGATATTTGAGAAGAGAAATGAAGTTTATTGGATTTACAGAAAGTGTGCAATAATTGTTCAAACAAAATCAGGCAGGTGCATAAATTTGGGCACCGTTGTCATTTTATTGATTCCAAAACTTTTAGAACTAATTATTGGAACTCAAATTGGCTTGGTAAGCTCAGCGACCCCTGACCTACATACACAGGTGAATCCTATAATGAGAAAGAGTACTTAAGGGGGTCAATTGTAAGTTTCCCTCCTCCTTTAATTTTCTCTGAAGAGTAGCAACATGGGGGTCACAAAACAACTCTCAAATGACCTGAAGACAAAGATTGTTCACCATCATGGTTTAGGGGAAGGATACAGAAAGCTGTCCCAGAGATTTAAGCTGTCTGTTTCCACAGTTAGGAACATATTGAGGAAATGGAAGACCACAGGCTCAGTTCAAGTTAAGGCTCGAAGTGGCAGACCAAGAAAGATTTCGGACAGACTGAAGCGACGAATGGTGAGAACAGTCAGAGTCAACCCACAGACCAGCACCAAAGACCTACAACATCATCTTGCAGCAGATGGAGTCACTGTGCATCGTTCAACCATTCGGTGCACTTTACACAAGGAGATGCTGTATGCGAGAGTGATGCAGAGGAAGCCTTTTCTCCGCCCACAGCACAAACAGAGCCGCTTGAGGTATGCTCAAGCACATTTGGACAAGCCAGCTTCGTTTTGGAATAAGGTGCTGTGGACTGATGAAACTAAAATTGAGTTATTTGGGCATAACAAGGGGCGTTATGCATGGAGGAAAAAGAACACAGCATTCCAAGAAAAACACCTGCTACCTGCAGTAACATATGGTGGTGGTTCCATCATGCTGTGGGGCTGTGTGGCCAGTGCAGGGACTGGGAATCTTGTCAAAGTTGAGGGACGCATGGATTCCACTCAGTATCAGCAGATTCTGGAGACCAATGTCCAGGAATCAGTGACAAAGCTGAAGCTGCGCCGGGGCTGGATCTTTCAACAAGACAACGACCCGAAACACTGCTCAAAATCCACTAAGGCATTCATGCAGAGGAACAAGTACAACGTTCTGGAATGGCCATCTCAGTCCCCAGACCTGAATATAATTGAAAATCTGTGGTGTGAGTTAAAGAGAGCTGTCCATGCTCGGAAGCCATCAAACCTGAATGAACTAGAGATGTTTTGTAAAGAGGAATGGTCCAAAATACCTTCAACCACAATCCAGACTCTCATTGGAACCTACAGGAAGCGTTTAGAGGCTGGAATTTCTGCAAAAGGCGGATCTACTAAATATTGATTTCATTTCTTTTTTGTGGTGCCCAAATTTATGCACCTGCCTGATTTTGTTTGAACAATTATTGCACACTTTCTGTAAATCCAATAAAAAAACTTCATTTCACTTCTCAAATATCACTGTTTGTGTGTCTCCTATATGATATATTTAACTGACATTTTTTATCGTAACAACCAATGATTTATACAGGAAAATAATGACTATTAACAAGGTTGCTTGTTAACTTTTGCATCCCACTGTATACAGTTTACACTGTACTGTACATATATCCAGCATATGTTAAAGTTATGTATTACTGTATTTTACAGACATGTGCAACAGACGCTGATGTTCAGAGGACAATGATGCTACCAAGCACTCCCCGCTTGATTATATAAGGTAATTTTAACAACACGTGTAGCTTATAGGGTCAGTAACTCTAGTAGTATCTTAACCTGTATTACCTTCTCATACTGTATATGTTCTGAAGGTCTGTGCAGCTGCTCTTTACTTTGCAAAGACCAGAAGAAGAGTGTGCAGACCTATGACTCCTTTCTGCTTTTATGAGTAATACATTGTAATTATTTCTATTACTTTAATAGTTGTAATCTAAGACCCTGTGTTTGCAACCCATTCCTTTCACACTCTTGTTCATTAATAATTCCACTTCTTTGCATAAGTACATGATGAATACCTTTGTTTATTTCAGATGACATGATGAAGCCTAAAGCCTGGATGTTGTAGGACAAGGTCATGGGACCACATCATGATTTTGTCAATGGTATTGCTGCTATCTTCACAAGTTATTACAACTTTAACTTGCAGTATCCTAAAGATACCTCATCCACATTGGAGTTTATCCAAAGGTAAACTAACACACTAACATTGTAGATAACACTAGCAAGGGTAATAGTGAGACTAGTAAATCACCACAACATTGTTAAAATGGCAGATGTGAACGCGGCCCGGACACAGACAGGCGGACATGTTGTTAAACACCACCACACGTTTATTTACAATATTATCTACAAGTTTCAAAAGTGCACACACAAACCCCTACACAGTCCTGGCCACACAATGCCTTCTCTTCGGGCCGCCTCCACTCTCCTCTCTTGCTTTGCCCTGCTTCCACCCGACTCCAGCCTCGAATGAAGGGAGACGGCCCCTTTTACGTCATCCCGGACGAGCTCCAGGTGTTTCCCAGCATTCCTCCCTGGACACGCCCCAGTGTGGCGGAAGTGCCGGCTGTTCTCCCGGAAGCTCTCCGGGTGTCCCTGCTCCTCTTCCCCCCAGCACTTCCTGGTCCAGGGTCCCCAAGGCATTGGGGCGCCCCCTGGCGGTGACCACGGGTCCCTACAGGGTTGGGCTTCCATGCCCTCTACCCATGGCCCCCAAAGCAACCAGGATGGCGGCCCCCCACATGATCCAGGGCAGGCATAAACCCTCTTCCGGTCCCTCAAGGCGTCCCGGCCGGGTCGTTGCCCCTGGCATCCCTGACACAGAGAAATCTTGTTTGGCTTTCTTAGGAGGAGTGTTGGGCATCATTATTCTGTAGAAAGGAACAGCATTTAATGTCCTTTGAAAATCAGTGTGAAAAAGCTCAAATAAAACTGACAGCTTCTATATTTTGTTTACAGGTGTTTTTTTGGTATTCACCTAGAGTCGGGCTCAAAATCAAAAAAGAAACACGGACACATCAACCAACAAGTCTGTACACTTCTGAGGAAACGTATTGATTTTGAATGGATGTCAATGTAGACATTATTTTCTAAAAGGACTCCTAATAATTCAAAATTGATTTAAAGTGTTTTAATCCCCTGTTTTAATTTAACAGTTTAATTTCTATCTTGCTGTCTTTAAAAATGTTAGACTGCTTTGTAGTTACATTTTTGATTTTAACATTTTTGTTTATATTTTAGACACTGAAGTTCAATTTCTTTAATTTAATTTCTTAAAATATGCTTTATAAAAGGAGACAAGCTTTCAGAATTATTGATTGAGTTTCTGCACGTGACCCTTTCAGATGTCTGTATATCTGGAGAAAGTAGCATATATTTAAAATTAATACTACTCTACAGCCCATAATAACTGCGGGCACTGTGGTATGTGGCAAGTTGTTTACTTCAGATGATATTAGATATACAGTAAAAAATGTGTTTTTGTTTCTTGTACATATACTTACTGTATGTGAGGTTTAGGGCATTTTATTTGTGCAATTTAAAAAAAATGTTGAACTGCCTGTTAAGACTTTTATTGAACTTAAAAGTGTGTACGTGAGGTATTGTGTGCATTTACTTTTGAATAAACACTGCTGAATAAATGTGTAAAATTGATAGTATGTTTTTGTTTTTATTTTTGTTTAACTTTATTCATTTTCAATAATTTGAAGTTTATATGTGTTGTGAAATGACTGATAAAAATCAAATCCCGACTACAGGGACACTGATGGAAATATATTTTGTACAAACATCAAAAGGTTTTAACTCATACAGAAAACCACAAACGCAAAAAACAAGTGAACAAGTAGTGAGGTGGACAAGAGGACTTTAGGGGCCTTCAGAACTCAACCTGATGTAAATTTGGGGAAATTAGGCGAATAGGATGGGCGATCAAGGTTGTTTTAAAGTCCTTTGCAGTATTTAATGTTGTTATTGCAACTGTAAATTTACAGTAAATTACTGGCTACTGAGTTGCATTACTTTTACAGTTGGCATGTAAAAATACAGTAGATTAATGTAAAATGGAAATGGTTAATTACCGTAATTCAACAGTAACATACTGCTACATCACAGTAATTTTGTTGCCCAATTTACTGTGAAGTCACTGTGTGGTATGGTAATCTTATTGTAATAAACTGTAATATGATACAGTAAAATACTGTAAAAGTAATGCAACTAGTAGCCAGTAATTTATTGTAAATTTACAGTCAAATTTTTTACAGTATACGGTTACATATCTATTTATTATAGTGCTTTTACTTATTAACACTATGACATTTTACAATGCCATTAATTATTAGAACTGTTACAGATCAATGAGAATTTTATGTACTCATTTGTTATACCCACTTTAATAGTGCCTTTCACTATGACAAGTGATAAACATCCATTACAATTTTATAGTAATTTTTAATTATGTGATCTCACAGTTTTATAGCGCCTTTCATTGGAAACGTTCCTGCAGGCTCAGGACGAGTATAAAGTGACTTTCACTGTGAGCTCTGTTACACATTAGTGACAAGACTCTGGTGCCTTTCATTTTGTGCACTGCTGTACATCAATGACAATTTTAGAGTTTCTTTCATTATAAATGTGGTTACATATCTATTTATTATAGTGCTTTTAATTATTAATATAATGGCATTTTATAATACCTTTAATTATTAGAACTGTTACAGATCAGTGAGAATTTTATGTACTCATTCATTATAACCACTTTTATAGTGCTTTTCACTATGACAAATAGTAAACTTCCATTACAATTTTATAGTAACCTTTAATTATGTGATCTCACAATTATATAGTGCCTTTCATTAGACGCTCGCCTGCAGGCTCAGGACAATTTTAAAGTGACTTTCACTGTGAGCTCTGTTACAGATTAGTGATAAGACTCTGGTGCCTTTCATTTTGTGCACTGCTGTAGATCAATGACAATTTTTGAGTTTCTTTAATTATGAGTACGATTACATATCTATTTATTATAGTGCTTTCGATTATTAATATAATGACATTTTATAATGCCTTCAATTATTAGAATTTTATGTACTCATTTATTATAACCACTTTTATAGTGCCTTTCACTATGACAAGTGGTAAACATCCATTACAATTTTATAGTGATCTTTAATTATGTGGTCTCACAGTTTTATAGCGCCTTTCATTGGAAGTGTTCCTGCAGGTTTAGGATGATTATAAAGCGACTTTTACTGAGAGGACTGTTACAGATTAGTGACAAGACTTTGGTGCCTTTCATTGTGTGCACTGCTATAGATCAATGACAATTTTAGAGTTTCTTTAATTATGAGCACCTTTACAGATTTGTGACAGTTTGATAGCTCCTTTCATTATGGCCACTTTTCAGATCAATGGCCGTTTTCACAGTGACAGTTTTACAGAGCTGTATTAGAGGTCAATGTGGAGTGCTGTTCATTATGAGTGCTGTTACAGGTTGATTTATTATGCTGTTTTAATTAGTAACACAATGACATTTTATAGTGCCTTTAATTATTAACACTGTTGCAGATCAACGACAAGTTTATGTACTCATTCATTATAACCACTTTGATACTGCCTTTCGCCATAACAAATGATAAACTTCCATTACGATTTTATAGTAGTCTTTAATTATGAGCGCTCACAATTTTATAGTGCCTTTCATTGGTTGCTCTCTAACAGGCTCAGGCTAATTTTTCAATGACTTTTATGTACACTGTTACAGAATAGTGATAAGATTTTGGTGCTGTTTATTTTGAGCACTTCTATAGATCAATGGCAGTTTAATTATAATAATAATACAATAACAATTAATTATTATTTTGACCACCACTAATGTGTAGCATCCACCTGGATGATGCAACAGCAGCCATTTCTGTGCCAGTGTGCTCACCGCACATCAGCTGTTAGGTGGCGAAGGGGTGAGAGAGAGTTAGCCAATTAGAGACAGGGGAAGTTTAGGGGGCTACAATGGATGGGGCCATGATGGGCAATATAGTCTGGACATCAAGGTAAACCCTACTCTTTACAAAAGATGTTCATGGGGGTCTTTAATGACCACAGAGAGTCAACTCTTCGATTTTACATCTCATCTGAAGGATGGTGCCATTTTTACAGCACAGTGCCCCCCATCACTGCACTGGGGCATTGGTATCCACAGTCAGACCACAGGGTAAGCGCCCCATGTTGGCCTCAGCATCACCTCTTCCAGCAGCAACCCAAGCTTCTCCTAGATGGTCTCCCATCCAAGTACTGGCCAGGCATGAACAGGCTTAGCTTCAGGTGGATGAGCTGTTCTGAGGCGCAGGTGATATGGCTGCTGACTTGAGCACTTTTACAGATTCATGACAATTTTATAGTACCTTTCATTATGACCACTTTTCAGATCAATGACAATTTTCACAGTGACAGTTTTACAGAGCATTATTATAAGAATAGTTAGAGGTTAATGATAGTTTTAGCATGCCATTCATTATGAGCACTCTTACAGATCCATTTGTTATGTTTTTAATTATTAACACTATGACATTTTGTAGTGCCTTTAATAATTTACACTGTTACTCATTAATGACAATTTTGTAAAGTCATTCATTATGACAAATGGGAAATGTCCTTTGCAATTTTACAGTAGTTTTTAAATTTAACTTCTGTCATGGCTTCCTGACAATTTTTTAGTGTCTTTCACTATAAGCTCCCCATCAGGCTTAGGACAATTTTACATTGCCTTTCATTTGGAGCACTCTTCCCAATTTAGTGGCGCTTTTGTGGTATTTTGCATTATAACCACTGTTACAAATAAATGACAGCTTTCTAGTGCTAGTGATGAATTTTAAAGATCCATAACAGTTTTATAGTGGCTGTTGTCATAAGCACAGTTATAGGTCAGGCACAGTTTTATAGTACCTTTCATGGTGATCACTTTCCAGATACAAAAAAAAAAAGCAAAAAACACCAAGATAGTATTTTTACAGGATAAGCAAGGATCAGTTTTGGTTGCAAACAGATTGGACTAGCGAAATATTTCACTCCAGCTATACAAAGAAAACTAGAGATATGGGAATCTTAATACATAGAACAATTTCATTTGTAGTGTCAAATGTAGTATGTGATCCTAAAGGGCTATATGTGATGGGTAAATTATTTAATTATAAAGTGATTTTGATAAATATGTACGCACCCAATGTGGATGATAGAGACTTCAGCCAAAGCGTTTTTGCATTCATTTCTAGTGTGAACATTTATTAAATTATAATGTCCGGAGACTTTGTGTTTTAAATCCTGACCTGGATAGGTCTTCAGCTACAGTGGTGATAACATCTAACATTGCATTAACAATTACACAGTTTGTAATGATTATAATTTATCAGACCCATGGAGATTTCTAAATCCAAACTTAAGAGCATATTCATTTTTCACGTCAGACATCACTGTTACTCAAGAATTGATTATTTCTTTACAGAAACAACAATTTTTTTGCCCACAATCAAATCTTGCAAGTATGACGCTATTGTTATCTCCAGCCATGCTTCCTGATAATGGAGCTCAAATCAGTATGCCCCATATACTTATCTCACAGCTGGCATCTTTAACTCCCTGTTATTAGCTGACAAGAACTGTACAGAATACATATACATACATACATACATACATACATACATACATACATACATGCAAATTGATTATTTTTTAGAAATAAATACATCCTCAGAGTTCTCTGCAGGAATACTCTGGGAAACTGTGAAAGCATTTTTAAGAAGATAGATTATTTCATATCTTAGTGACAAAATAAATTGGAAACCAAGAATGCCTCTGAATTAATCAGTTAAATTACCAGAATAGATCAAGAACATGCCAGGGGCCATGTATAACGCCATGCGTAGAATTCGCACTATAACATGGCATAAGCACAAAAGCCGAAATGTGCTTACGCACAGAAAAATCCAGATGCAGGAATCTTTGCATACTCCAACTTCCACGTTCTTTCGCTACACAAATCCCGGTCAGCGTGAAAACTAACGCTCGTGCACGCGCCTTATGTCCCGCCCCAACTCCTCCCAGAATTACGCCTCTTTGAATATGCAAATCACTATAAATCGCCCTTAAGCTCAGCCTTCTGTGAAAAGACAATGGGAAAAGCACGGGGGAAAATATAAGAATTTCAGCGAATACCAAGTGGAGGCAAAGGAAAAACATACTATTTGTTTAATTAAACCGTGGTATAATCAACAAAAGGAAGTTCATTGAGTGACATAGCGTGTTGGAGAAACTTGAAAGCTCAGATATCAAAGTCACCGTGAAAAGGCGAGTCGTAGCCCACCGTCTGAGTGTCATATGAAAGCTTATTAGGGTACAGACAAAAAAAAAATAGGCACACAGTGGGAAAAAAGCACGAAATGTCAACTTCAATCTCGAAATTTCCACTTTAATCATGTAGTTTATTTTGTCATTAAAGTAGAACATCATAAACGTCATCTTAAAATCATTTAATTAACCAGTTTCTCAAATCACATTATAATTAAAGTAGCACGTTAAATGCTTTGTTTTGTATGTGATCTTCTATGTGCTCTATGTGTGTGAATCACTATTTGCTTCTTAAACCGGCTCTCTTCCTCCGACTGGACACAGAATCCATTACATTCGTGATATTACAGCTCTCTGAATGACTAAAATACTGAGATGTATACGTGATATCATTTTCATGAAGATAGGAGTTAAAGCACGTTATTAAACATGGGTTTCACGGGTTGTGTGCGACCTTCGATGAAATTATTTATTGCAGCAGTACTCATGGGCGTCTCTAGGCAGAGAAAGAATCGGTGGCTCCTTCGCCAGCCAATGTCGATATGGTATCTTATGCATGGTGGATGGCCATGTCCGTTACGGACACTGCATAGCCGCCTTGTGCTCATGACACAAGCGTTTAACTTTTGTCGAAATTTGCCGCTGCGTTTTTAGCTGTGTTGTTATTTTCTCTTTCTGTTTTATATTCAATATATATTGGCGTGGCCGCCCCTGCAGTCCTTGCTTTTCTTTCTCCAAGTAACCGATCGCCACACAATCAGCTCTGTAATAGCCATCTGTAAGCTTAGAGCACCAATTCTTCAAAACGTATAAGGATCATTGAACTATCTTCGTAGTACATGTGTAATTATTCTATCCTTCACGCCAGTCCCAGTGAAGAATATGGATTATTTAAATTAAGTTAAAGTTTTACCTGTATAATAAACATATTTTGCTGCATTTCATCTTAAAAATGATATCATCATCATATGTAAATACACGCTTTATAAAGTGGCTCAGGATGTGCAATATTATAACTGTAGTGCAAGTTTACAGTGAGGTAATTGTACCTATAAGTACAAACAGTTCTACAAGGAGCAATTGATTGAGCGCGTTTAAAATTCTTGGGATGAAACTGTTTCTGAACCGCGAGGTCCGTACAGGAAAGGCTTTGAAATGTTTTGCCGTGGCTGAGGTAGCGTGTGCTTGATGCTGTATTCCGATAATTCTCTTTCCGATCTGCTGCTGCTGTGATTCCCCACTCAGATACAGTGATATAAATACTCCGAGTGGTGCAGTGAGAGTAATATGGAAAAAGATGACCCGCTGTGGCAACTCCTAACGGGAGCAGCTGAAAGAAGAAGAAGAAGAAGAAGGTGCAGTGAGAGTAACAATGTTAAAGCAGTTATGGTATTTGGAATACTATGGCTATTCCCTGGACCATTATACTGTTACAAGTTAATTACAATCAGATGCATTACACTAATAAACAATATGCGGTTAGTTTCAGTGTATTTATAAAGCAGCGTCAGGAAAATAATGAGTAACCACACAGGAACAGTAGCATTGCTTTGACGCTGGGTGCGGCCAGTCTGCAAAACCGATCGGAGAACTTGCGTACGACAAGGAAGGAGGTACCGTGGAAAAGTGCGCGGCTTTACGCCAAGTGTAGGTTTTATACATTGCAATTTGAACGTGGAAAAGTTCTTACGCAACATTTCTGTGCATACGCACCGTTTATATATGTGGCCCCAGGTCTCTAAATGAGGCACATTATAGGAAAACACAAGCTTTGTGATCAGAATTTAACCTCTTGACAACAAAAGAAACAGAACAACTAATTTTTACGTAGTGACATCATTACTATAAACACAGGGGGAAGCTTAATAAGTTCTTAGCTCAACAAATCCATAATCAGGAAGTTCACAATTCAATATTAGCAATTGCTAACATAGATGAAGATAAAATCATTGACCATAAAAATATAATTTAAAGACTACTATAAGTCCTTATATTCTGCTCAGTTTAAAGAAGACAAGACACAATCTAATGCATTTTGCAATGCATTACAGATACCATAAATAGATACTCTCAGTGCAGAGGAAATGGATTAACTTCTGACACTCTCAGTATTACTAGACACTATAAACTCATTTCAGAGTGGGAAAACACCAGGCCCTGATTGCTACCATGGTGAATTTTATAAAAAAAAAAAAATCAGTTATGCTAGATCCTTAATATTAGCAGCATTTACAGAAGCTAGAGACAATACAGACAACATCTTTGCATCCTATGAACAATTACATTCCAAATTAAATTTTCCAGGATCACATTTCTTTCACTATCTTAAAATCAGAAACTTTGTCAAAAAGAACCTGCCTGATTTTTCCCATCTCCCACCTTCCTCTATGTATGAAAAAATATTGCTCAGTCTTGAGAACTCAGACAGCATTTCTGCAATATATAAACATATTTTACAGTCCCTTTCTTTCAAAGATCCAAGAGGACAATTGGAAAAGGATCTCTCACTCAACATATCAGAAATGGAGTGAAAGGCAGCAATGCGGAGAATTCATTCGCGCTCCATATGCGCAAAGCATACAATTATTCAACTCAAAATTATATATCGAGCACATCTGTCTCGCTTACAATTATCCAAAATGTTTCCAGGGCAAGATCCTACCTGTGAACGCTACAATCAAGCTCCAGCCTCACTGGGTGACATGTTTTGGGCCTGCACCAAATTAACATCATTCCGGACAAAAATTTTGAAGTGCCTTTCAGACAGCCTTGGTATCACAATCCCTACTAATCCATTAACAGCTGTGTTTGGTGGGCTGACAGAGGGGCTTAAAGTGGAGAAAGACAAACAAACTGTGATTGCCTATACTACACTATTGGCCCGCAGACTTATTTTGCTAAACTGGAAGAATCCTAACTGTCCTCTTTTAAGTAAGTGTGTAACTGATGTGTTATATTGTTTGAAATTGGAAAAAACAAATTCTCACTTAGAGGATCTGTGCAGAACTTTTTCAAAACCTGGTAGGATCTAATCAATAATATTTTAGAATACGCTCTTAAAGCACTGAGGAAGTAGATTCTCTCCCCATTTCAAACATTGGCACTGTATCTGATCGTGTTCATGGCCATGATATCTCTGGCAATCAGCAGCTACCCTCTAAAACACACGTAGCTGAGATCTCTGTCTCTGAAAAATGTCAAATTTTAGTCCTTAACAATCTGTAGATGATAATGTCTGATGAACAAACAGGTATCGCTAGCTGAGTGGAGGCAAGGTGCACTCCAACATGTTTTCGAGAAGTAGGCTAACTCGAACAAAGGCTGGCTCGTTAGTGAGGAGGGCACCGGCCACTTCCCCACTCCTGAGGTCCTGCTTCCACGTCCCCTTGGACCACGGCCTGTCTCTCGGATTCACGTTAATGAATCAGTGCTGCAAGTGAACTATAATACTTAGCGCGATCAAAGAAGTCGTAAAGTCAACCGGAATTTTCAATCAAATTATAGAATAAAACCCGATCTAAATCCATTAAGTAGTTCTCTCGTGAAAAGCAGACAGACATACAGACAGATGTTAAATTTTATATACATATATATATATATATATATACAGGTATATATATATATATATATATATATATATATATATATATA
>JANRMT010027041.1:21487789-21508015 GCA_026402145.1 Polypterus bichir lapradei | reverse complement strand
TCGCACTTTTGCTGAGTTTGTGCCAAACACTATTCTATCCCTGACCATCTCATTTTCGTTTGCATAAGTACAGTCCTTCACCAGCAATTTTAAAAACACCAGCCACAGCATGTCTATAAACTTAATTTAAACTTACGATTTACACCGTGCTTTGTTTCCGCAGTAGCTGCACTTATGAATATGCTTGTATGCGTCACTCGCTTCATATTCTTTTGCTGCCTTCTCAATTGTGTAATGCGTTTTTTGTTCAGCGCTCTTTGGAGCTCTTCCTTGTTCTCTACGTACTGCGTTCACAGTCAGTTCACATGAGCCGCTCTCTTGATCTTGCGAAAATTTAGCTTATATGGGCAGACACTCAATTACGTGGGAAGCGTGATGATGCAGGACGCAACTCCGCCTCACACGGCAACTGAGCAGCAGGCTATGGCCGTATATATGGTCGAAAGTAGGTTCCAGTTATGACCGTTACGTGTAGAATTTCGAAATGAAACCTGCCTAACCTTTGTAAGTATGCTGTAAGGAATGAGCCTGTCAAATTTCAGCTTTCTACCTACATGGAAAGTTGGAGAATTAGTGATGAGTCAGTCAGTCAGTGAGTGAGTGAGTGAGTGAGTGAGTGAGTGAGTGAGTGAGTGAGTGAGTGAGTGAGTGAGTGAGTGAGGGCTTTGCCTTTTATTAGTATAGATATATATTGTGATGGAAGGCCGGCAATTCAAACTGACCGACACATCCAAGACGCTAGATGGCGTCTTCCCTGCAGCCTAGAGGTGCCCTGGATTCCCACAGAACATCATGGAAGATGGAGTTCAGCTTCACAGCCCTGCTGGGTACCGTGGGTGTCGTCGTGTGACGCTGCTTGGAAACGTGGGGGGTTTTATTTCCCATATAACCCGGAAGTTCTCCCTAGTCATGGGAACGGAAGAACAGAAGTACTTCCGGGCTGAAGAAAAATGTAATTCTCCATCTGACCCGGAAGTGCTGACAAGTCATGTGCACAGAATAGGAGAAGCACTTCTTGGTCAAGGACTATATAAAGGACTATGGGAGACCCAGCAGGCCAAGCCGGAGTTGGGAGGGAGTGTGATGAAGCCGCTGGGAGGAGAGGAGGATTTATTATATGTATTATTGTGTTTATTGATTGTGTTTATGGTGGTGGAGGTGCTTTAGGCACTTTAAGGAAGAAAATTAAAATACTTCTGGGTGCTTTTAAACCAGTGTTTGCATCTATCTGTTGGGTTTCACGGGGCAACAGCGCCCTCAAGCGTCCATACATTGACTATATATATATATATATATATATTATGCACAATAATAAAAATAACAATAAAATATTAACAGTCAAGGTTAATGACATATATTAATCTTGGGAGTAAAAAGAAAAATTAGAATGTGGTAACTGCCAGACGGTCCACTGAGGCTCAAGTGATCATTCTCGTCTTGCTCATGTCAGCTGTCCCATTCAGTCGTCCACTGAGAGTGTGTGTAGTTCATATTTATTGGGTACACTAAATCTTTTAAGTGCTTAGGGTCTCTAAAGGTCTTAATCCAGCCGTGAGCCCTGGGCAGGATGCCAGACAATGTACACATCCACAGTCACACAGGACCAGTTTGGTTTTGCCAAATAACCCGGCTTGCATGTTTTATAGGATATGGGAGGAAACCAAAGTACCACAAGGAAAACCCATGCAGGCATAGTGAAGAAAATGTAAAAGCCACACAGACAACTTCATAAGTAGAAAATGGGCCCTTAAATGAAATCTCGGCTACCATATGGTGAAGAACATGCAATTGCCACACAGACAGCTTCACAAATAAAAAATATAGACTGCCCTTAAATGAAATCCTGGCTACTGTATGGTGAGGGACATGCAAATGCTACACAGCTTCACAGATAGAAAATATGTCCTTAAATGAAATTTCTGCAACTTTATGGTGAAAAACAGGCAAACGCCACACAGCTTCACAAATAGAGAATATGGCCTTAAATGAAATCTTATCTACTGTAATGTGCTGAGCTGAAGAAGTTTTGCTCCACAGAACAAAAGTGCAGTCTGGTCCAGTAAACCACAAAACCATCCTCATATACAGTAAGCAATGTCCCTTTCTTTCCACCAGTTGCTTCCATACTTGCTCTACAGAACTGCCATTAAACTTCAATTAACTTCCCAGCAAGCGTTGGGGTGGAATGGGTCACTATAAAATCCCATGCAGGTACAGGGAGAACATGCATGCTCTTCGTAGAAAATGGCCAGGCTTGGGCTATCTTTCTGTTTAATTGCCTTTTTCCGGTGTCTCCTTTGCCCTTTTGTTAATAAAGGTCATATGGTCATTCACCTCTTGGCTCTGTGCCGATTCTCCAGGTGTGGAGAGTTTCAATGAATGCCCACTCTTATCACAACTGCAAAAGCAAACATTGTGGCCATTCCTCCCAGCCTCCACAAACACTGAGAGGAATGGACTGCTTTAATACTAACAGGGCAGACGCAGACCACTTTTAGGAGTGCCAGCTTATCCAGTAAAGACCCTCAGATCTCTTCATATAGTGCCTTGTCCCGGCTCTGTGGTTCATTACAAAGTGAATTCCTGCTCTGTATCGAAAGAGATTCTCAAACTGCCTGCACCCCTCCATAGCCAGGAATTCCCCATTCTGACGGGACTGCAGCCCCCTGGTGCCACCTAGTGGACAGGGAGAATAACACCAAAGCAGCCACTTCATGACCGAGTGCTGCAGAGTTTCCCAATTGTGATCTCTCACTTGCACCTTTTGGGACATTCCATTTATTATTATTGAACTCACCCTCAAATCCAAAAGGCAAGAGACTTAAAGTTAAAATGTAAAGTTCATTGGCTTTATTTAAGAAACTATTTTGAATCCAGGATGTGATTCAACTTTAGGGCTCACCATTGCCATGAGAGATTTTGCCATATAACCAAACCCCCACCCCTTGACATTCACAGTCCCACCAGGGGTCACTTTTACAGCCGGCTTAACTGCCTGAGCTAAAGAAGGAGTTGTCTATCCAAGATGGCTGGCACTGTAGTTTTCTATGTGACCATTGGTGTCACTGACTTGGCTGTTAGCATTGCTCTGTCCTGCTCCCCAATATCTGCCACATCTAGTCACAATTTTAATTTACATTACCATAACATCACAGCACAGTCTCAAACCTCCCTGATCCAACTCAGATTTGTAGAGAGCTGTAGCCTTTGATGGCAGCGTTGGGTGCAATGGAGGAAGCAGCCCTGTACAAGTATCAGTTCATATCAAGCCCACTCACATACAGACCCACCATGGGACCAAACCAGAATGTCTTTGAGGATGTGAGGGGAAAAAAGGAACCTCATACACGATGAAAACTCCACACGGGCAACAACCAGCTGTGTGATATCAGAATCAGAATACCGTATATACTCGCGTATAAGTCAGGTCTTGAAACCCGAAAAATCGGACCCTGACTTGTAACCCCGTTCAAAAATATGACAGTTAATTTTTTTTTTTACATCTTCTTGCTTCCTCCTCAAATCTCGCACCAGTTTCTCAGACACATTGAATTTTGTTGCAGCAGCGCAAGTTTACAATTTCTTTCGCCACTTCAACGACGTTTAATTGAAAACCAGCTTCATATTTTCTTCTGATCGAATGCTCCATCGTAGATAAGGGATGCTCTTACGATAAAGGTGTATGAGGGTGTGAGATACAAAAAACAGCGCAAACGTCGCTTCGGAATAGTTCGGGTATTACCATGTGGTCACGTAGGCACAATACATAGTAAAAAAAAAAGGCCGTGTCCTCCGTGGTTACTGTCTCAGGTTTAAGGTTTCTTTATTTAGTCAGGTTTACACAAGAAAACATTAAATTTGCCTTCTCAGTTGCATCTAATAACAGACAGAATGAAATAAAACAGACAAATAGAAACAAGAAAGGTTAAGGTAAAGCAGTTAGATAATACATATTTACACCAAAAAAAAAAAAAGGTTACAGGATATATATCAAAACCTTAATCATTATCTCCGATATTTCATATTGAAAAGTCGTATGGCGCTAGGAAGAAAGGAGTTTCTGGAGCGTTAGCATATCATAATCCCTTGGACCAATAGCGTGAGTTTTCCACATTCGACTTACACGACTGACATTATAAAATACTGGAAGTTATACGGTAAGATCAAGCCCCGACTTATCCGCGGGAGAACTTAAATACGAGTATATATGGTACATCTTGCCTGAAGAAGGGTCTTGAGTTGCCTCGAAAGCTTGCATATTGTAATCTTTTTAGTTGGCCAATAAAAAGGGTCATTTTGCTTGACTTCTCATTAGAATCAGAATCAGAATTTACTTAACTAGCTAGCTCCACTAACATACAACAACCAACAACAACATTTATTTATATCGCACATTTTCATTCAAAAAATGTAGCTCAAAGTGCTTTACATAATAAGGAATAGAAAAATAAAAGACATAGTAAGAAATTAAAATAAGACCACATTAATTAACATAGAATAAGAATAAGGTCTGACGGCCAGAGAGGACAGAAAAAACAAAAAAAAAACTCCAGACGGCTGGAGAAAAAAATAAAATCTGCAGGGATTCCAGACCATGAGACCACCCAGTCCCCTCTGGGCATCCTACCTCACATAAATGAAACAGTCCTCTTTATATTTAGGGCTCTCACGGAAGGACTTGATGATGATGGTCACGTAGACTTCTGGCTTTTAGTCCATCAATTTAGGAACATCATGATGCTTTGAGTAGGTGGTGGTGGCGCAGGTTGCCACCACAAAGAAACCGGAAAAAGAAACAGAAGAGAGAGTAGGGGTCAGTACGGATTTTAGAAAATCCCAACATGAAACATCCAAAGGACAAAACAAAATACAAAAGATAAAGATATAAAATGATAAAATATGATGCAGCTTACAAGGCAAAGCAAAAAATAATGAGACACAGCAGGATTTAAAGGTCCAGGTGATCTACTGTGCAGGTATACATAGACATTGAGCAGAAGTTCAGACCTGATTAGTCAGAATAACTGCACGTGGAAAAAAACTTTAGGTGACGAGTCTTTGGAATAAGTGATGTCCTGGGAGAGTTTGGTCAGTGATGACCTTTATGGCCCACTTCCTTACCCCGGACTCATACAGGACTTGAATGTGGGGTAAGTTACAGCCTATGATCCTTTCACAGAATGACCTGAAGGGAGGCAACACCACACCAGACAGTTATAGATGAGATCAGAATATACGGTGCCCCCCGTAAAGTGTGGGACAAAGACACATTGATTTTCTTTGATTTCCCCCTCTGCTCTGCAGTTTAAAATTACAAATCACACAATTCAGACATTGTTATTAAAGTGCGCACTTGCAGAGTTTCATTTAAGGGGATTTGCAGACATTAGAAATGACAACACGTTTTATACAGGGGTCCACCATTTCACGGCACCATAATATTTGGCATAATTGGCGTCACAGATGTTTGTGATTCCTCAGGTGGGTTTCATTGCTTCATAAGATGACCTCGGTTTGCTTCTACCATTTGGAGTCTGTAGTTGCCATTGTTCAACATGAAGAGAGGAGCGGTGCCAATGAAAGTCAAAGAAGCCATCATGAGGCTGAAAAACAAGGAAAAATTAAACAATTGAAGACATCAATAAAACCTTAGGATGACCAAAATCAACCATGCTGGGATAAATCCTTAATAGCTTTGACCTTAAGTTTTTAGCTCTCTCAACTGACATTCCTTCAACTAAAAAAAACCCAAACTTTTCCATTGTATGAACTTGCTGTTTTATACCTTTTTTTACCTTTTCCATAAACACTTTCAGAGACACTGTCCTATTTCATATTCTTCTGTTTAACAGCTCTGTCAAAGGGATAGAGATGCCATTATGCAGACATCATTATTGTTTAATAACATTATGATTTCTAAACACATACAGCACATGTAGCTATATTACAACTGCAGTTGCACAAATTTGTCAGTAGGTGGCAGAAGATCCTCAATAAAACAAGTCAAACGTGGTCACACTAAAGCTTTAGACAGACAGATAGATAGATAGATAGATAGATAGATAGATAGATAGATAGATAGATAGATAGATAGATAGATAGATAGATAAAAGGCTTAAAGGGTTGTTATTGTCACATTTGAAGAATTTGCTGAAACTGTGACTTGCATGTCTTAATCAACATGCAACAAGACGCCACTCTCTGGAACCTCCACGCCAAACACACCACCTGGTAGCATTTAAAGTCGATCCCCTGCTTAACAATCTCCTCTACCCTCAGACATTTAGAAGTGGGGTCCATCTTTCAATGCTGCTTTCAACCTGAGCCTGGAACAGGGGAGAGTCCCGAGGCTTTGGAAAACATCTTGCATCAAACCCAGTCCCAAAGGTATCACGTCCTAGTGAGCTGAATGACTTCCGGCCTGTTGCTCTGACGTCACATGTGAAGAAGCCCATGGATCGGCTGCTGCTTCACCACCTGAGGCCACAGGTTCACCGCACCCTCGACCCTCTGCAGTTCGCATACCAGGAGAAGGTGGGAGCGGAGGATGCCATCATCTATATGCTACACTGATCCCTCTCCCACTTGGACAGAGGCGATGGTGCTGTAAGAATTATGTTTCTGGACTTCTCTAGTGCCTTCAACACCATCCAACCTCTGCTCCTTAGGGACAGGCTGATAGAGATAGGAGTAGATTCATACCTGGTGGCCTGGACCGTGGACTATCTTATAGACAGACCTCAGTATGTGCGTCTTGGGAACTGTAGGTCTCACATTGTGGTCAGCAGCACAGGAGCGCCACAGGGAACTGTGCTTTCTCCAGTCCTGTTCAGCCTATATACATCGGACTTCCAATAAAACTCGGAGTCCTGCCACATGCAAAAGTTCGCTGACGACACTGCTATCGTGGGCTGCATCAGGAGTGGGCAGGAGGAGGAGTATAGGAAACTAATCAAGGACTTTGTTAAATGGTGCGACTCAAACCACCTACACCTGAACACCAGCAAAACCAAGGAGCTGGTGGTGGATTTTAGGAGGCCCAGGCCCCTCATGGACCCTGTGATCATCAGAGGTGACTGTGTGCAGAGGGTGCAGACCTATAAATACCTAGGAGTACAGCTGGATGATAAATTGGACTGGACTGCCAATACTGATCCTCTGTGCAAGAGAGGTCAGAGCCGACTATACTTCCTTAGAAGGCTGCCGTCTTCTGCTGAATCTCAATTCTATCAGACGGTTGTGACAAGCGCCCTCTTCTATGCGGTGCTGTGCTAGGAAGGCAGCATAAAGAAGAAGGACGCCTCATGGCTGGACAAACTGGTGAGGAAGGCAGGCTCTATTGTAGGCACAGAGCTGGACAGTTTGACAGAGCGATGGGTGCTGAGCAGGCTCCTGTCAATCATGGAGAATCCACTGCATCCACTGAACACAGAAGAGCAGCTTCAATGACAGACTGCTGTCACCGTCCTGCTCCACTGACAGACTGAGGAGATCGTTCCTCCCCCACACTATGCGACTCTTCAATTCAACCCGGGGGGATAAATGTTAACATTATACAAAGTTATTGTCTGTTATACCTGCCTTTTTATCACTCTTTAATTTAATTTTGTTTTTTATCAGTATTCTGTTGCTGGAGTATGTGAATTTCCCCTTGGGATTAATAAAGTATCTATCTATCTATCTATCTATCTATCTATCTATCTATCTATCTATCTATCTATCTATCTATCTGTCAGACAGGATTGAACCCAAGGTGAGCTTAACAGATGGTACAAGTGGGTTGGTGACTTTAGCAAGGTCTTCCAACTTCTCCAAGGTATCAATAAATTTGATCCAACAGATTTCTTTTAATTGATTAGGAAATCACTTACTCATCAGGACATCAGTAGAAATTGAGGGGCAGTGTATTAAAGTTGGGATCTACAAAGTCAGTCCTGGAGGGCCATAATGGCTAGACGTTTTTGTTCTAACCCAGTTTGTCAATTACTAATCAGTTATTGCTAGTGAAGCACTTATCGCTCAAGCAACACTTTTATGTTCCATTTTAATGGTCTCACTTGATAAGATTCCTCATCCAGGGCCATCTTAACACATGGACACAATGGGCACTGGCCAGTGGGCCAGGAGAATGTGGGCCCACAATGTTTCTGATGCCTCTGTATGCTGCACTACTTTGTCCGGGGGCCTATGATGCTGTTAAGACACGCCTGGAACCCCACCCTTAAATGCTTATTTAGACCCCATTTGCACAAGTTTTTATTTAAAAATCAAAGTCAAAGTCAAAGTGAACTTTATTGTCATCTCAACCATATACAATTATACAGATAGACGAAATTGCGAAGCACAGGGTCCACAGTGTAACAACATGACGTGCAAATAATAAATAAAAAAATAGAATTAAAATTTAAATTTAAAATTAAAACACAAACAAGGCAAGACATTGTGCAAAGTCAAGATAAAGAAGTAGCAGCAATATTGATGTGTAGTTAGCAATATGAACATTGATGCAATGTATGGTATTTGCAATCTAGATACATAAATATAGTCAATAGATATGTAATATAATAAATAAATAATAGATATAGCTGCGGTGGGCTGGCGCCCTGCCCAGGGTTTGTTTCCTGCCTAGCGCCCTGTGTTGGCTGGGATTGGCTCCAGCAGACCACCGTGACCCTGTAGTTAGGATATAACGGGTTGGGTAATGGATGGATGGATAATAGATATAGATAATACAGAAATTATCAGTGTATGATATGTAGTTGTTTAAGACGTGTAAACAATGACAGGTCAGAATGTTTCACAGCAGAAGGATATCAAGAGTGTCAAAATCCTTGAAGGTCAGTATGAGATTTTCAGTTCTTTTCTACCTGCACACTCGTCTTTGCAGGAAAGTGGCCTACATGTATAAAAGTTCTGTTTTTAGAGGTGGTTGAGGCCGTGTGGATGATCCCGGGGGCAGCCTGGTGTTAAGGAGTCTGACAGCTTGGGGGTAAAAACTATCCTGCAGTACCTTCTCTTGGATGGCAGAAGTGTGAAAAGTCCATCTGAGGGGTGTAAGGGTCCTGCACAATGCTGCAGGCCTTGCAGACAATGCATTTTTAAAAAGTGTCCTGTAGTGAAGGGACAGGCACCCCAATAATGTTCTCTGCTGTCTTCTTTCACTATCCTTTGCAGGCACTTGCGGTCGGATATGTTGCAGTTGCCATACCAGACAGTGATGCAGCTGGTCAGAACACTCTCAATGCTGCCTCTGTAGAACATGGTTGGGATGGAAAGGGGAAGACTTGCTCGCTTCAGCCACCTCAGGAAGTATAGTCTCTGCTGGGCTTTCTTGATTAGTGATGAGGTGTTATGTGTTATGTGTCTACATAATTAGTCTTCATGTTTACTTTTGTCCACACTACTCCGGCATTTTAGATCCCCAAAAATAAAGTCTTTTAAAAACACTTCCCAGCCTTAGCATTGAAATTAGGATGAGTGAAAACACAGTTTTTTGAGAACTCCAACTCTAATTGTGCTCATTCCATGACTGGTTACACATCACTGAAGAAAAAATTATTTTAAAATGGCAGCAATAAAGAGTGGCTTTCCATGTAGTGTTGTTCATCTAAATTGTGTTATGTACAATTTGAATGTTGCATACGTATACAAAAGACAAATAGTTTACCAGTCACTACAGCTCAGCGATAAGTCACATGGCCGGCAGCATTAAAATCCCTCAAGTATTTTTCCACCAAATAGTGTTCCCAATTTAGGCAAAAGATGCATTTTCGGTTGTTTTAGTGCGGACAGAGAAATTTCATAAATGATGTAAAAACACAAGTATGGACGGAGATTGCTTTGGTTTACAAGTGCCATTTTTAAATGGCAACCAAGAAATGTTTGATGTAACCTGTGTGGCCTCTAGGGGGTGCCCAGAGCCCAGACACAACTCAGTCATACTCCAGTTCAAAATAAAATAAAAATGTTATTTATATGGTAACAGTACCTTAACACAATGACAACTCAGTGCAGCACCATACCAATAACCAGTGAAGTATCTATGGCTCCCTATGTATCTCCTCTGTGATTGTCATCCAGCTTCCTCCCAAATCTGACTCCAGATGTGTCCTTTTATGTTGGATCTGGGGGCATTTCCAGTGTCTTAGCATTGTATGTCAAGAGCATGTCTGGGTCATATGGAACCTGCAGAAAATAGGGAGATCCATTCTTTATAGTCCATTGTGGCACCCAAGGACCCCAAACAGGGTTTCCTTTAATGTACTACAATTACCAGCCAACCTTGTGGGTGTGCAGACTGGGCTCCTGCCACCTCTCGTGCTGGGGGATGAACTGTTCAAAATATCCATTTGGCCCTCGTCCATCCATTACCAGGGTATCCAAACTGGGACAAAAACACAACACCTTCCTGGCTGGGTTACACCTCCATTCTTGTGCTCTGTCCATTATGAGGTAGGAACCTAACCAGAATGCCCATCCATCCAGTTGGGCACTACCTGAAACAGTTCCATTCACTGTTTTCAATTGCTCATAAGTAGCAAAAAGGGGCAAATGACAAAAGAAGCAGCACTTCTCCATCTAACTTGCTTCCATTGTCACACACGTGCACATTGGAGGCAGCTAAAGGGCTTGAGTAAGGACAGTTCCAAGACATACCGTTATGTGGCAGAGTGCATTGACTCTTTTTCTCCCTTGCCTGCAGACCATTCACGGGAGATTCCACCTGGTCCTCTTGACGTCACTTCCGGGACCGAGCCAATAGAAAGAAGACCTTGCCGGCTCCGGCCCCTGTGATGTCACATCCGGGCTCGCACCAATGACAGAAGACCTACATGAGCCCGACCCCTTTGACTTCACTTCCTGTACTCCCCTTTAAAAGCCTCAACCTTTTCCCTGTTCCCTCAGTTCTGTATTGGACTCGGATTTTTGCACAGCAGTGCTATCATTTAAAAGACGATTTGCAGCCAGGATACCAAATTATACGGGTGGCTGCCCCAAACCTTGCTATGTCTCATTGTGAGTTTTGTGACACCATTTACACCTGTGTGTGCTCTTCATGAGTTATCTAGTTTAATAACATATTAATCCATTTATCTGTCTGTCTCTCCCAATGCCACTTATCCAGAGCAGGGGTATGGACAAGCTGGAGCCTATCCCGGTAAACATTGGGCACAAAGAAGGAACAACTCCTGAACATGACGCCATAACACACTGGTGAGGTCTCATCTGGAGTACTGGGTGCAGTTTTGGTCTCCAGGATACAAAAAAGACATAACAGCACTAGAAAAGGTTCAGAGAAGAGCGACTAGGCTGATTAGAGAACTGCAGTGGATGAGTTACGAGGAAAGATTAAAAGAGCTGAGCCTTTACAGTTTAAGTAAATGAAGAATACGAGGTGATTTGACTGAAGTGTTTAAAATTATGAAGGGAATTAGTCCAGTGGATCGAGGAGATGACTTTAAAAAGAGTTAATCAAGAACATGGGAACACAATTGGAAAAACTTCTGAAGTGTAAATTTCGTACGTTTTTCTTTACATAAAGAACCACAGACACTTGGAATAAGTGACCAAGTAGTGTGGTAGACAGTAGGACTTTAGGAACTTTCAGAACTCGACTTGATGTTATTTTAGAAGAATTAGGTGGATAAAACTAATGAGCTCTGGTAGGCCGAATGGTCTGTTCTAGATTGCTCTAATGTTCTAATTTAAGGGTATTTGTATACATTTCAGTCACAACATGTAGAAATAACAACACTTCTTCTACAAGGCCCCCCATTTCAGGGCACCATATTGTTTGGAACAATTGGCGTCACAGGAGTTTGTGATTTCTCAGGTTTGTTTCATTGCTTCATAAGATACCTCAGTTTGCTTCTACCCTTTGGAGTCTGTGGTTGCCATTGTTCATTATGAGGACAAGAGCCGTGCCAATAAGAGTCAAAAAAGATATATGAGGCCACAAAACAAGAACAAAACAGTCCGAGACATCAGTAAAACATTAGGATGAGAAATCAATTGTCTGGAATATCATGAAGATAAAAGAACACACTGGTGAGCTCAGTAATAGCAAAGTGGCTGGTAAGTCAAGTAAGACCTCCACTGGTGATGACAGAAGAATCCTCACTCTGGTAAAGAAAAAGCCCCAAATGCCTGTCCGACAGATCAGGATCGAGATGTGGACATGTCAGAGACGACTATCAGCCGGAAGACACTCTACCCTGAAAAGAAATTCCAAGGTCACACTGCAAGTTGCAAGCTGCTAGTTAGCCACAAAAACAGGACGGCCAGATTACAGTTTGCGAAAAAGTATTTAAAAGAGCCTGCAGAATTCTGGGAAAAGGTCTTGTGGACAGATGAGACAAAGATGAACCTGCATCAAAGTGATGGCAAGAGAAAAGTGTGGAGATGAGAAGGAACTGCCTGAGATCCATAGCAGACCACCTCATCTGTTCGACAACATGCTGGGGATGTTGTGGCTTAGGCATGTATGGCTGCCACAGGTCCTAGCACACTTCACTTCATTCTGCTGACAGCAGTGACACAATGAATTCTGAGGTGTGTAGAAACATCTGACCTGCTCAAGTTCCAGTAAATGCCTCTAAACTCATTGGATGACACTTCATCCTACAGTAAGATAATGGTCCAAACATACTGCTGATTAAACACAGGAGTTTGGAAAAGCTAAAATATGGAAAATTCCTGAAAGACCAAACCAGTCCCCCAATTAAAATCCAATTGAGCAGGCATTCCATAAGCTGAAAAGAAAACTTGAAGGGACAAGCCCCAGGAACAAGCAGGAGCTGAATTCAAGAAGTCATTGCAAACAAGGGATATGCAACAAAGAACTAAATATGATGGCTTTAATGGACCTGCCATTGCTGTGTCCCAAACTTTATGGTGTCCTGAAATGGGGGTGACCGTGTAGAAAAGGTGTTGCCATTTCTAAATGGTGTGACCAAAATGAACGCAAATCCCCTTAAAAGAAAGTCTGCAATGTGCACTTTAATCACATCTGAATTGTTTGATTTGTAACTTTAAACTGTGGAGCACAAGGGGAAATAAAAAAAATTGTCTTTGTCCCAAACATTATGGAGGGCACTGTAGGTATAAATAGATAACCAAGCAAGCAGGAAACTCAGCGTGGTCTCCACCAGTATGCAAACTACTCCAGTACTGAAGGACTCCTACTAGTGTTGGTCAAATCTTACTCTTGTTGTGTGGGACATGCAATAAATTGAGAATGTTCTTGAGAATGCTGTTACTTAGAATATCTTAATAGGGCTCACTTTACAAATAGAGGGGCACAATAACAGGAGCTTGAGGGTGTAATCAGGGACTGTTTTATTAGTACAGTATGTTAAAACACCAACGAGGGGGGAACTCTCTCTAGATTTAGTATTCTGTAACAATCATGGCGGGATTCAAGGGATAGATACAGTAAGTGGATAGTTTAATAATATAATATGTTTACGTATATGCCACCATAAAGAGTAAGGAAAGGGTAGTGGAAGGTCGGGTAAGAAGTGAGGTGATGATTAGTGAGCAGCAGTATAGTTTCATGACAAGAAAGAGCACCACAGATGGAATGTTTGCTCTGAGAGTGTTGATGGAGAAGTATAGAGAAGGCCAGAAGGAGTTACACTGCGTCTTTGTGGACCTGCACAAAGCATATGACAGGGTGCCTCAAGAGGAGCTGTGGTATTGTATGAGGAAGTCGGGAGTGGCAGAGAAGTACAAGTACAAGAGTTGTACAAGATATGTACGAGGGAAGTGTCACAGGTGAGGTCTGCGGTAGGAGTGATGGATGCATTCAACGTGGAGGTGGGATTACATCAGGGATCGGCTCTGAGCCCTTTCTTATTTGCAATGGTGATGGACAGGTTGAAAGATGAGATTAGACAGGAGTCCCCATGGACTGTGATGTTTGCTGATGACATTGTGATCTGTAGTGATAGTAGGAAGCAGATTGAGGAGACCCTGGAGAGGTGGAGATATGAGAGGAGAGGAATGAAAGTCAGTAGGAACAACACAGAATACATGTGTGTGAATGAGAGGGAGGTCAGTGGAATGGTGAGGATGAAAAGAGTAGAGCTAGCAAAGGTGGATGAGTTTAAATACTTAGGATCAACAGTACAGAGTAATGGGGATTGTGGAAGAGAAGGTGAAAAAGAGAGTGACGGCAGAGTGGAATGGGTGGAGAAGAATGTCAAGAGTGATTTGTGACAGACGGGTATCAGCAAGAATGAAAGCGAAGGTCTACAAGACGGTAGTGAGACCAGCTATGTTATATGGGCTGGAGACGGTGGCACAGGAGACAGAGCTGGAGGTGGCAGAGTTAAAGATGCTAAGATTTGCATTGGGTGAGATGAGGATGGACAGGATTAGAAATGAGGACATTAGAGGGTCAGCTCACGTTGGGCAGTTGGGAGACAAAGCCAGAGAGGCGAGATTCCGCTGGTTTGGTCATGTGCAGAGGAGAGATGCTGGGTATATTGGGAGAAGGATGCAAAGGATAGAGCTGCCAGGCAAGAGGAAAAGAGGAAGGACTAACAGAAGGTTTATTGATGCGGTGAGAGAGGACATGAAGGTGATGGGTGCTACAGAACAAGAGGCAGAGGACAGGAAGATATGGAAACAAGATTATCCGCTATGGCAACCCCTAACGGGAACTCCTAATGTCCTCATTTCTAATCCTGTCCATCCTCATCATATGCAAAGCAAATCTTAGCATCTTTAACTCTGCCACCTCCAGCTGTTATTATTATTATTATTATTATTATTAAATAAGTTAAACTGGAGGGCCGCACGGTTGCGTAGTGGTAGCGCTGCTGCCTCGCAGTAAGGAGACCTGCGTGGGTTTCTTCTGGGTACTCCAGGTTTCCTCCCACAGTCCAAAGACATGCAGGTTAGGTGATCCTAAATTGTCCCTAGTGTGTGCTTGGTGAGTGTGTGTGTCTGCGCCCTGCCCAGGGGTTTATTTCCTGCCTTGCACCCTGTGCTGGCTGGGATTGGTTCCAGCGGACCCCCGTGACCCTGTGTTAGGATATAGCAGGTTGGAAAATGACTGACTGAAGTTAAACTGGAATAGACTTTTAAGTGTGCAGGCAGCTGAGATGTTGTGCTGGGTTTAAAAGTGTTTTTACTTTTAATGTAAATTGTTAATCCCAATATTAAGAAACAGCAGGCAATTGAATGCAACTGCACAGTAAACAGAGGAGCAGCCAAAGAAATGGCAAAGGAAAAAAAAAAACAGATGAATAAGATGTTTAAGACTCATAACTCGAGTGCTAACCATAGGGCTTATGAGATCATGAGAGCGCCAGTTAAAAAAGATATTAGGAAATCTGAGAGGAATATCGCAGAAAAGGCAAGAGCTGACCCAAAGAAATTGTTTTAATATTTTAGCAATAAATCAATGGTCAAAGAAGTGCATTTTAAATGGTAAAGGTGAGGATGAATATACAGACAGAAAAATAACGAATGCTTTGAAATTGCATCTTTTCGGAGATTTAGTGTACATGAACGAATAAGTCGATGACTTCCCGTCAGTAAAAGAGACTTCCAGGGAGGTACTGAGTGATTTGGAAATTTTCGAGAGAGAAGTGCTGCTCCGATTAAACAGGCTGAAATCTAACAAATCACAGGGACCAGATAGCCTTTATCTTTGAGGGCTTAATACGGTTAATGAATGCATGTACAGTGAATTGTGAAAGTATTCAGACCCCTTCACTTTCTGCTTTCATCCTTACATTGTAGATTTTGAAATGTTAAGTGGATGTATTTGCTACTTTTGTCCATCAATCTACACTTAATAACTCATAATGACAAAGTGAAAAGGTTTACAGAAAGGCCTGAAAATATATTAACCTTGTTATGTTTACCCGTAGAAAAACAAGTCAAAAACATTGCATTTTTTTCATCAATAAAAAATGTTATTATGTTAACAGAAATGTGCAATTAATACAGTTGGCTGGGTCAGCCCTGAAAACCAATTCATATGTGTTAAGATTTTTAATTTGTTTGGCTAAAAACAGCAAGAAGGAGGAGTGATCAGGAGCCGGAGACTACAAGGAGCACAGTGGCGCCTAATTAACACCAATCTCCCCTTGCAAGAAACATCTGCCGGCGTAATGAGAACCTCAGCTGACTTGGCACAACACGAGAACCATCACACCAGGAGGTAGCAGAGGCAGAAGACAGCTACAAAAAAAAAGCTTCATTTCCAAACTGAGGCCCATCTTTAGCTAACAACCTAGACTCCGGCAAGAATGCGACAACAATTTCTTTTTTGACAGAGCAATTCACAGACATTTGAACTTTTGACATTAAATTCAAGGCCCCATGGTGTGACTAAAGTGACAGCAGCACAAAGTGGAATACTGAAGAGAAAAAAGAAACAGAACTGTGTCATCACCACCTCCTTGTCACGTTGACCGGGATTTTGTTTCTTTATTTTTATTCATTGTTTTTTTTTTTTTTGTTAAAGCCTTTACCTTGGCCTCTAAAAAATAATGGAGGTAGCCTTTTGGTGGCGATGGATATCGAGGAATTGAATGGTCTAGTCTGGTCCATTTTTTGATTTAGGAACTTTTTGAAGGCGTTAATTTTGAAATACGTCTTTCCAAGGCTTTCTTTGTCTTTTGGTATCAGTGCCACCATTGTTCGTTGTTTGTAGGCAGGACATCTGGGAGTGTGTGTGACATGTGACATCATTATAGATAGATAGATAGATAGATAGATAGATAGATAGATAGACTTTATTACTTTATTAATCCCAATTTATGACTAATTCAAACCTTAAGGCTCTACCGTCATCGTTGTTAAAGCTCTCTCTGGCTGCTAATTGCGTTCTCGTCTTGACTTTGATTTACGCCTTGTGTTTTGTCCTACGTTGCTATCACATTACTTGACTTTTAGTCATTCGGTATGTCAGCCTTGTCGACTGTGTTTGCTATACCATGTCAATTTTCTCGACTGATGATCATCGTTCATGCCAACTTTAGTGACTGCGTGCCAACTTTCCAGCACAGTTCTGCCCACCCCTTTTTCTGACAGCCAATGTCATTGAGTAAAATCCCAAACCAATAATATAAAAAGGGAGGGAATTGCAAGTTGATAGAGGCAGTTGTTAGCTATTGGGAAGGAAATAGATATCTGTGTGTACAGTTTGGCGTAAAAATAGGTGAATGAAATTTAGAGCGACTTATTAATATTAAATTTTGTGTGAAAATTGCAAAATGCGCTACTGAAACGCTACAAACTGTTGCATGTGGCATATGGCAAAGATGTTATGAAAAAATCGAATGTGTTTGAGTGGCATCAGAGGTTCAAAGATGGGTGTGAAGATGTGATGGAACATGAAGTGGAAATCCCCAGGTTCACCACACGCTAAAAAAGCACGCATATCACGCTCACAGTTTAAGATGATGCTGGAGTGTTTCTTCGATCACAAGGGAATAGTTCACCAAGAATTTATTGAACAGGGACAAACAATCAACTAACAATGGTATTTAGAGGAACTGAAGAGATTACGAGATTCTGTTTGAAGACAAGGACCCGAAGTGCGGCCTGACAAGAGGATCATTCATCATGACGATGAGCCAAGTCACACTGCGCTCACTGTGAGAGACTTTCTGGCCAAAAAAGCGATTACCCGATTTGATCATCCTGCCTATTCACCTGATTTAGCTCCCTGTGATTTCTGGCTATTTCCAAAATTAAAAGCTGCACTGAAAGGATGAAGATTTTCTAATGTAACTGATATCCAACAGAATGTGAGACAGCTGCACAACAGTATTCCGGAAAGTTCCAGGCCTGCTTCCATAAATGGGAACGCCATTTAAGTCAGTGTATACAGTAGATGTACAAGGGGAGTACTTTGAAGCCGACAGTAGCCACTAGTGTACAGTTCCACATGTATATTTTTTAAAGGTGCATTCCAGGAAATTAAATTTCCACATCTCGTATATACTGTATATACTGTATGTATTTGGTGCATTTAAGGTTACGCTGTACAGCACTTTGGTTGACTTCTGTTGTTTTTAAATGTGCTCTATAAATAAAATTGACTTGACTTAAAAATAATGATGTCTTGTAAGGTACAGAATCACACAGTAAAACAAGTGCTTAATTAAAAGTCAGTCAGTCATTGTCCAACCTGCTATATCCTAACACAGGGTCATGGGGGTCTGCTGGAGCCAATCCCAGCCAGCACAGGGCACAAGGCAGGAACAAACCCCGAGGAAAGGGTGCCAGCCCACCACAGGGCACACACACACACCAAGGACAATTTAGGATCACCAATGCACCTAACCTGCATGTCTTTGGACTGTAGGAGGAAACCCATGCAGACACGGGGAGAACAAGCAAACTCCACGCAGGGAGGACACGGAAAAGCAAACCCAGGTCTCCTTACTGCGAGGCAGCAGCATTACCACTGCACCACCATGCCAGCTTAATTAAAAGTGCTTAATCATATTATACATTCTAATTTCTGTGCATACATTATTCTAATTATCCAGTGTGATTGCATATAAAAATATTTAGTAAATATTCATGTACTGCGGTGGGCTGGCGCCCTGTCCGGGGTTTGTTTCCTGCCTTGCGCCCTGTGTTGGCTGGGATTGGCTCCAGCAGACCCCCGTGACCCTGTAGTTAGGATACAGCGGGTTGGATAATGGATGGATGGATATTCATGTAGATACATTTCCATACCAATAGTGTGCTGCCTGGCAGAGGTGGTGCTGTACGAAGGGTTAACAGGCGTGGTAAATAATCAAGCCTTGATACACAAAGAGGTTTGGGGCAGCCTCCCGTATACTTCAAAACTGGCTGCAAAATTTGAAAAAAGGTTGAGAAAATGGTCTTTCTAGACAAGAGTCCAAAACAGAACTGTCCAGGATAGCAAACATGGTGGATATGTAGTGGAATGGCAGGAAGAGGAGGGATCTTGGGACCAGAACCGGAAATTGGGTCATCTGGTTGCGACTTCTTGGAAGGTGCAACCAGAAGTGATATCTTCTGGGGCAGAGCTAGGTGGAATTTCCTGCATTTGGGCTGGGGGGAGATAAGAGAAAGGATTAATGCACTCTGCCACCCCCTGGTCTGATTTGGGAATTGTCTTCTTTTGAGCCCTTTAGCTGCCTGCCATGCGCACGTGTGTGACACAGGTAAGGAAAGTTCAATGTCGGTCTTTGTTTTTTTTTTTTCTTCTTTTTCTCATTCTGTTGTGGTGCGTAAAACACAAGACATCAGACAGATGAGCTTCTCCAAAAACACTCACATTTCTTCTTCTTCATCACTTCACTACATGCATTGTACTTCTGGATGAGCATTCATTGGCTGTCAGCTCTCATTAATACAGAGCCCGGCCCAATGACTAAAGACAAAATCAGACTAGTTGGAGTGAGTCGCTGGGCATGTGATATTACGAGACTGGCTTCATGGAGTGAATGCTGACTTGTTAAGGTTATGTAAATGAAAGCTGCAAGTGAAAATCGCTGGAAAGGTCATCTGATGCGACACGGCCTTAAGGTGGCTGCCATGCATACTAAAATCGACATTCAGGGACAGAGGACAAGACAAAAGTGTAAACATCAGTAAAACTCACCGTTGCATCAATGGTAGACCCTCTTTGCTAGGACGACTGTTAGACTCATCAACTGCGCGAGTAGCACAGAGTAAACACCATCTAGAATGGCATCAAAATTGGGCGAGAGATCAGTTTACAGCCGATCGTAGTGCTAAACATGCTCATGTAGCAAAGTTCACTCTGGGAGGACTGCAAAGGCACTTATTGAATTTTGACTTTGTTGTAAATGACCTGGAAATGAAAAATGAAAGTCAGGTACCTGCATCAGCTGATCAGTTTCCAGCTGATTGGTTCGTAGCTGATCGTAGTACTAAACATGCTCGTGTAGCAACGTTCAGCCTGGGAGGACTACACAGGCACTTATCAAATTCTGATTTTGATGCAAACAATCTGGAAATCATAAATGAAAGACAGGTGCATGCATCAGCTGATTGTGTAGCTGACGCGCCTATGGCAACGATCGCCTTGGAGGACTACAAAGGCACTTATTGAATTCCGACATTGTTGCAAATGACCTGGAAATGAAAAACAAAAGTCAGGTACATGTGTCAGCTTATCAGTTCCCAGCTGATTGGTGTCCTCGGGTGATCATAGTGCTGAACATGCTTGTGTAGCAATGTTCACCCTGGCAGGACTAC
>JANRMT010027041.1:21466868-21479210 GCA_026402145.1 Polypterus bichir lapradei | reverse complement strand
TAGTGCCTTTCATATTTATCTATCTATCTATCTATCGATGCTGGGCCTATGAGTGTCTGTTTGTCTTTTTGGTGGGATATGACTTTTGTTTTCTTTGTTTTTTTATTTTTATTTTATTTTTTTCTCTATATTTCTATTTTTCCTTTGTCTTCTTTGTATTTGTTTTAAAGTAAATGCTTTTATCCATTATGCTATTATTATTTGTTTGATTGAGTAGAATGTCATTGTATGTTCTGGTTTTTGAAATAACAATACTTTACAGAATATTAAAAGAAAAGCTACCTTTCCTGCTAGAATTCTATCCCACACACAGCCATTCCAGCTCTGACCTTCGTTACTTTCAAAAAGGATCAAATCAAGTGGCCTCAGACAGCTACTCCAGCTCACATCCATCCAGCACAAAGGGTCACATAGTCTCTTCTGGTTATTTTTTACTTTTTTCTGCATTCTCTATTAATGCCCTTTTCTTTCTTCTTCGTAATTCATCCAATTTAGCCCTGCCAAGCCTCAAAATAATAGCCACATCAGTGTTCATTGAGGTGTTTGAATTTCAATGCATGTAACATTTCTACTTTAAATTGAATTGGATCCCCTAAGCATTATGGTTGTGTTCAGTGCTTGATATTGAGCTCAATCAAGCCAATAAAGAATAGACTCACCCTTTGTGATCTCTTATTAGGAGCTTCACTTCATGATGGACTAGCGTCCTCTTCAGGGATTGACGCTGCCTTGCACCCTTTGCTCGCTGGGATAGGCTCCAGCCCCCCACCCCTCATGACCCTGCTGTTTAATAAGCAGACTTAATAAAAGGTACATTATTTCAAATTTCTATTAATTTGCATTTCTCCTAAAGGAAAAAAGGAATTCTCATTTGAAATGTGATCATTTTTGACAACATGCAATAGAAATTTCTTTGGTTTAGCTCATTCCTGATAAGTTTCCATTATATTTCTTTAAATAATTTTAAAATTAAAAAAAAAAAGTCTTCAATAATATCTTTATCCATGATAAGATGACTATTATTGCTCTCAGACAACCCCAGGGGTGGAGAGGCCATCGGGAGTAAAGGGAGACATCCATTTAGGCTGGTGACATTTCGGGGCCGAGTCCCCGTGCACAACATTAAATTCCCCAAATCTGATAAATAAATGCACACTCGCTTAGGAAATCTATAAAAAGTTAGCCCATCCCCAAGTGGTATCATCCCACGTTTCATGCAGAAATCCATTCCAGGAGAAAAGGAGGTAACCCCACTCCAAATGTTACAGCCTGGCGGGAGTGAAATTGATACTGTCCTATTCTTCCATTCACTGTCCTAACCTGCTCACTGTGTTTTAACCATTTTACAATGGACGCCAAAGGTAAAAGAAAGAAGAAAGGTGGGCCTGAGAAATCACGGATTAAATGAAAAAAACACCACTGGAGAAGGATACTCCTAATGTTTGTGGACAATTTACCCTTCACAAGTTTCCAGCTGTGTCCCCCCGTTCTTGTTGAATTCATTTAAAAGTCACAGTCTCAGTCCGATAGACTAATTCCCTTCATAATTTTAAACACTTCAGTCAGGTCTCCTTTTAATTTTATTTTGCTTAAACTGTAAAGGCTCAGCTCTTTTAATCTTTCCTCATAACTCACCCCCGTAGTCCTCTAATCAGCCCAGTCGCTCTTCTCTGGACCTTTTCTAGTGCTGCTATGTCCTTTTTGTAGTCTGGAGACCAAAACTGCACCAAGTACTCCAGATGAGGCCCCACCAGTGTGTTATAAATACTGAGCAGAACCTCCTGTGACTTGTACTCCACACATCAAGGCGCTATATAACCTGACATTCTGTTAGCCTTCTTAATGGCTTCTGAACACGGTAAGGAAGTCGACAGCTTAGAGTCCACTACGACTCCTAAATCTTTCTCATAAGGTGTACTCTTGATTTTCAGACCTCACATTTTTATTTCTTATGTATAATACTTTACATTTACTGATATTACATTGTATCTGCCACAAATCTGCCCAAGCCTGTTTGCTCTCCAAGTCCCTCTGTGACAATTAAACAAATTCCAGTTTATCTGTCAGTCCCCCTAGCTTGGAATCATCAGCAAACTTAACCAGATCATTTACATTTATTAAAAAGTAGCCGTCCCCTGCAGCTCCACCCGCGTAGTGGTAAAACAGGACAAACTTTATAAATCAATAAACAAACAGATATCGCTAGCTAAGTGGACTCAAGGTACACTGCAAAATGCAGAAGTAGAGCGGCACAAATGCATGCTGGCGCGTGAGTGAGGAGGACCCTGTCCAGCTCCCCACTCCTGACGTCACGCTTCCCCCTCCACTCGGCCTGCAGCTTCTGTCTCGGATTAGCATGAATATATCGCTCCTGCAAGTGAACTGTGATGAGAGAAGTCTCAAAATCAGCCAGAATGTTCAAGCGAATTCTAGAAAAAAAAACACGATCTAAATCCGTTAAGTAGTTCTCTTGTTCACTAGCTAAGGGGAGGCAAGATACACTCCAAAATGCAGAGGTAGACAGACTCCTCACTCCTGACGTCAAACTTCCCTCTCCCCTCAGCCCACAGCCTCTGTCTCAGATTAGCGTGAATATATCACTCCTGCAAGCAAACTATGATTCTTAGAGAAGTCGCGAAATCAACCGGAATGTTTAAGCAAATTCTAGAAAAATACCCAATCTAAATCCATTTAGTAGTTCTCTTGTTCACTAGCTAAGGGGAGTCGAGATACACTCCAAAACGCAGAGGTAGACTGGTTCCTCACTCTTGACGTCACGCTTCCCTTCCTCTCGGCCTGCAGCTTCTGTCTCGGATTAGCGTGAATATACCGCTCTTGCAAGCGAACTATGATTCTTAGCGCGATGAGAGAAGTCACAGAATCAACCAGAATGTTCAAGCAAATTATAGAAAAAAAAAGATCTAAGTCCGTTAAGTAGTTCTCTCGTTCATTAGGTAAGCAAATGTAAGATAGGCCCGGAGGATGGTGCATGAGTGAGGAGGGAAGGCCCCCCGCCCTCGGCTCGCTGCGTGTGTCTCGGATTTGCGCAAATAAATCGGTACCGCAAACAAACTATGATACTTAGCGGTATGTTGTGAAATCAACCGGAATGTTCAAGCAAATTATAGAAAAAAACTCAATCTTAGTCTGTTAAGTAATTCTCTTGTGAAAAGTGGACAGACAGACAGACAGACAGACAAGTGTTGGATTTTATATAGAGAGAGCTAGCAGTGGCTCTAGCACTGACCCCTACTGGTCACCACTCTTAACATCGGCCAGTTCTGATTTGGCTCCTCTCACCCTCATCACCCTCTGCTTCCTGTGTCTGAGCCAATTCTGCACCCATCTAAAAACATCACCCTGAACTGCCACTTCTTTTAGTTTGATGCCTAACCTCTCATGTGGCACCTTATCAAATTCTGAAACCCCAGATAAATAATCTCATAAGCTCCACTCTGGTAACATTCTTTTTGTTGCTTCCTCATAGAATTCCAGCATGTTAGTAAAACATGACCTCCTTCTTCTGAACCCATGCTGACTGTTCAGTAAAACTCCCATTCTTGCCATGTGCTGCTCAATCTTTCCCTTAAGAATTCCTTCCATTAGTTTAAATGTGATGCACATTAATCTTACTGGCCTATAAGGTGAGGAAATGAATGAATGATTTCTCCTGAAGCAACTGGGTTGGAACAAAAACCTGAAACCACTGCAGTCCACCAGGACTGACGCTACTCAGCCCTGATTTAAAGGGTCCGAGTCTTAAATAGCAAATCAATTAAATAAAGTTAATTAGTAGCAAAAACTAGTCACTAATTAAGAAAATAGAGTGAAGACCTCCAGGATTGGTCACCCCTGGTCTAGATGTCATCTGCTTATGGTTGTTTCCCCAACCTTGAGCCTTATGCTGCCAAGATACACACAGACACACCACATCCTTGAAAGTGAAAAGTGGTTAAAAAGAAGGATAGAATGGATTCTGCAGTAATGTCTGCTTTCTATGCAAAACAGGTTGTCCTGGGAGTTAGGCAGACAGACAAGTGTGACCCTTGGATAACTGAATAAAAACCGTCACCCAGCTGCTACCCACCTGCCTGTATGAAAATATTTAAACATCTGCAGCCTGTCAGATAAATTCCACTGTCCAGCCTCTCCATTTTGCACTGACGTCCAGACAAGTTCATAACTTTATGTTGGTCCCTCATAGCATGTGCGTGGTACTGTGGTTTGTCCTGCTCTCTAACAGGTCCAGTGTTCCGTGTATGGATATTGTCGGTTCTCTATGTTTTTGTGGGTTTTCCTCTTAGTACTTCCGTTTTTCATGACATCCTAAATGATGTTCAGAAATACAGGGTGTCCATAAAGTGTACAATTTAAAATTGTTGTAACATTGTAAGTATATGTGATGTAAAGAATCTGTAAAAAGGATTAGAACGAAGAAAAACATACATTTTTTTTATTATTCTTGTTAATTTTCAACATGTCCACCATCATTACTAATACAAAGGGTAATACGATTCCGTAGTTCTCGGAAAACATTTTCAAGCTGATTTTCAGTAATGCCAGCAATCACATCAGTTATCCTAGCTTGCAAGTCTTCTAAAGATCGAGGTTTGGTTGAATAAACATTCATTTTCACATGTCCCCATAAAAAGAAATCCAATGGAGTCAAATCTGGCGAACGTGGAGGTCAAGAAAATGGTCCAACTCTTCCAATCCATCTGCTAGGGAATTTGTCATGTAGAAACACTGTATTCTCTATCAGTCCTCACTGTTCAAGTTGAGGAATAAAGTATTTTTGCAACATTTCTAAATAGCTATCACCATTAACAACACGCACTTCAAAAAATGAATGGCACTATGAATTGATTTTTTTCCCAAAGCACACCCTACATTAACTTTGAGAGAATCTCTTTCATGTTCAACACACTCATGTGGATTTTCAGTTCCCCAAATACAGCAAAAATAAAACTTCTAAAGACAAAAAAAAAACCAGGTGCATCAAGCTTTCTAATCCTTTTTACAAATTATTTCTATCACATATACTTACAAAGTTATATTAAATTGCACACGGACTTTATGGACAACCTGTATAACTAAAGTTGTACCGTTTTTACCGTAGATTGCAGTATCCAAATAAATGTTTTACCTGAACAAGTTGGTAATGCAGCTCCTTTACTCTGTCATCATTTCTTTCAAACCAGTAGATTTGTTTCCTGCTCATTTGGTGTCTTTTCAGCGCTCTGTTAATTGTTGAGACACTTACAAATGCAATGTTCTCAAATACATTGTTGTCTTCTGTCACAGCTCTCTGGATCTCCTGTAGTCGAATGGCACTATTTGCAACCACCATGGCACAAATGGCCCCCTCTTGTTGAATAGTTAAACGATGCCTTTGACCACCCCGTGAGGTAGTCTTGCAGTCCTAATTGGACAGTATTGTAAAATGGAGAAAATACATCCAGTAAATATACTAGTGGACAATACTATGGAATGAAAATATACAGAAAAGCAAATTACTGCAAACTCTATACTTTGAAGCTTTACAATATACATATTTTCGCATTACAGTACCCACCTGTTCTCCCGATGAAATGCTTGTATGACTGAGGACACCGTAGTTCGCCCAATATTTGGCTGTACCCTTTGACCAGCCTCAGCCATTGCAAGATCATGATTGACGACGTGGTCCACTTTATCAGGAACAACCCTGTGTATTCGGCCTCCTCTTCCTCTACCTCTGTTTTGTCTCCTTACTCTACCACCCTGCATCCTAACTCTCCTTCTTTCAGACTGTTGCGTCTGCTCATTAGCTTGTGGTTGGTCCATTACTATGTAGGAAAACGTTTGAGGAACCTGTGTTATGCTTATGTATATATATACTAGGGGGCTTCGCCCCCTGCTCGCTTCGCTTGCCAACCCAAACAGCCTGCGCTACGTGCTAGCCACTTTGTGTCTCTGCCGCTTGTGTTGTGAAGAGGGGAACTAAATGTACCCCAAGGAGACGCGGTCACTCCTGTGAAACCCCCTCTTAAACGGTGATACAACGGGAAACAAATACAGTTTTTTTTTTACCTCCTCTTTGCACGTTATCTGCATCTCGCGTGACGTTTTGAACATTTAAAAGCCTGTACAGCAGCTGTACTTTTGTCTCACTGCATTGTCTCTCTTCTCCCCCAGACATCCTCTGCTCCTGTTGGGGGTCTCGCTCCCGAGGTGCACCCATATGAAAGGAAGATTTTCTATTCTTTTAATTGAGAGACGGAACTGTGCCCTCCAGCTACACACACAGCTCGATTCACTCCTGAAAGAGACTTATGCTTGTTTTAAGTGTCTGAATAATGTTTCTGTCTCTAAAATCTCCTGTGTATCTGTGACCCAAACGTGTGACCCAAGCGTATGTGGATTTCACTTTCACCAAACAAATCTTTTAATTCTCACGGATCTGCCTCTTCATCGAGAAGAAACACAACTTTTCCCTGATGGCAACACAAATTAGACGATCTACAAGTCTCCGACTTAAAGTTTAAATCCGAACAATAACTATATACTTCTGTCATATCACCTATGTCTCTATACAGTATTCAATCTCTTTTCGCTGTTCTGTTATTTCATCGAGTAGTAATTTCTGTTTGTTTGCACTAATGTGATCTTTACTATAATTTTTTGAGACTTTTGAATTTTCTTACTTCCATTATCTCTAACCTGCTCTGCATATGTATCATGCCAACGTTTTTTGAATTCTTTACGAAGTTCTACTTTGTCATCTACTCTTTGTCTTTTATTTCCAGCCCTGGGCATGGTTAAATCTCTTGCCACAAAGTCTCATCTTGCGGGACATGAAAGTGTCTCTCTGAGAAAGTCACATCTCATCTCTCTTTCTAAGATTTCATTCTATTATAAAAAAAAAATCCTGAAGAGAAACACAAGGGCGTCGAGACGTGATCTTCACGTTAATATTACGGAAGACATTTAAAAGAAACTGCGAGATGAAAGAGATTGGCCACAAGGGTGTCTCACAGGGACCTTAAACATGATACTTTGTGCCAAGAGATTGACCCAAGACCGTCTCGCGATGACGTGGAACATGAGATTCTTGCAAGAGACGCCCTACTTACAATCATTGTCAAATAAGCCAAGAGGCAGCAAAACATGCAATCGTCTAAAGGATTTGAGCACACACAGATCCAGGGCTCGCAGCGCATATAAAGCGTATAAGGACAGTACGTTATAAATGAAACGTCAACGACTAAACGAAGAAGAAAGCAGCGTGGAGAAAAGAGACTCAAAAGCGTTGGAGCGAAAAAAGAGCAAAAAAGAATAATCTAGGTGCAAATTCAGAAAATAAGGAAAGTAATTATCAGCCTGGAACAAGTGGAATTGAAAAAAAAGCACGTCCAATCAGGCTCAGAATTAAAAGACAGAGTAAAAGACAAAGTAGAACTTCATAAAGACGTTCACAAACGTTGGCGCTAAACACATGCAGAGCAGGTTAGAGATTATGAAAACAGTGGAATTCAAAAGGCTCAAAAAAAAAAATGGTGATACACATGTGGAGAAAGATATAAGATAGGAAAATTAGAAAGTATTAAAAAAAAGAAAGTAAAGATCGCAGTAGCGCAAACAAACAAACTGCCTCATTTAACTATGCACCTGTCTAACTTTGGTTTTGCACAATAATCACAGCACTATTGCACCTTAACACTTAATTCTACTTTGACATTATTCATATAATTTTACTTCTACTATACTGTTATCTTTCAATCTATGACTTTTTGTTAATCTATCTGATATTCCTCTAACTTTTCACAGTTTTTGATAAGCGGATCAGGATGCATTTCACTGCGTGTTGTCCTGTATATCTATGCATGTGACAAATAAAGAATCTTGAGAATTTCAAAAGCGGAGTTTATTGCATTTATTGGTTACTTTGTAAAAAATATGATTAACTGCTGATGATGTCGATCGTTTTGTCTGTGCTGAAATTCCAAACAGAGAAACCTATTCTGATTTATGGTACACAATCATTAAACACGTCTCACTGACCTCATTAAAAAGATTCAGCACACTGGGACTCGAAAGATTCCAAATATTGATTTTACAGAAGTTCTGAAATAAAAGTGAAACTAATGAAATAGCAACAATTCAAAGCAAAAAAATCTTAAAAGTGTGTATCTGGAAAACCAAACACGGGGGTTCGCGAGCGAAGCGAGCAGGGGGCAAAGCATCCTAGTTTTAAATTAAAATAGAGAGATATACTACAGTAAATTGAAAGTTCATGGAAGTCACCTCAGAACAATTGTAGAGAATTGGTTGATCGTCCCCCGTGACCCTGTAGTTAGGATATAGCGGGTTGGATAATGGATGGATGGATGGTTGATTGTCGGTTCAGCTAATGCCTCATGATTATAAGTTAAGTGTCACCTGAGATCAATTACTCAATACTGTTATAAATATCAGATTTACCAAATACATACATAAATATGCTAGACAGATTATGCTATGAAATAATAAGTAGATGTTTTGAGTGAAAGGACTAATTAACAGAGAACGGGTATAATGAATTTTGACTGAGATGACAAAAGCAAACGAGAATGTAAAAAACAGCAGACAATTGTACACAATCAGTTGCATGGATGCACAAAGCATTTGCTATTTGTTCAAAACAATGGGAATTTGCTGTTATGATGTGCACAACTAATAAGAAGATATAGAGTTTGAACAAGTAGCTTTGAAAGTTTCATTTCTGATCTGAGAAATGCACCAAAGCGATTGAGAAAAACTGTAAAGTCAGCCAGACACAGGGGAGATCATGTCACGACCTCACTGGCAGTGACCGAGCACAGGACTCAAACTGCAGATGTCTGACCTATGAGATGGCAGTGCTGCACTACTGGGCTACCTGGAGCGCCGTCCATTCACTGTAAATCAATGAAGAGGTGTCATTGTATTATTTTGTATTATTTAGTAGTCATATTCAAGCCTCCCTCCTTAACCAAATGAAGAAAAAATGAAGTCAGAGTGAGCAAGAGTTCAATTTACAAGGGAAAATGATTTCAAAAGGAAGACATCTTTAACTCTGCCATCTCCAGCTCAGTCTCCTGCTTTCTGGTCAGTGCCACCGTCTCCAACCCCATATAACATAGCTGGTCTCACTACCGTCCTGTAGACCTTCCCTTTCACTCTTGCTGATAACCGTCTGTCACAAATTACTCCTGACACTTTTCTCCACCCATTCCACCCTGCCTGCACTCTCTTCTTCACTTCTCTTCCACAATCCCCATTACTCTGTACTGTTGATCCCAAATATTTAAACTCATCCACCTTCGCCAACTCTACTTCTTGCATCCTCACCATTCCACTGACCTCCCTCTGATTCACACACATGTATTCTGTTGTTCCTACTGACCTTCATTCCTCTCCTCTCATATCTCCACCTCTCCAGGGTGTTCTCAACCTGCTCCCTACTATCGCTACAGATCACAATGTCATCAGCTAACATCATAGTCCACGGGGATTCCTGTCTAATCTCATCTGTCAGTGCCGATCCCTGATGTAATCCCACCTCCACCTTGAATGCATCCGTCACTCCTACCACAGATCTCACCACGGGATGTGCTGGAAAGAACTGTGGAAAGTCTAGGAATAATTATCTATATTTTTTAATGACAAAAGGGATCCTAAATCTAATCTAATCTAAAAAAATCTAATAAAAATCAAAAACCAACCAAACTAGTATTTAGTACAGCAAGTACAATCTGTTCTTTCTCAACCTTAGTAATCAGGTGTCATTCTATTGCTTTTGTATTATTTAGCAGTCAAATTCAAGCTCCTCTCCTTAACCAAATGAAGAAAAAACAAAGAAAGTCAGAGTGAGTGAGCAAGAGTTCAATTTACAAGGGAAAATAATTTTGAAAGGCAGACATAAACTTCAAATTAGCTAAATATTATTTCATTGTTGCTTTCTTTGGATTGCTGTTGTAGTTTATTGTATCTGTTCTGTTACTTTTATTTGTTAGATTGAGCTCTGTGCTTTTTGGCCTTGCTAACCCTCATGTTATCTCCAAGCTCATGAAGTAAAGTTAGCCAACTTACAGATGGCCGGGTTTCATTTACCCGAGTCAGTACATGACCCTGTCGTCAGTGAGCTGATGTGTCATCGGGTCTTTACAAAATATGCGCCTAATGCACAGAAATTCCTGAGTCTCTCGGAAGGGACGGATCTGATGAGCCATCTGCTCCCAGTGAACCGTCCACTTTAATAACTCCCACTTAGAGTGTATTAGTACTGTGAGTGCCGTCTGCTGTTTACTCAGCCTAACGTGACTCTACGCGCTCATCTGCTGTTGTTTTGTGGGCTTTTTTCTTGTCAACATTTGTGTAAGTCTTCCATTTACAACTGTCCGGAAAAAAATCAAGTCATGAAATGTACACAGGGCATAACATTCATGTGCATCCAGGGTCTTAGTTAGCTGATTTGAAAGTTGAAGCGGTTTTAAATCCTTGTGTTACTTCATCCAAGAGTCACTTATCACATTTTTGTTTATTAAATATTTTTGTAAGAATGAGTCATATTAAAAAGTAACAGTAATAATAAAGTGTGTTAGTGGACTACATTAAATATCTACTTTGTAACAGCATTCTACTGTGTTATTAAAAACAAAGCACAAGGAGGCCTGTGTTTGCTCAATAGCATTCATAGACACGAGATTCAAAATCAATCAAGCAAGATGGAAATGGCATCAATTATACTTCTTCTTTTGGCTGCTCCCATTAGGCGCTGCCACAGTGAAACATCTTCTTCCATATCTTTCTGTGCTCTACATCTTGTTCTGTTACACCCATCACCTGCATGTCCTCTTTCACCACATCCATAAACCTTCTCTTAGGTCTTCCTCTTTTCCTCTTCCCTGGCAGCTCTATCTTTAGCATCCTTCTCCCAATATACTCAGCATCTCTCCTCTGCACATGTGCAAACCAGCGCAATCTCACCTCTCTGACTTTGTCTCCCAACCGTCCAACCTGAGCTGACATTCTTATGTCCTCATTTCTAATCCTGTCCATCCTCGTCACACCCAATGCAAATCTCAGCATCTTTAACTCTGCCACCTCCAGCTCTGTCTCCTGCTTTCTGGTCAGTGCCACCGTCTCCAGCCCATATAACATAGCTGGTCTCACTACCGTCCTGTAGACCTTCCCTTTCACTCTTGCTGATTACCGTCTGTCACAAATCACTTCTGACACTCTTCTCCACCCACTCCACCCTGCCTGCACTCTCTTTTCCACTTCTCTTCCACAATCCCCATTACTCTGTACTATTGATCCCAAATACTACTTGCATCCTCACCATTCCACTGACCTCCCTCTCATTCACACACATGTATTCTGTCTTGTTCCTACTGACTTTCATTCCTCTCCTCTCATATCTCCACCTCTCCAGGGTCTCCTCAACCTGCTCCTTACTATCGCTACAGATCACAATGTCATCAGCAAACATCACAGTCCATGGGGACTCCTGTCTAATCTCGTCTGTCAACCTGTCCATCACCATTGCAAATAAGAAAGGGCTCAGAGGTGATCCCTGATGTAATCCCACCTCCACCTTGAATGCATCTGTCACTCCTACCACAGATCTCACCACGGGATGTGCTGTACAGAACTGTGGAAAGTCTGGGACTATTTATCTATATTATTTAATAACAAAAGGGATTCTAAATATAATCTAATCTAATCTAAAACACCAAATAAAATCAATAACCATCTAACTAGTGTTGAGTACAGTAAGTACTATCTCTTCTTTCTCAACCTTAGTTTCACACCACTCACTAAAGGCCAACTCCCAATGTATGAACAATAAAGTGAAAATACCAAAAAAAAAAATAGCTATAAAAAAAGATGTTTGTGTGACCACAAGGGGGCGCCATTGACTACCAACCCTCAGACACAATATCACCCAACACAGTTCCAGGTTTATATTACACCAATAGAACCAAACCACAATTACAAAGCAAGAAAATCTTCGTTCTCTCCTCCTCCTACTATCTATCTCTTTAAACTTGTGCATTCTATCTGTCTGTCTATCTGTCTATCATATAGTGCATTCTGTCTATCTATCTATCTGTCTATCTATCTATCTATCTATAGGGTGGTCCAGATCTAATTATGCAGATCTAAATCGCCTAGACTTTGATTTATGCGGGGACGATTCCAGTTCAGCACGAAGATGATTCTTCATGTCGTCAGTTTGCACACTTCTCGATGGTCCGGGATTTTTCGGGTGATTTTCGATGTAATAAACTTAATAAGTTATAACATAATGAAAACTGCATAATTAGATCTGGACCA
>JANRMT010027041.1:21450173-21464295 GCA_026402145.1 Polypterus bichir lapradei | reverse complement strand
GATAGATAGATAGATAGATAGATAGATAGATAGATAGATAGATAGATAGATCTTTCCCTTCTTTTAAGAAGGTAAGGGTCCTGGCCATCTGACACAGTAGGTATTCACTAATTGACTACACTGTAGGCAAGCATCAGTAATTTCAACCCAATATATGTTGACACAGAGAGCCAATGTAGTGATCTGAAAAGAGGAGTGACAAATGCCCACCTCAACTGGTTGAACACCAGACGTGCTGCTGCATTTTGATTCCTCTGCAGAGACTTGGTGACACTGTTATATATCTGCACTGTGATATTAATTGCAGGGTTCGATTATGCAGCCATGTGCGGTAGGTCTGCTGTTTGGTGAGATGAGCTTGATTGCTTTGGTCTGGGGTTTTGAAGTCGTTGCACTTACCAGCTATCAGCGTCTCTCTTTCCTAGACATAAAAGACATGTCAGGACCTCTGCCAGAAGAGTCTAGACGTGACAAGACCAAAGCCTAGAGCAGAAGTTGTGCCTGTCTGATATTGTACATGTTGTACAGAGTGAATCTGCAAGACGGAGAGACCATAACAACATGGTCAGTGAAGGACAGCTGGCCATCGATCACCACCCCAAGGTTGTGTACCAACTTGGTGGATGATAGTGATAATGAACCAAGCTGAAAAGAGATGGGGTGCTAAGCCGATGGCCAAGCCAGGATAAGAAGAAGGCTCATCTTTGACATCTTGAGGTAAAGCAGGGTGCTCCTTAATCCAGGTTGCAATATCATTGAGATGTGCAGAGTTTCCATCTGATATCATGTGGTCACCAGCACTGATAGGAAAAGCCCATCGGACTTGATGGTAGTGCCTAGAGAGGAGGTGTAGAGAGAGAAGAGGACAGGAGACAACACTGACAATTGAGGCACCCCATGCTTGCCTAGTTTTCCTTGACATCTTCCCATGCCAGGACATGCAGTAGGATCTGCATGAGAGGTAGGACTCAGACCACCAGAGGTCTGCCTCAACAACAACATTTATTTCTATAGCAGGTTTTCATACAAATGAAAATCAAAGTCCTTTACAAGATAAAGGAAGAAAAAAAGAAAAATATCAAAATTAAATTAGGCAATACTAATTAACATAGAATAAAGGTAAGGCGTGATGGCCAAGAGGACAGAGAAAAAAAAACTCCAGATGGCTGGAGAAAAAAAAAAAGGCCATGAGACCACCCAGCCTCTACTAGGCATTCTACCTAACATCAATGATCTCAATCAGTCCTCATGGTTTTCATGCTTCACGTGGAAGGATTAGATGATGATGGTCATGAAGACCTCTGGCCTTCAATCCATCAATGTAGGGACTGCACGTTGATTTGATCAGGTGGTGGTGACACATATCACCACCACAGAAAACCGGAAAAAGAACAGTAAAGAAAGTAAGGGTTAGTACGGATTGTGGAGCCACCAGGAAATTATAATGATAATTAAATGCATATAAAGAATATCAGGATTACACTAAAATGAGGCTATGAGAAAGCCATTTTAAGATAATGACCAAAGTTGACCAAAGTTCAGCAACTCCACCATAAAAATGGGATTCAACAAAAGCCTGAAACGATTCCACAGGCAAAATATCTTCATTTTTATAAGTCTATCCATCCATCCATTATCCAACCTGCTATATCCTAACTACAGGGTCACGGGGGTCTGCTGGAGCCAATCCCAGCCAACACAGGGCTCAAGGCAGGAAACAAACCCCGGACCAGCCCACTGCATATTTGTGAAAGTTTTAGTTAAAATTCAAAGTAAAACAGTTCACATAAAAAAGAGAAAACTGAAATTGCAAAAAAAAAGAAAGTTCTTGATACAAAAAGTTCTGTTCAAAGCTTAAATCTTGTTACATTTCAAATTGTTACAAATCACTTCAAAACGTTTCTGAACCATTTCAAAACGACGGTCAGAAAACTGTACGCCTGTCCCATTTCTAAGCTGAAAATGGGTCTTTTAAGTCCCTGTGTACTGGGACCTGCTCTAACCAAAAACTGACTCAGTTAGCACACTGTATCTTAGTTAGAGCAAGAAAATTCTATCTCATACTAACTTTACAGGGGGAAGAGACTATAGCATTGTCTATGACTATGGAAGAAATTTATATTCTATTCAAATTAAGCAAACGCTAATATGAGTTTAACTCAAAGCTTTAACTTTCTATGATTGGCTCTTACAATGTGTTTCCAGCAGTTTTTTAAAGTACTCCACCGTATTAGCCTGGCGAATTTCTATCGGTAAAGTTGTATTCCAGATTGTAGGTGCATAACAGCAGAAGGCTGCCTCACCACTTCTTTTAAGTTTAAGTTTGCCTTAGTAATTCACAAATAAGAAAAAGGTCATGAGGAGAAGGAGGAGGAAGGTTTTCTACACACACAGAACAATAGCTGCATACTGTACTAAGTGGTGGAGAGCAGAACTTTAGGGACTTTCAAAGCTCGACTGAAAAATTACACAAATAGGATTGAGGAGCTTTTTTGGACTAAATGGCCTGTTCCCTTCAAATTACTCTCGTCAAAATACAATACAATACAATTTATTTTTGTATAGCCCAAAATCACACAAGGAGTGCCGCAATGGGCTTTAACAGGCCCTGCCTCTTGACAGCCCACCAGTCTTGACTCTCTAAGAAGACAAGGAAAAACTCCCAAAAAATGGAAGAAATGGAACAAACCTTGGGAAAGGCAATTCAAAGAGAGACCCCTATCCAGGTAGGTTGGGCGTGCAGTGGGGTTCAGAACAATACAATACACAGAACAGAACAAATCCTCAATACAGTATAAAAATAAAAATTTTAGAAGTACGTAGCAGAATTTAACAGAAGGTGATATCACATAATGTGATTTGGATTTGTTTAGAGTCCTGGAGACCTCGGCCATCAAGCTGCCTCCCCCATTTGGCCATTCCACAGCTGAAACAGTGCTGGGCCAGCCAATCCGATGAAAGGACCTCTCTTTCCCATGATTCCTGCGATCTTCCATCAGGGATGACTTTACCATAGGCAAGCACAACAACTTGGCAAAACTGCTCTATTCTAAGTTAATATTTTAATTCAGAGTCACAAATTAATCTAACCTACATGTTTTTGAGATTTGTGAGAATACGGAAGAAACTCCGTGCAGACAGTAAAAGCAGGACTCTAGAGGCGAATAACAGCAAGACTGACTCCACTACCATGATAATGCCATCTGTTGCCATTGTGCTTTGAAACTTTTTTTTTTTGTTCTTTATTTCGCCTTATACAATTTCTCGTGTTAGGAATTTGTTAGTTTTCGTATGCCCCTTGGGGTCAGAGCGCAGGGTCAGCCATTGTACATTACCCCTAGAGCAATTGAAGGTTAAGGGCTTTCCTCAAGGGCCCAGCAGAGTAGGATCTCTTTTGGCAGTAAAGGGGATTTGAACCGGCAACCTTCGGGATACCAGCGCAGGTCCTTAGCCTCAGAGCTACCACTCCGCCCTTTAAATTAAATTAAAGGCATCAACTAAATAATAGCTCTTAAAATCTACCTAGTATAACGTAACATTCATTAATCTGCTTAACCTAAACCAGAAATGGTGTCTACCTCAGAATTAGTGGGTGCAAGATGTGAACCAACACGGCCCAGGGTCCACTCATATTCATAACAGAGGCAATTTCAAATCTCTAATATTACTACAATGCACATTTTTGAGAATACAGGAGGAAAATCAATGCAGACACATAGATAACATGCAAAATCCACATAGACCAGGGGCGTCCAACTCCAGCACTGGGGGGCTGTAGTGGCTGTAGGTTTTCATTCTAGCCATCTTCTTCATTAGTGAGCCGTTTTTTCTGCTGATTCACTTCTTTTGCTTTAGTTTTAATTGACGTGACTCAGACTCCTTAGTTGTTTCTTTTTCCTTAATGAGCAGCCAAATAATAATGAGATACAAAACAAGCCGCCACATGACCAGCTAACCTGAAAATAAAGAAAGGTGAAGGTCTCGGTCATGTTTGTCTGCTCAGGTCACCAAAACATCTTGACGGGTGGTCTTGATCAACAGTCTGCTGTGACAGAATGTGAGCAGCAACAAGTCATGATGATATTAAATAACAGCTTTAATTAACAGCAAATCAAATGCTTCTCATTAAGAGATTGGTTGGAGTGAAATTGGTGGGTGTTTGAAGCCCCAAATTAGCTAATCATCTCATTTCTGTTTGGCTGCCATTTTAATGAAGAAATGAATAAATTCAGAGGGCTGAGTCCTTAAAAACAGGACCATTAAAATGAAGGGAGAAGGAGTTAATTGGCAGTGAAAACTCGTAACTGATTAGGAAAAGGTTTAGAATGAAAACCTGCAGCCACTGCGGCCCACCAGGACTTTAGTTGGACAGCCCTGACATAGACAATGATTGAGAGCAGCATTTCAACCTAGGGTGCTGGATTGCGTGAGGCAGCCATACTAACCACTGAGGCCCATCACTGCCAACAGCACACCAGGTAATGAAACTTTTGTTGTTCCTGCTTGGTAGGCAATGAGTTTAATGGTACAGTAAGTTTATGAAAAAAGCAGGCCTATAATATTTCAGTTGCCGGTCAGTAGGGGGAGCAATGCTCTATGGATGCACTCTCTTCTGTGGATTCAGACCCCTTTACTTTTTCACATTTTATTTTGTTGCAACCTTGTACTCAAATCATTTTAATTGTTTCTCATCAAGCAATACTCAATATCCCAGACAAACAAAAAAAACAGAATTTTAAGATTTTTTTCAAATTCATTTAAAATAAAAATAAAAAAAACCTGAAAATGACATTGATACAAGTATTCAGAACCTTGTCTTATTACTTCATTGAAGCACCTTTGGCAGCAATTGCAGCCATTTTGATTATGAGGTGACCAGCTTTGCCCACTTGGACTTGAGACTTTTCTGCCATCCTTCTCTGCAGATCCTTCTGAAGCTTTCTCAGGCTGGATTGAGACCACTGAGTGACACCAGTTTGCAAGGCTCTCCAGAGATGTTCCATTGGATTCAAGTCTTGCATCTGGCTGGGCCACTCAAGAACATTCCCGGAGTTGACCCTAAGCCACTGTTGTGTTGTCTTCGCTTTGTGCCATTGAAAGGTGAACCTTCAGCCCAGCCTGAGGTCCTGAGTACTCTGGAGAAGGTTTTCATCATGGATGTCTCTGTGATTTAATCTGCTTAATACTCCCTCGACCCTGACTAGTCTTCCCATCCCTACTGCTGGAAAACGTCCCCAAAGCATGATGCTGCCCAGACCATGTTTCACCATTGGAATGGTATTGTGCAGGTGATGAGCGAAGCCTGGTTTCCTCCAGACATGACATTAATCTTGGCTTCTTCAGGCTAGAGATTCTTGTTTCTCACAAGGAAAGGGTCTTTTAGGTGCCTTTCTGCAAACCCCAAGCAGACTTCCATGTCTTTTTTTTTAACTGTCTGGTCACTCTAAGTCCAGATCAGAGGTGTGTTGTAATGATAGTGGTCCTTCAGGAAGTTTCCCCCATCTCCATTCAGGTTCTCTGGCACTCAGTCAGAGTGACCATTGAGTTCTTGGTCACTTGTCTTACCAAGGCTCTTCTCCCTCATCTCCTCAGTGACTAGCTCTAGATGGAGTTGTGCCTGTTCCAGACGTTCTCCATTTAAGATTTATGGAGGCCATTGTGATCTTAGGAACCTTCAGGTCAGGTCAGTTTGGAGAGTATGCACTGGTACAGTGCGTTGGCGCACCTACCACACGACGAAACAGCTCAAGATCCTGGTTGGCAACCCGCAGGCAGACACCGGGTCCAGTCCCTCCTTCTGTAAAAATGACAATCTATCTGCCACAGCCAGGTGTTACGTGGGTGTCCTCTTGGCCTGGTCCAGCCACTCTTGTCCTCAACAATGAGGATCCTGTGAGCCAGATCATCCTCGGGAAATCACGCCACATGGCAGTAGTACCGTAACTGACGCTCCCTCACAATGCAGGTAATGTGCTTCATTCGGGACTCCATGAGCAACACAAAGTCAAACCAGCAGTACCCAAGGTCTCTCTGAAGAGACATGATACCAAAGGAGTCCAGTCTTCATCTCAGGTCATTGGATAGCGTCCATGTCTCTCAACTATATATCAAAACAGGAAGCACTAGGACTCTAAAGACTTGGACCTTCGTCCTTTAGCAGAGATAACGGGAGCGCCACACACCCCTTTCCAGTGACCTCATGACCCCCCATGCTCTCCCAATCCATCTACTGACTTCAAAGGAAGAGTCACCAGAGACTTGAATGTCACTGCCGAGGTAAGTAAACCTCTCGACACGGTCGACACTCTCTCTGCAGACAGACACACTGCTGATGGCTGAGCCCATGAGGTCATTAAAGGCCTGGATCTTGTTTTTTTATCAGGACACTCAGACTCCTCACTCAGTCTCTCGAGTGCCCCAATCAGAGCCTCCATTGACTCACAGCATTGTCAGCAAAGTCAAGATCCGTGAGTCTTTCTTCACCAACAGATGCCCCACAGCCGCTGGACCCTACAACTTTGCCCAACACCCAATCCATGCAAGCATTGATCAGAGTAGGTGCAAAAACACACTGCTGACAAACCCCAGAATCAACTGGGAAAAACACAGAGATTCTGTCTCCAGTGTGCCCACTTGCTGGCCGGCCTGTACAATGAGAACCTTCAATGCTCCAAAAATGTCTGTAGCCTTGGCTAGATCTGTACCTCGACACACTCCTGTCTCTGAGCTCTGCAGGCAAGTCATTAAAACTGATGGTTTGGTTTTGCTCACCTGTAAGACCCTCTACAGACAGGTGTGTGCCTTTCCTAATCAAATCCATTCGATTACATAGACCACAAATGGCAATCAGGCCCAATCGTATAGAATGGGATACACCAGAGCCAGATTTCAGGTGTCATAGAAAAGGGTCTGAATAGTTGTGTAAATGGGATACAGTATTTCAGCGTTTTATTTTAATAAAAAAAAATTCTAAAATCCGTCTTTTGCTGGAATGTTGAATATTGTTTGATGAGGAAAAGGCTGCAGCATCGCAAAAAATGAAAAAGTGAAAGTGAATACTTTCTGAAGGCAGGGTGATGGGGTCTGTACAGTGGCGTGCAAAAGTATTCAATCCCCTTGAACGTCATCATAATTTTCTGTATGACAAAAGATTTGTCTCCATATTTATCCACTCAGTATTTGTAACGTGAACTCTTATGCTGTAACAATGCCAGTTGTAGGTATTCACTGCAGTGAGGGTTTGTTTCTTAAAACAAATTACAAGACAACTGGCCTTGAATGCTGACAGCAGGATAAGAAATATGTGACAAAATATAAAAAGGCCCTACTTTCCAGAAAAACAATAAGCAATCGGGAGATTAAGCCAGTGAAGGAGCCACGGAATAAATTTTGGAAATGCTTGTCACTTCAGCCCCACAGATATAAATGAATCACACTCAGCGCCATTAATGTGCCAGAAGAACATGAGATATCGATTAGATGAATTTCATATTGAAACTGAAGTGCAACCAACTTTAAGGAGCCAAAAGCTCAAGGAGTTCAAATCAAGATGTCCTGTGGACGGGCGCTATGAATCATCCTACAGGTAATTGTTTTTAGCTATGACATAAGAGTGGCATGATGGCACAGTGATTGGCACTACTACCTCCTTGATCCTAGGTTAAACTTCCTTTCTCGAGTGTTGTATCTTGCTGATTTTTATTGGTGGTGCCGTGCTAGTCCACCCACACGCACAAAGACGTGCGTGTTCGATTACTTGTCAGGTGTGTCCTTTACATCCTGTCCAGGGTTGATCTCCTTCTTCCCAGGGCAGAGCGGGCAGTAAAATTAGAAAGATGAATTTGTGTTTTCTGCTGGTAAATAAAAACGTAAGGTCTCAAATGGGTGAGGAGCCCACAACAAGCCTACGAAAAGTTATCTCACCTTCGAGTTTTCACATTTTGTTTGTTTTTTTTTTAAATAGCTGTGGTGGACGGCTGGGGCTCATGCCCAGTCAGGACACCTGGAGGATGGAAGGACCAGGAGAGGAGCAGAACCTCCCCTGGAACACGAGAAGGCAGCCACCCTGGATGGCTCAGAAGCCATGGATTGCAGCACTTCCACCACACAAGGAAGTGCTGCCACACCAGGAAGCAGGTACACCTGAAGTGCCCATGCAGCACTTCCGCCACACCAGGAAGTGCTGCAGGAAGGTCACCAGGGAGCACCTGGAGCACATCCAGGTGAACTATGAAAGGGGCCACCGGAGCTGGGTGGAAGAGGACGGAGTTTACGAGTGGAGGAGTGCAGGCAGCAGAAGACTTGGAAAAAGAGAAAGGAAGGGCTGAGCAATTATTGTGGGTTGGTGCACTGTGTGTATTGTGCTGAAGAAGAAAATAAAAAGCGTGAACTTGTGTAAGTGTGCCTCTTGTGTCTGTCTGTGCCAGGTTACGCGATGGTATGGCACCATCTACTATCACACAACATTTAATCACAGTAAGTTTTTTTAACATTGATCAACAGAAATACTGAAAACAGATCAATTTAAAGCCATCTAAATGAATTACAAATATAAAACACAAAATAATTCATCATGTAACTATTCATCCCTTCAAGTCAGTACTTGGCAGCCATGACAGCCTTGAATCCCCCCGGAGCTGCTCTAGGCATGTCCCACTGTCCGGAGACCCCACAGCACACCCTGTACACATAAGAGGAAAATGTCCGGGAACTGGCCAAGCAGAAGTGGAATCTGTAGCTGGGTACTGGGAGGTCCGGACTGACCTGCTTGGCCTGCCGCCACCATGACCTTCACAAGAGAAAGCACTTTGAGAAGTAACTGAGAAAGAGTTAAAGTTAATACGAAAATTACATCGATTGATGCCCTATTGTTGTTTGTGGAGAGTCTGTGACTAATTGAAGGTTAAATTTTCTTAAACAACATTTTCGGAAGACGTTCCTGATGGAGATTTCAAAACTCTGTTGAAGTCTCATGGTAGAATTGTTGGCTGCTTTGGCCCGTGATGTTGAGCAGCTATAGAGATTTGCCAATGATATATTATAGTGTCAGAGAAATATCGAATCACTCCAATGTGCAGATAATGCAGCTGTGATGTTGTTTTTAGTGTAATGAACATACTGAAGACACCATTCCTTTCCTCTTATACTTTTTCTAGATAAGCGACTTTCTGTTATTATTATATACTAGCTGTCCCCCGCGGCTCCACCCACGAGTAGTGAAACAGGACAAACATTAAAAATCAGTGATTAAAAAAAAAGAAATTTAATTCTGGCCAAGCGTAGGCACTGTATTTGATCGTGTTCGGGTCTGACGGGAGAGCGTTCCCCGCGTGGGGAGAAAAGCACGTGGCCGTGATATCTCTGGCAATCAGCAGCTACCCTCTAAAACACACGTAGCTGAGATCTCTGTCTCTCAAAAACGTCAAATGTTACTCCTTAACAATCTGTAGATGATAATATCTGATGAACAAACAGGTCTCGCTAGCTAAGCGGAGTCAAGGTACGCTCCAACACGTGGCAAGAGGTAGAGCGACTCGAAAGGAGGCTGGCACGTGAGTGAGAAAGCGCCCGTCCACTTCCCCACTCCCCTCAGCCTGCAGCCTCTCTCTCGAATTCATGCAAATAAATCGGTACTGCAAGCGAACTATGATACTTAGCGCGATAAGAGAAATCTCATCCTGTGTTATAGCACATCTTTATTTGAAAACAGCAGTGTCAGATCAGGGGGAGAATGAACGTGACTGGACAATAAACTACTGAACTTTGAGGGAGTTCTTGTGAGGTGTGAACTTGCACAACAGTGAAGAAAATTCACCTTTTAGCGGTGAAAGAACAGTGAAATAAAATGAACAGAAATAAATGGACATGCCGGTGCTCTCTGATCCAAACCTTTCTTAATTTTTCACATACGAGGGAGGACCAAAAAACTCCCTGAATTGTTAAACAAAACTTTATTATAAAATGCACAGTAATTCCCTTCAAAATACTCTCCTTGAGATGTAATCCGCTTGCCTGATTGCTTCTCCCGTTCCACCTTCTGTACTCCTCTCTTGTTTCGAAGTCTAAAACTCTCCTGCGAAAAATTGTTGTCATTTCTACACGGTGGGACCGAAATGTACACAGACCCCCTTCAATGTTAACTTTAATCACAATGTCTGAATTTGTAATTTGAAACCGTGGAGCTGAGGGGTAAATCAAAGAAAGAAATCATTGTGTCTTTGTCCGCAAACACGATGGAGGGCACTGCAGGTACATCAGCCTGACAGACCACGTTCTGACCCATCCACGGAGTATTTCAAAATGAAAGCTGCTTCACACAATATATTTACACAAATACACAAGTACGCTGTCTCCCAGAAACATGTCGGAAGCAGGAGACAAAAACCAAGAAAGCAGGTGGAGTGAAATGGCCGAATGTTGAAGAGTGTAATTGCAATGAAATCAGCCTTGATTGCCCTCAAGGAAGCAAGATGCTTATCAACACCATTAAAAAAACACTGCAGTACATTACGTTTCCCCTGTTGTTGCGTCCCCTGCCGTTAATAAAAATTTGTTTGATAAAAAGCCATGCGTCCACCTCTCTGCACATTCTACACTTTAATAAAGTGATGTGTAGTGAGTCGACCGCTAGCTTCAGAGGATCAATTTTCTGCCATCTTTTGACTGCCAAGCAGTCTCAGTTAATCTCTGTGATAGGCCGATGTTTTCATCATGAAGCCCGCAGATGTAAGCACATTGTTGTGATTGCTCGCTGCTCTGATTAGAATGGCAAATGACACAATTAACATTTAACAGGATGTCTGCTCAGACCTTCATATTTTGAGACTGCGGCTCTATTATTGTTAATAACATTCCTTAAATAAACTCACAAGGCAGGCGCACTATAAGATGGCTTATGTAAAATATTTATTTTCACTATGGCCAAGTAATGCAGTGGTGCATTTCAAATGACTTGCTGTTCATGTCTGGTTAAGTAAGACTGTCTCTCTTAAGAGGCACTGCAATGTAAAGCGAGTCGAATGTTCTGGGAAAAAATTTAGGCAAAAAAACAATAACAACTACATCAGCGCCGCGGCCGAATACGTCTTCTTAATGAACTCTGCCTTGACCAGAGGCAAAAATAAGCTTGTGAACTATTAGACTTTTTATAAACCTTTAAACCATACAGTCCCTAAAGAATAAAAAAAATAAGCTCTGCTTTAAAAAGTATGGCAAAAACATAAATGAAAAATGAAAGCATTCGGAACAGTTTTATTTACACGCATTACTGTACACATTCTAACTAGGAAAGAAATGAAGGCTACTTAGGGGTTTAGCAGGAAGAGCAAGGTGGGCTTACCTCTCCATAGGCAGACATGATAGGTGATAAGCAGAAGGACAGACAGACAGACAGATAGGAAAGGTGCTATATAAAATGAAAACATATAGTGCCTTTCACTTGTCTATCTATCTGTCTATCATACAGTGCCTTTCACATTATCTATCTATCTATCTATCTATCTATCTATCTATCTATCTATCTATCTATCTATCTATCATATAATGACTTTCATCTATCTATCTATCTATTGTGATGTATGGCCGGCTGTTCATCCCGGCCAATACCCCCACGCCGCCGGGTGGAGCCCTCCCTGCAGTATGGAGGTGCCCCGAAGACCAGCAGGGCATTATGGACATTGGAGTCTTTATTCACAGCCCTGCTGGATACCATGGGGGCCGCCAGGAGTCGCTGCAGGGAGACCCAGAGACTATTTGCCTTACGCCCAGGAAGTACGTCATAGTCACATGGACAAAGAGAACGATGTGCTTCCTGGGTGAAGAAAAAAGGATTTTTATCTGACCCGGAAGTGTTCCAGGTCACATGGACAGAGAAGGTGAAACGCTACCGGGTCAAGCAGTATAAAGGACTGTGGGAAATCCCAGACGGACGAGCTGAGCTGGGAGGCAGGGTGGCTAAGCGTCTGGGAGTTGGAGGAATTGTTATGGTTTTTGTTTATTTGAGTATTGTGGATCTATCTATCTATCTATCATATAGTGCCTTTCACATTATCTATCTATCATATAGTGCCTTTCATCGATCTATCTATCTATCTATCTATCTATCTATCTATCTATCTATCTATCATATAATGCCTTTCATCCATCTATCTATCTATCTATCTATCATATAGTGCCTTTCACATTATCTATCTATCTATCTATCTATCTATCTCTATCTATCTATCTTATAGTGCCTTTCACATTATCTATCTATCTATCTATCTATCTATCTATCTAGTTAGCTAAAGTCCATCCACTGATCTATGCTTTTCTTGCACATGCTCAATATTCTTGTACATGTTGGGTTTTGGTGGTCTATCTTAGGTGAAGCCCATATTGGGACAGTGTGAGCCGAGTCTGTTTCGTGGCTGACTGGTTTCCTCTGCTGGTTTGTTCTATATCTAATATTCCCAACCTTCATGTGACTTTGTAAGTGAATAATCATTCCGGTAAAAACAAGATTTTCATTCCACTCTGACATGCCACGCTCTTACTTACATGCTGCCGTGTCCTCGCATCCTTATAAATAGACTTCTTGCGCTCAGCAAAGTCACGTAGAGCACTCTGCAGGGAGTCACGTCCTGCTTTTTACCGTAAACTCGTTCTCAAATCACACAACTAGTTTTTCTTTCCAACGTAAAATTCAAAAGGCATTAAAATTAGGAATTTATTGGCTGCAATTACAAACATTTTAAGGGGTGAGTAAGCAAAGGATAAAAATAAACACTTCTAAGTTGGTGGTGAAGCCAAACATTTTTTTTATTATTATATATAACACCAAGGCCTCAGCTGAGCCCACCAGTCAATAAAATTAGAAGCTCTACTTTGAAAATCACGCCTGCTGCTTCTGAAAGGTTTCCAGTGAGAGTCTTTCTTGACATCCGTGAATGTAATCGAGCTCTTTTGCTAAGTAAGCTTTCTGACAAAGGAGCAGAAATGATAGAAAATCACAAGCTGATTTCCTTGTAATGTGGAGAATTTCACTCCGTTGTACTTATAGTGTCTTGTTAAAATGACTTTGAGTTGATTTCCAAAAAAAATAATAAATAATAAAATAATAAATCAGTGAATCCAAATAGCGTGCGTTTTTTTTTATTTTTTATTTTGCCTCCACCTGACATTTGCAGCAGGCGATCTTAAAGTTATAGGCCTTTTGTGCTTGTGATTAGCATTGTTTGTCCTGGACTTTTAAAAATAACACCTTATTAAGGAATAAAACTAAATTGTTACAATGAAGAAAAAGGGATTTAGAGAACCCACCCCCCCTCCTCAAGGTATCCATCCACCATCAAAGTTTAAGGCCGAGAGAGCCTACTCTGACATCATGGGAACAAAAAGTAGGAACCAAACCTGGCTGGGATAGCAGAGCACTCATCTTGTCAATGTAGTGACATCAATCAACCTGGACTCTTATCTAATCATCCATTCATCCATCCATCCATCAATTTTTTGAAGTCATGTAATTCAAAACTAGAGGTCTACTACATCAATGTTGTGCACAAAGGAGGAACTAGACCTGGATAGGAGACTACCAATCATTACAGGAGGAGTTATTCACACAACTACATCCATCTCACACTCAGGTCAATTGGGTTTTGCCAATAAACTTTTGTTTGTGGAGACCATGTAATTCAAAATCAGAGGTCTACTACATCAACACTGCGCATGATATGAAAATTATATGAATATGAGACTATAGATCATTGCAGAAATCGTTAGTCACACATCTACATTCATTATCACACTGAAGCCAGTTGGGTTTTACCAATCAACTTGTAAACATCCATCCATCTATCCATCCATTTGTTGAAGCCATGTAATTCAAAGTAGGAGGTCTAATCAATCCATCCATCCATTCATTTGTTGAAGTCATGTAATTCAAAGTAGGAGGTCTAATCAATCCATCATCTATCCATCCATCCATCCATCCAACCATCAATTTGTTGAAGTCATTTGATTCAAATTTAGAGGTCTACTACATTGATGCTGTGCAGAAAGCAGAAACTAGACCTGGATAGGAGACTACCGATCATTGCAGGGACTGTTATTCACATATCTACATCCATCTCACACTGGGAAAAAT
>JANRMT010027041.1:21439998-21450163 GCA_026402145.1 Polypterus bichir lapradei | reverse complement strand
CCATGTAATTCAAAGTAGGAGGTCTAATCAATCCATCCATCCATTTGTTGAAGCCATGTAATTCAAAGTAGGAGGTCTAATCAATCCATCCACCCATTTGTTGAAGTCATGCAATTCAAAGTAGGAGGTCTAATCAATCCATCCATCCATCCATCCATCAATTTGTTGAAGTCATCTGATTCAAATTTAGAGGTCTACTACATTGATGCTGTGCAGAAAGCAGCAACTAGACCTGGATAGGAGACATTAGATCATTACCAGAACAGTTATTTAGACACCTACATTCATTTCACACACGGGCCATTTGGGTTTTGCCAATAAACTTGATAACATCCATCCATTCATCCATTTGTTGAAGTCATGTAATTCAAAGTAGGAGGTCTAATCCATCCATCCATCCATCCATCTATTTGTTGAAGTCATGTGATTCAAATTTGGAGGTATACCACAGCAATGCCGTACACAAAGAAGGAACTATACCTGGATAGTAGACTACCGATCATTACAGGAACAGTTATTCATGTATCTACATCCATCTCACAGAGGGGAAAATTGAGTTTTTCCAATTAACTTGATAACATCCATCCATTCATTTTTGAACCCCACTTGTCCAGATCAGGTCATGGAGATGCCATTGCAAGTTCATCCATTCACCATTGAATAGAGTTTAATGACAAGAAGCCTGAACCATTCCTATATGGGGTGTCAGTTTAATCCAAGGGCGTACTCCTGTACACTCCTCCACTCATCTCATTCTTTGACAGTTACAGTCACGAGAAAAAAGTAAACATGCCCCATGTTACTTAATTTTTTGTTTATTGATATATGTGAACATATCAAGATTTCATTTTCCATTAAAAGGTCATGTCATGTCATTTTCCAACTGACTTAATGCAGAACATGGTCTCTGTGTATGTTGGAGTCTACCCCAGCAAGCAAGGCAAGAATAAACCCTGGGCAGGGCGTCAGACAATCGCAGAGAGAACACACACACGTACACAAACCCACGCACACACACGCAAAACATACACACAGACCAAACACACACACACACACACGCACACACACGAGCCAATTTAACTTTGCCAATCCACCTGACCAGCATGTTTTTGTGAGGAAACTGCAGGACCCAGAAGAAGCCATACAGACACGGGGAGAACATGCAGACTCCATGCAGGGAGGCCCTAGGATATGAACCCTGGTCTTCTTACTGTGAGACAGCAGTGCTACAAAACTGTGCCACCCCCATTAAAAGAGTGTCTTTGGATAAAGGTGATTTCATGTAACAAATGTCATGCCAAATTTACATTTTGTAGTCCATACTACAAACAAACTTTAAACAAACATAAAAGCAAATCTTGCATGAAGAAAAAGTAAGTCCACTCCTCCAGTTATCACCACCTCAGATACCTCTAGTCTGACGATGTCTTATTTAAACCTCGGCCGTTTGGTTTGGTGTTCTCATTGCTGTTAAAAAGCTATGTGAAGCCCTCAGAAAGAAGGTTATGGATGCCCAAGAGTCTGGGAAGACATTTGTAAAGTTCTCCATACAATTCAAACTCACCTATTCCACTGTCCAGAAGATCACCTACAAGTGAAGAAGACTTCAAACCACTACCAGCTTGTCCAGACCAGGATGCCCCAGCAAGTTCACCCTGACTGCAGAATGCAAGATGCCAAATGAAGTCTCTAAGAACCTCAGAATGTCATCACGGGACCTCCAGGAATCTTCTGTCACTGTTGAATATCAAAGTACGTAAGTCTACCATTGAAAATGGGCTGCACAAGTGAGATCTACATGGTTAGGTGTGCCAGGAGGAAACATTTGCTGTGCAAAAATAGCATCAGAGCAAGAATAAGGTTTGTCCATGATCATCTAGGCAAAGACCAAGACTTCTGGAACAATGTGCTCTGGACAGATGAGGCAACAACAGAGTTATCTGGCCACAGCACCAGAAGACGTGATTGGAGAAAAACAAAGACAACATTTGACCAGAAGAAGCATGGTGGTGGAAGTGTTATAGTTTGGGGCCACTTTGATGACTTAGGGTCAAGCAGCTCACCATCCCAGAATCCACTGTGAACTCTTCATTGTACTATAGGGTGCTTGACGATAATGTGAGACCGTCCTTCAGAAGACTGAACCTCAGGCAACATGACAATGACCCTAATGTAACAATAAATCCACCAAAGCAATGGCTGAAAAGAAAAAGAAAATGGTGGGTCACGGAATGGACAATGTCAAAGCCCGGATCTGAATGCCATCAAGATGCAGTAAGGGGATTTGAAAAGAAATCAGCAAGATACCCTTGAAACATCATACAGCTGAAAGGATTCTGCATGGAGGAGTGGGAGAAATGTTCTCCCGGTCGATGTCAGAGACTGCTCGACAGTTACAGGAAATGCCTACTGGAGGAAGCAATGCCAGCTATTAGAGCCAAGGGTTGGCTTAACTTTTTCCACAGAAGGAAATGGGTTATCTGTTCATTGAATAAATTATTGTAAATTAAATATTTTTACAATATTTTTTTTCAATGAAATCACCTGTAGTGAAGATCAAATATGACCACATATTTCATTTCATGGGGTGTACTTACTTTTTCACATGACCGTAGGTGTCATCAATCAACCTGACCACTTGCTCTTCCGTCATTTCCTCGTTTGTTCCATTCATCTGATTAAAACTGTAAAATCCGATATTACAGAGCCCACTCCAGTGTTGTGCACACTCTGGACAGGAGGGCAAATCGTTGCAACCCGGACAATATATTGAAAAAGAAAAGAACTGAGTGTGATCATGGATATGGAATTTTAGTTCCAGATCTGTAAGGGGACCACAGATGCAAAGTGGTTGCTAAAGCGCTATCAGAAAATCTCTCAAAGATGTCTCTCACCTTTGTACAGAGTAGTCGTGGTAAAGATTGGCATTTACAGATATCTCTGCCATATTCATATGGTCCACTGCTTTACACACTGACTCCAATGAAGTTTACAAAACACACAAAGAAATAAATTGTAGCGTGTCAGCTGAAAGATTGACAAGAAGATCTGTTACCTCTTTAATTACGGCAATTCACTCCCCTCAATTTGTAATCATTTGCTGTGAATGCCGACTAATTAAACACGGCCTAGGTGTGGAGAGATGGATTATAACTGATAAAGCGGCAATCAAACCTGCAGACGAAAGTCGGGAGACTCGACAGTCTGTGTATACCTGAATATCTGCTTTGATTAGGAGTTCCAAAGCACAGAAGTCCCAAAAGAGCTTCCAAAAATGGCCACAAGAGGGGGATTTCCCAAACAAACCCTGGCCAAATATAAAGGCAAATGCAGGATCTTTATACAATTAAATGTGAATTCTCTCAGAATGCTCTGTTACACTGTGAAGCTTCAGAGAGCACAATAGGTATAAAGAACCTGCCAGCAACACAAGGCAATCCAAGCATACAAATGTCCCAATGGAGAATCCAAGGCCTAGTCAAAAAAATCAAGCACAGGTACCAAAATGTCCAAAAAAATGATATGCACAGAATAGTAATTTACCAAACAGTAAGTGCATTCAAAATGAACTGCCAGGAGCTGTGGGAGAGCCTCCTGATTGATAGGGCGTAGGGCAGTTCCTGGTGATGATTGGCAGGTGGCCCTGCCTCTTAGAGCACCACCCACAAAGCACCTGGTGGTGATTGGCAGGTAGCCTCGCCTATTATGGCACCATCCACAAAGCACATGGCGGTGATTGACAGGTGGCCCCGCCTCTTATGGCACCATCCACAAAGCACATGGAACCCTAACAATACATAGGGAAAATCAAAAATAAAGAATGATGCACATAATTAACATATATAAAAAACTCATGAATGAACAAAAGATACATAAAACATGATTTTGAGCTCCAGCCAATCCTGGTCAAAACATAACAATATGTGTATTGTAATGGATGGGCCGGTGTCACACCCAAGATGGATTCCCTTCCCTTATCTGGCTGGGAGGCCAACATCATTTAGAATTCAGATGAAAGGTGCACCAGGTTAGGCATCCCAGCAGCAACAACAGATAGGAATCTCATATGCCACTAGGATACCAAGATGCAGGGTAGACAAAATGGATGAACCATTCCAAACGGGATAAGTAACGCCTTCTTTCCTGGAGAGGAGGTCATACTCGTGAAACCGTCTCCCATGTGCAGGTTGTTCCTCCATATGCTGTGTGGCATCATCCCTTATGGTGATGGTCACCCGCAAGGCAGCATGGGAGTTGTTGTCCCATAGAACTTCCTTGTTGGGTTGCATGGAGGCCACTGGGTGGCACTATAGGGAGATAAGTTTCAATTTTCTGCCTGTCCCAGATATGCTTCCTGAAGATAAGGTTTCGTCACTGGAAATACTTCTGGGTTGGGTTGAAAAAGAGGACCTCGACTTCACATTGTGAGTGGAAGTCGGGAGAAGAGATGGACAACGCTCACCCGGGGAGAGTCGAGGATAAAGAAGAGGAAGGGTGTGCTTTGTTGTGTTGTTCTGGGCTGTGCTGACAAGGAAGAAACATGTTAAAGGAACTTTGTAAAATAAAAACGTGTCTTTGGACCTTGGACTGTGTCTGAGAGGTTGTGTTTAGAGTTTACTTGCTCTTATGCCTCCCCTATTGGTCACAGAATGCATTTGTGTTACTTGGATCTTATATATGCACATAGCTGGTCTTTCCCTTTATATTTCATAGGTCTTCTGAATATACTGTGGAGGGTGGCAGGCAGAGACAGGCGTTCCTGCCGGATTGCACTCCCAGGTGGAAAACAGACAGGAAAAGAGAATGGGTATGCTGGCATCCCGGCAGGAACAATACCTGGCCAAGGGGGCAGCTTAAAGGAAGGACCAGGAGAGTGGAATTACTACATACACCCCCAAACTGCTAGATGGCAGCATCCCTCGGGACAGGTACACCCATGGACAAACTGCAGGGTATGCTGGGGGTTGTAGTGCTGCAGAGTAGCCCTGTAGGGGTCCCTGGGTGTCATCAGGGGGGCTATCTCAGGCTATGCTCTGTGGTTGTTGGTACTCTGACCGACCCAAAGTGCTTCCATCATGCTATGCCCTGGCACTAGCAACATTGCCATTTTTTCCCAACAATCTACACTCAATAGCCCATAAAGATTAAGTGAAGACGTGTTTCCAGCAGAGTATGTAGACTTATAAAACTGAAATCTCTCACTCATTTAAGTACTGTGATGGATATCCGACAGCTCTACCCAGATGGGATGCCCAAAGAGTGGAAGGATTAGGGAAGGCAGCTACTTTGGGACACTGCCTCCTACAGGATGTTAGATGGCAGCTTCCCTAGACTTCAAAGGTACCCCGGCTTCCCGCAGGGCACCATGGGACATGGAGTTCGTTTATACAGCCCTTCTGGGTACTGTGGGTGCTGCCAGGGGATGCTGTTAGACAAGAATAGGAGGCAAAGTGTTTGCCCAGCCCAGAAGTACTAGAAGATCATGGGAACAGATGCACTTCTGGGCTGAAGAAACACTTAAGTCCTCTATCCGACCCGGAAGTGCTGGCAAGTCACGTGATCGAAAGGACGGAAGTACTTCCGGGCTGGACACTAAATAATGGACACCCAGCAGTTGGGAGGAGGTAGACAACGCTTGTTAGGAGAGTGTGAAGGTGGAAAAAGATAAGATTTGTGTTTTGTGCATTGTGCTGCATTTACCTGTTTACAGTGGCTGTGGTGCTTGAAAGAAGGAAAAAAGTTAAATAAAATACTTCTTAGTGCTTTTACCTTGTGTCTGTCTGTTGGGCTTAAGGGGCAACAGTGACCCCTAGTGTTCACAGTTCTCAAACCCATCCATCCGCTATATCCTAACTACAGGGTCACGGGGTCTGCTGGAGCCAATCCCAGCCAACACAGGATGCAAGGCAGGAAACAAACCCTGGGCAGGGTGCCAGCCCACCACAGGGCACACACACACACCAGGGACAATTTAGAATCGCCAATCCAAGTAACCTGCATGTCTTTGGACTGTGGAAGGAAACCGGAGCACCTGGAGGAAACCCACGCAGACACTGGGAGAACATGCAAACTCCACGCAGGGAGGACCCGGGAAGCGAACCCAGGTCTCCTAACTGCGAGGCAGCAGCGCTACTCACTGTGCCATCATGCTGCACTCAAACCCTTTATTTAGTAATTTGCAGATGCCGCTTTGCCAGTTCTGCATGCCTGGATTTGGACAGTTTATCCCACTCTTCCTGGCAGATGTTCCCAAAGTCTTTTAGATCGGATGGAAAGCATCTGTAATCTGCCATTGTCACATCTGTCTACAAGAGGGTGATGCCACCATCAAGCACAAAGCTAGTAATAAGGGCAAGGACCAAATTTATATAAAATAAAAAAATTCTCACAAAATGCTCTTCAACCACCATCAAGCTCTGTGGAGTGCTAGAACCAAAGGAATTGCCAAAAACACAACAGCAATCCACTGCAAACAAAAACGCAATACAGAAAAATAGTCAGAAACAGAGCAGGAAGGTCAAAATTATAAAAATACATCAAGGCAGAGGCACAGCAAAAATACAATCAACTCGCCGACTGCACAGCGCATTCACAATGAACTGCCAGGAAGATGGCAGATCCCACCACCACCTCTCAAGCTGGAACAGGCTTTCACACGTGGGTGCGACGTAAGGTAGGATCTTTAGTCATTCGTTTTTCTGTTGAGGAAGGGAAAAAGGTGTTGATACTCTGTTCTTTGGCTGTGCCCTATACTATATAAGGCAGGGATTTCCTCTTCAATCCTCCTGTTTAGTTCAGCAATGGTTGCAGGATGTGTGCGGTATACTTGGCTTTTAAGATGTCCCCACAGAAAAAAGTTCACAAACAATGAGATCTGGGGATCTCGGAGGCCATGGAATGTCACCATTGCATGAAATGATGCGCCTTCCAAACGATTGTCAAACAGCTGCCATCGATTGTCGGGCAGTATGCAAAGTGGCGCCACCTGGGGACTTAACTTTTTTAAAAGCTGAACCCATTTCTTCTAAATTACGCACCCATGTTGTAATCACATGAGCAGATGGGACACGATCATAATGTCCTAACTGGCAATGACGCCGAAATTCCCTTTGCGCAGCAGTCACACTATCACCGTTCTTATAAAAGGTTTTCAAAGTGAACGCTCATTGCACACCACTCCACTGATCCATTATAACTAATGGCCAGGGGTTATAAACAAGGTCACATTGGTCCCAAACAACTGCCGTTTCCCTGCACTATCCCAAAATTTCCCGTTTCCCTGCGCCATCCTGTATTTTGTGAGATTTCTTCCTAGTCTTGTTTTAATCTCTTCCAGGACTTCTTGTTTTATTGGACAGATGCTTTCATGCATTGGTGTCAGCAGTGGGATTTGAATCCACAGCTATAGGGATATAAATTAGACCAACTATGAGCATTATTCAGAAGCAAGGACTACAGTTTTGTAATTGTAGTAAAGTGTTTTATAACCACAAACAGCTGGCCGTACATTTCACCAATTATTAGCGAGACAGACAATGTGACAGAAACCTGGTCGTCAACAGCCCAAACCCCAACACGAACACACAAGCACAGTCCTGGGTTCAAATAAAGGTTGGTTTATTAACCAGAATACTTCAAATATATTACAATAAGAACAACACACAAGTTTCCCTCTCCTCCCTAATAACTCTCTTACCACCGCACTGCCCTCCTCCAGTCAAGTGTTGCCTCTCTACCACCCAGCTCTGACTCGACTGGATAAAGGATTGCGGTCCCTTTTATTACAGACCCGGGAGTACTTCCGGTGCCAGGGCGATTTCCCGATGGAAGCACTTCTGGGTCACATGGAAGTCCATTATAACAAGGAGCTTGTCTCCCTGCAGCGCCCTCTCGTGGCCCCCAGTGACTCCAGCAGGTCTGCTCTGCCAGACTGGAATCTCTCAGCATGCCTTGCAGTTATCCTAATGGGCACTCACATCTGGGGCTTCTGCCATCTAGAGTGCTGGGGCAATAAAAAGCCTCCAGTGACTTCTTTCTCTTTATGTGTGGACTGTCCATCCATCCCTTTTTGTCCTTCCTTCCAGGTCTGATCCCTTCTTCGTCTCTGGCTGGGATGCTTATCTGACTATTATGAGTCTCCCATCCGGGTAAGGAACCATCCTCTCTCTTGGCCAGGATGCACCATCCAGCCCTTGTGGCATCTACAACAGTTGCCATATATACTCGCGTATAAGTTGGGGTCTTGAAACCCGAAAAATCAATTTATAAAATCAGACCCGACTTATACACCCATTCAAAAATATGACGCTTACATTTTTTTTATTTTACATCTTCTAGCTTCCTCCAATCTCACACCAATTTCTCAGACACATCAAATTTTGTTGCAGCAGCGCAGTTACCAATTTATTTCGCCACTTCAATGACGTTTAATTTAAAACCAGTTTCATATTTTCTTCTGATCGAACGCTCCATCGTAGATAAGGGATGCACTTATGATAAATGTGTACGAGGGTGTGAGATACAAAAAACACAAAACAGTGCAAACATCACTTCGGAATAGTTTGGGCATTACTGTGTGGTCACGTAGGCACAATACATAGAAAAAGAAGGCTATGTGCTCCGTGGTTACTCTCTCAGGTGGGCGTTAGCATATCGTAATCTCTTGGACCAATAGCGTGAGTTTTCCGCATTCGACTTATATGAGCAACATTATAAAATACCGGAAATTATACGGTAAAATCAAGCCCTGACTTATCAGAACTTAAACGTGAATATATACGGTAGATCATACTCACTATGGACTAAAAGGTGTGGAGTATGGCATAGTGGTTAAGACCTTGAAGTTATAAGTTCAGATCCCACTGCTGACACCATGTGATCATGAGAAAGTCACCTATGTGTCTGTACTCCAATTGGAAAAAACAAAAGAAATGTGACTCGTCAAATGTTCTGAAGTCTCCGTGGAGAAAGGCGTCAACAATATGAGTTCTTGAAAGAGATTAATTAATACAGGACTAGAAAGAGATCTCATCAAATATACCACTCTTTCCAAACCAAATTTTCAAATTTTGACTCTGTTGTATCGCACGTCTCCTTTTTGTCTAAAGCTATTCCTCCTCAAGTATTTTCGGAGAAACATCTGTGACAAAGTGGATTCTTAAATGGATCAATTTTAAGTGTGATGAGCCATCACAGATCCATCCCCCTCTGGGTATTCAGGTAAATGTGCTCAGTGACCAGTTTACTCCAAAGGCCTCCATTAGTTTCTGGATCTCCGTCCAAAAGAGAGCCTTTGGGATGAGGTGGAGCAGAAGGTTCACGGTGTGTTTACTGCTCAACTTTCTGCTTAGTTTGAGCCTTTTTTTGATTTTTGTATTTTTTTTCTTGCTTTTCCAATTCAGCTTGTACTCCTTTCCAAATTTGGTATTTGGCCTTCTGCCCGACCTCGACTACATGCCTCCCTCCTGTTATTGTTTCTTGTTTGCCTGCTCTGGTTGCTGACCTCTTGCCCCTCTGCCTTGTTTGTTCCTGGCATGAGACCTTTGCTACGCCTTAAGATAACAACTCCAAGCGCTGTGGCGCTCACAGTGTCGGAGCTCCTATTTCTAATTTCACTCTACCTTTCTCAGCTTCAAGAAAGGATTTGAAGGAAGCACCCCACCAACATTAGAGACAGCAGACATGAGTGTGTTTTTAAAAAATTGTTTAAGTTGTTTTGTCCCCTTAATGCTTGTAATGATCGTATAGACCAGGGGTTCTCAATGTTGGTCCTGGAGGCCCACTGTGGCTGCATGTTTCTGTTTTTTAATTGGACTCCTGGGCTAATTAGGTTAATTGTTATTTCCCAGATTCTGTGTTTTAGGAACAATGTAGAAATTAGGAAACTAAAGAAAATATATTAAAATGTACTAACCAGTTATATGGGAATAATGCATGTTTGTTTCTTTTTAACACTATTTTCATCTTGATGTTCATTCTGTTTTTCTGGGTGTTCTAATTGTGTAATTAATTCATTATTTACTAATTAGTGGGTCAGACGCTAAAGTAGTTGCAGCCTTTGATTTCTTCAGTGTTGTTTGCCTGGGTGGTCTGCTCTGCTCATGTTTAATTGGCATCATTAGATAGATAGATAGATAGATAGATAGATAGATAGATAGATAGATAG
>JANRMT010027041.1:21419095-21436523 GCA_026402145.1 Polypterus bichir lapradei | reverse complement strand
TGGATGAAGCAGGGAGAGGTGGGATCAGGGAGGACAAAATAGGAAGTAATGCTTTCAGTAGGTGGTTTCTGGATACTGGAAGTGACACCATCAGAGGGTGCCGGAAGAGATGTCATCAGTGGATGGGCAAGAGGTGATGTCATTGGGAGGCACGGTCTTCACTTGATCTACAGGGGGACAAAAGGAGAGAGAATCAGTTGACATGCCAACCCCTGGTCTGACTGAGAAATACCACTATTTAAGCCCATAAGCTGTCTCCCATGTGTAAGTGTGTGAAGATAGATAGATAGATAGATAGATAGATAGATAGATAGATAGATAGATAGATAGATAGATAGATAGATAGATAGATAGATAGATACTTTATTCATCCCCTCGGGGAGATTCAGGTGTCCAGTGGTTCAAGCATATCAGTAAAAATTGTTACAAGTTATGATAAAGGAGAACAAAACATAACTAACTAAAAACATAAATACAAATACAAATCGTCAGCTGTTACAGTGTCGGAAGGCAGAGTGGTGATCAGGTCATGAATCAGTTACAAAATCTCACAGCAGTAGTAGCTGATGATTTTCTAAAGCCTTCTCTTCTGTGGTGCAGCGAGAGAAAATGACTGCTACGTTTACTTCTTTGATCTACCAAAATGTTATGGAGAGAGTGACTGCTATTGTCAAGGATGGCCTGCTCTACACGCTCCTGTAGAGGACATCTGTGTTCACAGGCCAGTCCAGTCTGTCATCGAGATGGACACCTAGATATTTGTAAATCTCCTCCACCTCAATGTCCTACCCTTAGATGTTGACAGGTTGAAGGGGGATCTTAGGCCTGCGGAAATCCACAATCATCTCCTTGGTCTTCGTTGTGTTCAGAAGAAGGCCGTTCTTATTGCTCCGGTCACTGAAAGCTCCAATCAGATCCCGATATTCCCCTTCCTTCCCATACCTTATGCAGGCCACAATAGCTGTTATCATCAGAGTACTTCTGAATGTGGCAAAAGTCTGACTTATATTTAAAGTCTGCTGTGTATAATGTGAGCAGGAATGAACAGTGTCTAATGGTGCCACTGGTATCAAATCTCAATCCTGACTCTTTCATGTGTAGCTACTAGTTGGTGGAATGAGCATCCCACCTCCATTCAAAATTCTAACCCCCTCCATGTGTTTAGGAAGCGTTTGAAGACCCTCTTGTGTGTTGAAATTCTGCCTAACTGATGTTAGATTATAAATCGCTTCTGTTTTGTTCTGAGTTCTTAACTTATTATGGACATTTTCTGCACCCTTGTCCTGTAACACTTCTTCCCAAATGGTTATCCAGACTGATGTTTAATCAATTATGTTGACCTGCTTTGTAAGTCACTTTGGATGAAAGTGTCTTTTAAGCACATAAATATTAATGTGGGGTTTGTGTGTGTGTGTGAATGCTGCTCGGCCAAAAATTGAGTTCTGTTTTACCATTTATGATGCCAGGATAAAAAGCAGGCCCCCTACAAGCCAGAAGTGTCTTTAACAAGTTTGCGAAAGCTGCATTTAATTGTCCTGTGTTCGTTTTTGAATTGAATTTTGATTTGCTTTGTAATGCATTCTGTCAATATGATCGCTGTAAATGGTCATTTCATTGTAATTCAGTATGTACCATACATATTTATGAAGTCCACTTGGGAGCCAAGTTAAAAATACATTTCAGCTCGGAGAAAGCATTTCTTGCTGTGCTTCATCTAATAAGGAAATAATTCTTCAGTTATAGATTTCCATTTCTATAGTTTGGCAGAAATATTATAATGTGATCCAGTGCCGTGTCCACTTTACTTCTAGAATGCGTTTGAAATGCCTTATCGGGCAAACATTAATATTCCATTTAACCCACTGCCATACGGATATGAACTTGGCGCATTCCAGCTGGCGTCACACTACGAGACTCGGCAGAACTTCTAGCCCGAGCACATGTCAAAGAAAGCAAAGGAAGTTGCTGAAGCTTGTTGCCTTTGAGGATACTAAATTATTCCATGGCCTGTTACTGACTGATCCCACAATTCCCTCATGACTTTTCGTCATGGTTCCAGATCTTGTATTGTGTCATCTCATTGTGGCAGCCAATCAAGGTGGAACACAGTGGAATAAGAAAGGGAGCTGCATGAACTCTAATATGAAATGCGGAACAGACATCTACACCGACTACAAAGTTCAAGAAGCCCCTCTTGGGATCGTAGAATCAGAAATGGTTCAGTCTCGGAGAAGATTTTCAAGAAAAGACCAGGAATTGGAAATGTTCAAGGTTTTGTGCCAAAAAAAATAACAGAATTGATCTTTCAACAAACCTTAAACGCAAGTTTTAAATGTCAAAGCAGAGGTTCACCAAGAAAGATGGCAGGTCAGGTTAGCGAGTATGCACTTGTACAGCATGTTACCGCACCCACCACACGACCAAACAGCTCGGGATCCATATTGGCAACCCCCTATGCAGAAACACAGTCCAGTCCCACCCTCTGTTTGTTACGTGGGCATCCCCTAGGCCTGGTCCTGCCACTTGGGTCCTGAACAATGAGGATCCTGTGAGCTGGACCACCCTCAGGGTCATAATGCTGTAACTGACGCTCCCTCACAATGCAGGTAAAGTGCCTCATTCGGGACACCCTGAGCAACCGCTTGTTGGATGTAAAGTCAAACCAGCGGTACCCAAGGACTCTCCGAAGAGACACACAAAGGAGTCTAGTCATCTCAGGTCACTGGATAGCGTCCATGTCTTGCAACCATATAGCAAAACAGGAGGCACCTGAACTCTACAGATTTGGACCTTCGTCCTTTTGTAGAGATATCGGGAGCACCACAAACCCCTTTTCAGTGACCTCATGACCCCCCATGCTCTCCCAATCCATCACATGAGGTAAGTAAACCTTTCAACAAAGTCGACACTCTCTCTGCAGACAGACACACTGATGATGGCCATGCCCAAGAGATCATTAAAGGCCTGAATGTTGGTTTTTATCAGGACACTCACAAGTCAAGACACTCAGACTCCTCACTCAGTCTCTCGAGAGCCCAAATCAGAGCTTCCATTGACTCTGCGAAGATCACAGCATCATCAGTAAAGTCAAGAAAAGTGAATCTTTCTTCACCAACAGATGCCCCACAGCCACTGGACCCCATGACGTTGCCCAACACTGAACAGAGTAGGAGCAGAAACAGTGCTATTAAATCCAACAGTAAATGATCTGGGTGAAGATATGATGGCCATCAGAAGAGTCACAACTCCAGTAGAACATGAGAAGGAGCTACCATAGAAAAGTGCATGGTAGAACACTGACATTAGATCACACTGTGCAATGATGAAAATGACTTTTAACTTGTTATGGTAGCAGAAATAAAACAGTTAACCACAGAAATGAATTCCATGAGATACAATGAACTAGGATCATCCAAGAAGGTGACAGAAAATGAAATGATAATGAACATCATAACAAACACATTCACATTCCTGCAGCCACCAGTATTCCTCACCGATATGCACTTTATTGGTCATGTAGTTTTAGCCCAGCGCAGTGTGTTACAAGAGCCCACTTTTATGATTAGTGACTTGATTTGTGAAGTGCTGGGGTTAATGGATGTGCTGTGACAATTTATGGCTCACTATGATTGTCTTAAGATTATTTAAAGGCTAGGGGGCTTTGCTCCTTTCTCACTTCACTCGCCAACCCCCCCACCTGCACTACGCGCCAGCAACTTCGCGTCTCAGTTACTCGCGTATGTGGATTTCACTTTCTCCAAATAACAAATCTTTAATTCTTGCGAATAGGCCTCTTCATTGGGAAGAAACACTACTTTTCCCTGATGGCAACACGAATTAGATGATCTACAAGTCTACGACTTAAAGTTTAAATCCAAGCAATATATTCGACCTCTTTTTGCTGTTCCATTATTTCACCGAGTAATAATTTCCGTTTGTTTGCACTGATGCGATCTTTACTATGATTTTTTTGAAGACTTTTGAATTTTCGTACTTCTGTTATCTCTAACCTGTTCTGCATGTGTATCTTGCCAAAGTTTTTGAATTTTTTACGACGTTCTACTTTGTCATCTACTCTTTGTCTTTTATTTCTGGCCCCGGGTATAGTTAAATCTCTTGGCACAAAATCTCGTCTCGTGGGACATGAAAGTATCTCTCTGAGAAAATCACATCTCATCTCCTTCCAAGATTTTTAAATTTTTACATGTTACTTATACGATGTAGTTTGTAGAGACAGCTAAGAAAACATTTTAAACTCATTTTTTCAACAAAGTTTCTGACAGAACAGGCATCTATGGAGACCGATGGTGGATGTCAGCAAGTGATCAGAAAATCATCCATAAAAAGAAAAAATCTCAGGTAATCCACGTCATCCAGTCACATGCTCACAATGCCCCAAACAGTTGCATTTTTACTAAAATATTGTTAAATAAATCACCCCTAGAAGACACTCTTGTCAAAGGAAGTGGAATGTGCTCATGCAAGAATGAACATTCAAATTGTTTCTTCAAAGAAGATGGTGGGAATATGGAGCACGCTGCTAAAACAGACACATTCACTAATGAGATAAAGCAAAGCAAGAGCCTTGAATCATTCATGAATGAGTTTAATGGCTTCCTGTCACTTTCTGCTGTTCTTAGGTTTAAAAACTGAAACCCTAATGCTAACCAGGAATGCCTTGGAGCTCTGCCTTGAGAACACAGTTAGTTGAACACAAATATCCTGTACAAGAGTTTAGGAGACATGGGAACTGAAGAGCAGAGTTGGTGCCACGTGATGTTAAAGCTTCAGCCATAAAGGGAAAGTCAAAGGATGAATGTAAATAAGGCAAATGTCATTTTTGTACATCTCATAAAAAATGAGTAACTTGAGAAGACTGTAACCAGTGATATAACATCACATTCCAATGAATCACAAGCGCTGAAGTCACAGAATTCCTGGGCTGAGCTCAAGGGATTACTGACATAAAAGGCTAGAATGTTGAGCAGAGAAATATCATGGAGTAAGGGAGTGTGATGTGCGTGAAGGGACAGGCATCATAGGAGAGCAAATCATTAGGTATTAGTCATCAAGGGCTTCAAGCGGGACATCCGCAATCAGAATAACATTGTGCATCATGGAGTGTCTTTTAAGGTCTGAGACCCTGAGCCAGGGCTATCTATCTATCTATCATATAGTGCCTTTCCCTTCTATCTATCTATCTATTATATAAAACCTTTCATATCTATCTATCTATCATATAGTGCCTTTCCCTTCTATCTATCTATCTATCTATTATATAGTGCCTTTTACATCTATCTATCTATCTATTATATAGTGCCTTTTACATCTATCTATCTATCTATCTATTATATAGTACCTTTCATTTCTATCTATCTATTTGATATAGTGCCTTTCGTATCTATCTATCTATCTATCTATCTATCTATCTATCTATCTATCTATCTATCTATCTATCTATTATATAGTGCCTTTCATATCTATCTATCTATCTATCTATCATATAGTGCCTTTCATATCTGTCTATTTATCTATGTATCTATTATGTAGTGCCTTCATATCTGTCTATTATATAGTGCCTTTCTTATCTATCTATCTATTATATAGTACCTTTCATATCTATCTATTATATAGTACCTTTCATATCTATCTATCATATAGTGCCTTTCCCTTCTATCTATCTATCTATTATATAAAACCTTTCATATCTATCTATCTATCATATAGTGCCTTTCCCTTCTATCTATCTATCTATCTATTATATAGTGCCTTTTACATCTATCTATCTATCTATTATATAGTGCCTTTTACATCTATCTATCTATCTATCTATTATATAGTACCTTTCATTTCTATCTATCTATTTGATATAGTGCCTTTCGTATCTATCTATCTATCTATTATATAGTGCCTTTCATATCTATCTATCATATAGTGCCTTTCCCTTCTATCTATCTATCTATCTATCTATCTATCTATCTATCTATCTATCTATCTATCTATCTATCTATCTATTATATAGTGCCTTTCCCTTCTATCTATCTATCTATCTATCTACTATATAGTGCCTCTCATATCTATCTATCTGGTGCCAGAGTGAGTTACAGACACAGCTTGTTTTTTCTCATGAAGTAGGGAGGTCCCATCCAAGACCCTTCAGATGTGTAAACTGTACGTAGCACCGTAATGGCAGGTACTCCCGTTTACCGGCATGCCAGCAGATCAATAAATCTGAACTTGATGTCCAGTTAGGGCAACTGGTTGTGAAGTTATGTGAATAAAAAGCTGAAAGCAATTTAAAGAAATCATGTCCAACTGTAAGTTTTTTTTTTTCTGACTGTCAAGTGTTATTGCTTAAGAAACAGTCTTTTAGGTATTTATTCTTTCTTTTCTTCTGTTTGATTGTTCTGCTCTCGTTGGCTCCCAGTACTAAGGGATATTCACAGTGAAGATGTGTGCATTCAGCATGGATCACTGTAGATTTTCTTTTGCAGAACATGCTCTTTACAAAATGAAGACAAAATAAGCTCCTCCATCATTTTCTGGGCTTCACTCCATGACGCCCCCCCTGGTTAGCACTGGCACACAATGGGTGAGCGTGTGGGTGGCTGGGCGTATGAACCGCTACCTCTCATACATTACTCTACACATATACTGTATTGCTTAACTCACATTTCTTTTATCCATACAACAACAGCATTTATTTCTTTAGCACATTTTCCTAGAAACAGTGTAGCTCAAAGAGCTTTACAAGATGTCAAAGAGAAAATCACAATCAAAGAAAAATAAGATTAGGCAATGATGTTAAATATGTAAGTAAGAAAGATAAAAAAAAAATAAGTATAAGCAATCTTAATTGTAGCTGCCGATGTATAAGGCGAAGTCAGGCACGGGTAAGACGCGTGTCAAAGAAATCTCACAGTCCAAAAGTTCGTTTTAAAATATTTAGTGAAAGTTAAAAGAAAATAATCCACACAAGAATAAAAAGAAAAATAGTTACACACATAGAATAAAAGCAAAAAAAAGGAAAAAATGTATCTTCTATAGACTTAGTTTTTCTTAAGAAGCTTTGGTTATTTCTGTACTTAAAAGTTCTTAATTTCTTCTTCTGTATGCCTTAAACATACGGTTCAACACTTAAATCTTTTATTTTAAGAGTTACTCACACTCAAAAGGCCCGTAGGCCGTTGGCACATAGACATGCACTCAGGTACGTTCACGTGCGCAAGCACGAACGTGAGCACAAACAAGGACACGGTTAAAAAAACGTATGCCTCTATACCTTACACAAGGCAAGGCTAGACACTAACTGGAGAACTTTGTTTGCTCAAAACTATTAGAAAATGACAGGAAAATACCAACTCATTTCTATTCACGGGGGTTATAGGAACCTCCCATATTTTATGCATTATCATCTAGTAAATATTCATACATTTTATAGAACTAGGAAAATGGCTCTTACATTAATAAACAGATAACTATCAGCTTTAAGAGTAGCACCCTTATATACAGTGTCATGATGTAAGTCTCTAAAGATGAGTTCGGTGATAAGGTCAGATGGCTGGGAACGCAGAAAAAATAAAATCAAATGAAAAAATAACAAATAACAACTCCAGTTAAGATGGAGAAAAAAAACAAAAACTGTAGGGGTTCCAAGGCCAAAAGACCACCCAGCCCACACTGGGCATTCTACCCCTCATGAGTGGTCTAAATGAGTCCTCATGGCTTCCAGGCTTTGTTCCGGAGGATTCTATGCAGTGGGTCTTGTGGACAGCTGGGGCCCCCCGCCTTCATTCCAGTATCACAGGTGACTGCCCAGTTCCCCAGTCAGGTGGCTTGTCATGCAAAACGTCACCAGAGGAGAACTGGAAATGACAGCAGAGATGAGTAAGAACCGAAGATCCCTGAAGAGTTTGATAATTCTGTGTCCATGCAGTCTATTAGGAGAGTACAATTAAAATGTAGCTATAAAAAGGCCAAGTTAAAATTGTTTTTGTTTTATTTAAATGTTCCACAGTATTAGCCTTATTTTTTAGAAGCATTAGAAGATTAGAATGCCCAACAAAGCTCACCAGTCCTATCCACTTATTTCTTTCATCAAGTCGAGTTTCGAAAGTCCCTAAAGTCTTACTGTCTACCACACTACTTGGTTACTTATTCCAAGTGTCTGTCATTCTTTGTGTAAAGAAAAACTTCCTAATGTTTGTGCGAAATTTACCCTTCACAAGTTTCCAACTGTGTCCCCGTGTTCTTAAAGAACTCATTTTAAAATAACAGTTTCGATCCACTGGTCTAATTCACATCATAATTTTAAACACTTCAAACATGTCACCTCTTAGTCTCCTTGTTTTTTAATCTTTTAATCTTTCCTCAGAATTCATCCCCTGTAGCCCTGGAATCAGCTTAGTCGCTCTTCTCTGGTCTTTCTCTAGCGCTGTTATGTCCTTTTTGTAACCTGGAGACTAAAACAGCACACAGGACTCCAGATGACAACTCACCAGTTCATTTGAAGGTTGCTGTCTGTTTCATGCAGTCTCCCGGGTTTAAATCTCATTTTCAGTCATTGTTGGGGAAGCTTTTCACTAGTTACTCCACTTTTCACAGTCATTTCCTAAAGCAGGGCCGTTCTTAGGCTTAGGCAAAGTAGACGACGGCCTAGGGCCCTGTTGCATACAATACTAGAGCATCCAGGTGCAGTTTGTTTCAGAAAGGTGTTCATTTCCGACCAACCATGGAAAAACTTCTTCTTAGTCTTTAGATTTAACAGAGACACTTTTGTCCCAGTATCTAGCAAAAGCGGAAGACATACGTTGTCTAGTTCTACTGTGCAAGTTTTAAAAGATGTATGCCTGGATGTCACACGCCGCTTTGACGATAGCAAACTTTCATGAAGTGATTGGCTTTATTGCAGCGATCGCATATCTGACTCCTTGCAGAGCATCTCTACATTCTCATAGAGTGTGATTTAGAGCCACAATTTCCACAATAGCGTTTGGGGTCTTGGAGGAAACTGTCACGTAAGCTGCATGCTGGGATTCTCGTTACAGTTCTCTGAGTCTTCTGTGCACTGCAGAGCTGCGCAGGAAATGTGTCGAGTTTGGCAGCAAACTCCATGGCCGACTCAATCTGAAATGCAATGTGGATTGCCCGTGATTCTAGCAAGAGCTTTTCACCGACTTTTGGATTGTTAGTGTGCTCAGCCAGTTGATCCCTAATAAATTCATCCTGAATGTCTCCGAACTTGCATAAACTGGCTCAACCCCTCAAGTTGGCCACGTATTAGTGAACTGATATGCCTGCCTGCTGTTACCATTTACGAAACAGGATTCAGCGTAGGATAACACTTTGCGAGCAGGAGAAGTGTGTCTTCAAGAGAGTCACAGCAGCAGAGTATGTGTCTGCGTTCCCCAAAGTCTTAAACATGCGCTGTCCCAGACAGGTTAGGAGCAAAGCTCTCTTGTGCACATCACCTACATTTTCCAAATCAAGAGCTAGGAGGTAAGTTTTAAAAGACTCCAGCCAGCGGGTCCAAGGTACTGGAGGATCTCCAGGCACACCAAGACAGAGAGATGGTGGAAGTGAAAATTTATCCTATCCTCGTCACCAAAATGTTGCATAAAATACGAGAGCGTACAGGTGCTGTTTGTATAAGAAAGGCGTTTTTTTTACAACCAACCAATCCTGCCAAAAACTCACCCTCTAACATCAAACACTTTACGGCAAACAACAACACACTGTCCATATTGCAAACATAGCAGACCCCCACTTGTAGAGGGCCCCATCCCGGCCTTTTTTTTTTTTTAGCTGTAACCAAATACAACTTAAACGTCCATATTTCAGAAGTACAAATTTTCTCTGGTGAAGGAATTATCAGTATGGTTACGCGTGAGCAGAGAGGAAACAGTGATGACAGGCAGCATCGACGGTGACGGTGGGGCCTGGGGTAGTGGGCGGAGCCCCAGTGGGATGGCAGATGATGTTCCATGCCCACAAGGGCATCTGCGCCTCAGATTGATCATACTATAAATAGCGGAAGCTGAGAGGATAAAACCATTCCACAAAGCGGCACGACTGTAGGTGGTTCGCTCCGTCTGTCTACTTTGCTATAATTATAACTTAGCTGTGTTTCTGTCGACTTACACATTATTCCTCATTAATCTGTCTATATGTTAATTTGACTTTCATCTGCCACTAATATAATCAAGACCACTGGTATAATCAAGACGGGTCTGCTGAATGCAGCTTTTCAAAGCTCAAGCTGAATTTGAGTGACCTGCAAACAAGCATGATGCAAGATCAAATGAATGGCTTAGCGTTAATATCAGTTGAGCACAAAGTCGGCGACTCTCTCGATTATTCAGACTTAATCAAAGACTTTGCAAAAATGAAAGTACGTAAGGTGTTTTGACATTAAAGGTTTGATTTACATGCTACCTTAGATATAGTCAGTAGGTTCCTTTGAAATGTTCCTCTCAAATCTGATATATATAATATATAATCGTAAAATGATAAGCTACACATAACTAATTATTACCCATTTCTATTAATAAAATAATTATTATGCATTCATATGGATAAAATAACTATCATACATTCATACAGATCGAAACAGCAGGGCCCTGATAGGTATTTTTGCCTAGGGCCCCTAAAAATCTAAGAACTGCCCTTGCTAAAGAATTATTTGTTAGGTTAAATGGTGGCTCTGATTTCATGAATATGCCTAGTTGTCTGCGTGGCACCTCTGTCCGCGGTAGGTTCCGACTTTGTGCTACCGTGATCCTGATTTGGATTTATCAAAATTTACAGTCATCTGAAAAAATTTGGGAACCCCTGTTAATTCTTTGGATGTTTGTTTATCATTGGCTGAGCTTTCTAAGTATCAACTTCCTTTTAATATCTGACATGCCTTATGGAAACAGTAGTATTTCAGCAGTGACATGAAGTTTATTGGATTAACAGAAAATATGCAATATGCATCATAACAAAATTAGGCAGGTGCATAAATTTGGGCACCCCAACAGATATATTACATCAATACTTAGTTGAGCCTCCTTATGCAAATCTAACAGCCTCTAGACGCCTCCTATAGCCTTTGATGAGTGTCTGGATTCTGGATCGAGGTATTTCTGACCATTCTTCCATACAAAATCTCTCCAGTTCAGTTAAATTTGATGGCTGCTGAGCATGGACAGCCTGCTTCAAATCACACCATAGATTTTCAGTGATATTCAAGTCAGGGGACTGTGACGGCCATTCCAGAACATTGTACTTCTCCCTCTGCATGAATGCCTTTGTAGATTTCGAACTGTTTTTTGGGTCATTGTCTTGTTGGAATATCCAACCCCTGCGTAACTTCAACTTTGTGACTGATGCTTGAATATTATCCTGAAGAATTTGTCGATATTGGGTTGAATTCATCCGACCCTCGACTTTAACAAGGGCCCTAGTCCCTGAACTAGCCACACAGCCCCACAGCATGATGGAACCTCCACTAAATTTGACAGTAGGTAGCAGGTGTTTTTCTTGGAAGGTGGTGTTCTTCTTCTGCCATGTAAAGCACTTTTTGTTCTGACCAAATAACTCAACTTTTGTCTCATCAGTCCAAAGCACTTTGTTACAAAATGAATCTGGTTTGTCAAAATGATCATTTGCATACAACAAGCAACTCTGTCTGTGGTGTGAGTGCAGAAAGGGCTTCTTTCTCATCACCCTGCCATACAGATGTTCTTTGTGCAAATTGCGCTGAATTGTAGAACGATGTTCAGATGCACCATCTGCAGCGAGATGTTCTTGCAGGTCTTTGGAGGTGATCTGTGGGTTGTCTGTAACTGTTTTCACAATCCTACACATATGCCGCTCCTGTATTTTTCTTGGCCTGCCAGACCTGCTGGGTTTAACAGCAACTGTGCCTGTGGCCTTCCATTTCCTGACTCCATTCCTTACAGTTGAAACTGACAGTTTAAACCTCTGAGATTGCTTTTTGTAGCCTTCCCCTAAACCATGAGACTGAACTTTCTTTGTTTTCAGATCTTTTGAGAATTGCTTTGAGGATCCCATGCTGTCTGTCACTCTTCAGAGGAGTGTCAAAGGGAAGCGCAACTTGCAATTGACCACCTTAAATACCTTTTACCACTCATGATTGGACATACCTGTCTATGAAGTTCAAGGCTTAACAAGCTAATCAAACCAATTTGGTGTTGCAAGTAATCAGCATTGAGCAGTGACAGGCATTCAAATCAGCAAAATTACAAGGGGACCCACATTTTTGCACAGCCAGTTTTTGACATTTGATTTAATTTCATACAACTAAATACTGCTTCACTAAACATTTATCTTCAGAAAACACGCCAGTACTTAGATGTTCCTAGGAAATGAAAGACATACCACTGTTATCTTTTTTGTTGAAAGTAGAATCATTATTATGCAGGCTGAGAGGTTTCCAAACTTTTTCATATGACTGTAAGAATGTTAGACAATTTAACGTCTCCTAATGAAAGTTTAATGAGCAGTCCTGCTGCATATGCTGCTGCTGCTGAAGGATGCAGACAAAAATCTTCTTTTCAAGCATTTGCTCACAAAATACACCAAAAAAACGGTCTTCACAGAAATGAAGCAATTTAACCAGCAATTTGCTTGGCAAATTTCAACCAGAACTATAAAGACAAACACAGTGTGATTCGTTATAGAAAACTGAAAACGGAGGCAGCCTAAACCCACATTATGAGGATTTCATCTGAGATTGAATTCTTGTCAAATGGATTCCTTTGTCGTTCAGTCATTTTCAGTTCATTCCTCTGCATTTAGAGGAGAGGCCGGCAACCTGGAGGGCAGGCACTTCACCAAAGGCACACATCATTTAGATTCAGGAGTTGCAGAGACGAGAAAAATGTGCAGAATTTGAGGTCAGTTTCTGAAGGCTAATAAGCACAGTAGTGGTTTCCAGAAGCCCGCAACGGATCGTAAAAACAGCTGAGGTCATCATGGGCGCTGAACTGCTATCGTTTCAACTCTTGTGTAAGACATGCCGCGTGAGAAGAGTCAAAGGCATTATCAAGGGTAAGACTCTTCCTGTAAACTCCCATCAGGTAGACACTTTAGATCAATTTACAAAATGCAAAAAAAAAAAAAAAAACCCAATGTCATATTTGTATTGACCCCCTTCTTTTTGACACCCACTGCCCACCCAACCTACCCTGGAAAGTGGTCTCTCTTTGAACTGCCTTTCCCAAAGGTTTGTTTCATTTTTTCCCTGCAAGGGTTTTTTTGGGAGTTTTTCTCTTGTCTTCTTAGAGATTCAAGGCTGGGGGGCTGTCAAGAGACAGGGCCTGTTAAAGCCCATTGCCGCACTTCTTGTGTGATTTTGGGCTATACAAAAATAAATTGTATTGTATTGTATTGTATATTTTCGTACAGCTGCATCACGTTTTGAACACTGTCTGCGATGTCTCAGTCCGGGTTTCTCTCCTGGCTGGGGTTTAAATTAATTTTTTTCTCTCTTTTCTTCATCTTTGATTCTTTTATTTCTTTTGATCGTATGGATCATTCCTTACCTATATAAGCTGCCTTTGTTTATGTACCATGTCTTTAGTTGGAGGTCCCCCAAGAGGCGAAGCCACCTGCCAGTCACCACCAGGAAGTGCCCTGTAAATCCGGAGGGTCTCCTCCAATTCTTGTGATTGAGAGTGGTGAGCACACTTGTGCTTTGTGATCTCAGGATACAGTGGAACCTCAGTTCACAAACGTCTCGGAACATGTACAAATCGGTTTACAACCAAAAAGTTTGCCAAACTTTTACATCTGTTCACAACCACACTCTCGGTATACAAACAATCCAGTTTCCCTTTCGGTTTGTGCGTATCGATGATTTCCGCACGTGTTCAGTCTCTCCCTGTGCATTTCCTGTGCAGCGAGCAAGAGAGAGAGAGAGAGACACACACACACACACACGTGTGCCAGAGAGAGAGCGAGCGAGAGAGAGGGCTGGATGCATAAGGCCGAGAAGGCAGTTAAACAATGCACCAGGCTTGTTTTTAAAGAGACTGCTTCGAGCAATTTTTTAACCTTGTTGTATTTAATGAAGACTTTTTTCTATTGGATTTTAACCTCCACTTCACTTCTGTTTACAGCGATCGGTTTGTAGCATGCATTGTTGCAATGTTACTTTTCTTGGTGGTTTATTAAATTATGGATTTTTGAAATGTTCATTTTTTCCCTGTGCTTAAAAAAAGTGTTTTTAGCGCTATAGCGCGAACTCTTGCAGTGTTAGTTTTCTCTGTTGTTCAAGGTTTTCTCAGTGTTATTCAATGTTATTCATTACGCTGTGCATTCTATGGTATAATTAACTATATTTGTGCTTAAAAATCTTTAAAAAAATATATTTACATACAGCTTGTATGGTCTGGAACAGATTAATTGTATTTACATACAATCCTATGGGGGAAATTACTTCGGTTCACGACCAAATCGGGTTACGACCAGAGTTTTGGAACGAATTATGGTTGTGAACCGAGGTTCCACTGTATTTTGGACCCGTGCTCTGCTTTTTGACTTTGCTCTGAATACTGTAGTGGCACCTTGGACCACTGGTCATACCTCAACAAGTTAGCAGTCATCTGAAATCTATACCACTTGTAGTTGATTTTCCTTACCGTGGAATATCTATCTGATTTCAAATCATTCAGCCATCTTTTTAAAATCCCTTGCCAGACTCCTAGGCATCCACAACCTTCATTCTGAAGACCTTAGAGAGCTCTTTTAATCTTGGCATGATGACACCGCAAAGGGGATGTCAGACCCTCCATATCTGTGTTTTATATAGGACAGGGTCCACCAGCATGCTCACTAAAGAGGTTCTAATGTTTGGCACATCATCTGGGATGCCTGATTCTTATTTGTTGGATATGAAGTGGTGGCAAATGTAGAGTAGGGGTGCACTTACTTTTGCCATGTGCCACATTTGCATATTTGTTAGGTTAGATGATGAGAATGAACACACCCTGTCAATTCTACGTGTCGTTTATTCAATGGTATCACGTTTATCTGTCGGGCCGCTCCGTTTGCATGAAGATCTACAGTATGCTGTTCAGATATGTTGAATAGGTCAGGTATTTCTATGGCGTGTACTTGCTTACACACATGACTGTACATTGAGCTGTGTTATGAAGGAATACCGTTTGAAATTGCGTCAGTTTAAGGGTGTAATTACTTTATCACATGGCTTTATAGGTCAAAATACAGTCATAAGGAAAGTCCAAGTACTAAAAATACATTAGTGAAGTAAAGGCCAAAATGAACAAATTCCATATGTAATCGTAACACTGCCAAATATCTTCTTTATAGGCTTATAGGGGACTCTCTCAATATATTGTGAGAGCTGGAGGATGACAGAGAGTCCTAAACCACAAACATGAATACACCAAACAGTCCTGGGTTCAAATAAAGGGGTATTTATTAGACCAATAACTCACAAAAAGCACCAGCGCACAAGTTATCTCTCCTACAAGCACCTCTCCCCTCTCCAGCACACTGCTCTCCTCCGGTTGGGTGTTGCTCGTCCTCCTCCCAGCTTTGACTTGCCTGGACAAGGGAGTGCAGTCCCTTTTACTGACTGTTTCCTGCTGGAAGTCACATGGAAGTCCCACACAACAGGGAGTACATCTCCTTGCACCATCCTCTTGTGGCACCCATGGGCCCCAGCAGGGCCACGCTGCCGGACTACAAGTCCCAGCATTCCCTGCTAGTTCCCGAGTGGATGCTGATTTCAAAGGCTACTGCCGTCTAGCGACTTGGGGAGAATAACCCCCCAAGAGGAACACTCTTTTCCTGTCCTCCTCTTTTGTCCCAGCCAGGGTAGGTGCTATACTCATATCCGGTCGGGACTTCTGTCCATTTGTCTGGGGCTTCTCGCATGGGTAAAGAAACATCTTCTCTTTTACCTGGAATATCTGGCCATCCCTTTGGGAAGTCTTGTCTGGGATGTCTTTTTGTCTACTCCCTTCCAGGTAAGGTACCATCCCGTCTCCTTGTTGGGATTCCTGTCCATCCCGTGTGCCACCTACAATATTTAACAAGGACAACGTCTTGTCTTTTACCATGTGAACTTTATGACCTTTATTTCCAGTTTCCTTTTGCTTGCCCTGAGGATGTTAATTATCACAGAAAAGAAAAAAACGTGTAGTTTTTGCTACCTCAGCACAGAATGTTGGTGGTATCGTAACAGATACCATAGATCAGCATTGTTTTCTCTTCTCTCCGGAGTCCTGCATTTTGTCCTAATTATTTTCTGTGGAGTGTTTTCTTGTGAAATATTGTCTAGGTACTATGTTCATATCCTGTGCTCATTACGATAATTGATGACTTCTCTTTCTCCAATATGAGTGAGTTTAGCTGTGTGCATAAATTCACCCTTCAGTAAGTTGGAGGGATGTATTAGCATTTATAATCAGTCAAGTCAGAATTGTCAGTATAATAGTTTGTCATCCCATAATATTGCATTTAATACTTTCATAATGCTGCTCACAGTATTTTAAAACTGATATCCTCTGTCCTTTATCTTAATTTTTATTTTTGCAATCAAATTTTATTAAACATATTCAATTGATTCATGGCAGTACATGGGAACATTTTTCTATTAAAAAGGTGGTGTGACAGCAGGGGTCGCTGTTGACCCGTGAAACTCACAGACAACATGCCCAGACACCAGGTAAAAATATAAGAAATGAATTTAATTTCTTTATAATGTGCACAAAGCACCTTAACGATACACAAAAATACTCAATAATAATCAATAAATCACAATAATAAATCCTCCTCTCCACCCAGCAGCTCTGTCACACTCCCTCCCAACTCCGGCTCAGTCTGCTGGGTTTCCCACAGTCCTTTATATAGTTCATGACCCGGAAGTGCTTCTGTCCCTCAGTCCATGTGATCCATAGCACTTCTGGGTCAGATAAAATCCTCTTCTTTTTCTTCAGCCCGGAAGTACTTTGTTTCTTCCGTCTCCGTTACTAGTGAGTCGTGCCTCCCTGCAGCATCCCCTGGCGGCCTCCATGGTATCCAGCAGGGCTGTGAAGTCGAACCCCATTGACCATGATGCTCTGCAGGAATTTGGGGAACCTCCATGTTGCAGGGAGGACTTCATCTAGCGGCCTAGGGGTACTGGCCGGGATAAACTGCCAGTCATCCCTCACAGTGGATATATATATAAAAATATTATTATTATTATTACTATTATTGCATACTTTTCTGAAAATATGTTTTCACTTTATCATTATGAGTAACTGAATGTAGACTGATGGGCGAAAATGACAATGTTTATCCTTTTTGAATTAAATATACAACACAATATTCACAATGAGAATTTCCCCTTGGGATGAATAAAGTATCTATCTATCTATCTATCTATCTATCTATCTATCTATCTATCTAT
>JANRMT010027041.1:21386206-21414892 GCA_026402145.1 Polypterus bichir lapradei | reverse complement strand
TAAAAAAAAAAAAAAAAAAAAAAAGCTAGATAGATAGATAGACACTTTATTAATCCCAAGGGGAAATTCACATACTCCAGCAGCAGCATACTGGCAAAAAACAATATCAAATTAAAGAGTGATAAACAAAAAAAAAAAAAAAAAGAGACACCATACTAAAATCACTGGATAGCGTCCATGTCTTGCAACCATATCAACAAGACTCTAAAGACTTGGACCTTAGTCCTTTTGCATAGATATCAGGAGCACCACACACCCCTTTCAAGGAACTTCATGAGCTCCCGTGCTCTCCCAATCCATTTACTGGCTTAATAGAAAGAGTCACCAGATACATGAATGTCACTGCCAAGGTAAGTAAACCTCTCGACTAGGTTGACACTTTCTCCACAGACAGACACACTGCTGATGGCCGTGCCCAAGAGGTCATTAAAGGCCTGGATGTTGATTTTTATCAGGGCACTAACAAGCCCATACATTCAGACTCCTCGCTCAGTCTCTCGAGCACCCCGATCAGAGCCTCCATTGACTCCGTGAAAACCACAGCATCGTCAGCAAAGTCAAGATCCGTGAATCTTTCTTCACCAACAAATGTCCCACAGCCGCTGGACCCCATGACCCTTCCCAACACCCAGTGCATGTAAGCATTGAACAGAGTAGAAGAAAAAACACACCCCTGAAAAACTCCAAAATCAACTGTGAAAAACACAGAGGATCTGTCTCCACTCTGCACAGCATTCACAGTGCCAGTATACAGGCCAGCCATGATATCCAACAACTTTGGGGGGATCCTGCAAAGCCTCAGGATGTCCCACAGGGCAGCTCGATCAACTGAGTCAAGCGCTTTACGAAAATCGACTAAGGCTGTGAAGAAACTCTGGCGATATTCACAGTTGCGCTCAATGAGAACCCTCAGAGCCAAGATGTGGTTGACGGTAGACTTCTTAGGTGTAACACCAGACTGCTCTAGTTGCTAGTTGTTGAGGAAGTGATCATGGACCCTATTGAAGATGGCCACAGCAAGGACCTTACTTGGCACCGAGAGCAGTGCTATCTCCCTGTAGTTATCACAATCCAGGAGATCACCCTTCGCTTTAAAGATAGGGTTAGGGGGTTAGGTTTAGGGTTATTCCAGTCAGTGGGGATGACTTCGGACACCCAAATGGAAGCAATGCCAGGAGGACAGCCTCACTGTCAGAAGGGGGCATTTTTTGTACACTGGCAACCAAACATGTAAATATCATATTTAAAAGACAGTAGATGAAGGGGCAATAGGCACCAATTGCTGGGACTGGGGTGATAAGTTTAAAGGTAAATGTCCTGTATAATCCTGTAACTGATTATTGTGATTGGTTGTCTACACGACATAGATAACTGCTGTCTTGCAAAAGAGTCACGCTTTGAAATCTGAACTGCTTAAAAATATAAACAATACAGAACTGCTCCTTCCTTGGAAAATGTTTGTATTTACCTGACTTGGAAATGAACATGTCTGGGGATATTCATTTTTAATCAGCATATGTGTGCTCATTGATAGTTGACAACAATAATTTTCTATTAACCTGTGTTTGTATTATTTTTTAAGCCCAGGAAATTTGATTTAATCCAACGTCATGTTGGTCTAGGCAAAAGATGGCAGGGGTTTTTTCAGAGGAGACGGTCCAACTGAGAACGCCGTCAAGACCACTCGCACAGAGCACACTGGCAGACAAGGTTATGTGGCTGTTATGACGTGAGGCACAAGGATGGCAAAAATGTCCTCCAGGGAGGAAGAGACAGCTCCACAAGAAGACGCCAGTTGTGGGTCCAGCAAGAAAGCGAAGCCGGATGGAAAGACCGAGCGAAGCTGGCGGACAAGAAGTGAGACGTGCCAAGGTCGCAGCAACACAAGGAGCCCAGAGTGGGAACAAAAGAACGATGAAGAGACGCTGGCAGGGATTCAATGATTTGACAAAATGTCTGTTGGGAAACAAGCGTGCAGTGAACAGTTGCACAATTAATTGTTGGGGTAACACAGTGTGCAAACTGGACTCTGCACCACTAAGGGTTGTATATCCCCCACTTCATGTTTTAACAGACTTTTAGAGTGTAGACTGTGTGCTTTCCTTTATAGAAAAGGGTTTTCGTCCCTGATATTGTTAGATTTTTATGTTCTTTAATCTTTTAACCCTTAAACTGCCACACCCCTGGACACCAAATACTATTTTGCTGCACTTTTAAAGGAAACATGACAATTTATCAAGAGAAAGTGAAATTTTAATGGAACACATATTTTTTTTCATGCAAAGAGCATCACAATTACTGCAACACTGATCATTTTACACACTGCTAATGAACTGTAAAAACTACTGCAACAATCAATTATTATATGTACAAGGTGCAACTGACACCATTGATGAAATTCAGTAAATCACCAAGCCAACTGCGCTTGAACTGGCTGCATGCGAGCACACAGAGGCCAACGCTGATGCATGCAGGCTAGTCTAGTGCAGCGGCAGAATCCCAGAGACAATGATGCTGATTCGCTAGTGGGGGCGGCAGTGGTCATGAGCTGACTGCTCAACAAATGTACGGCACAGACTGATCAGCTCCGGCGTGCTCGCAAATTGGCAAATTGCACTGGGAACCAACTATAACCAGTTGCAGAGTTCAACAAATGTACGCCGTCGAATATACTCGGCTCTGGTGTGCTAGCAAATTGCATTGGGAACCGACTATAACCGGTTACGGTGGTTTAAGGTTTAATGTACTTTATATTGTCTTGTGTAACATAAGTTACTGTTGCTTTTCCTGAAATTCCTACTGTGTCTTTAATTGTGTGTTTACTCACAGCCCAATTTAAAGAAATCTGTGCACCATTATCGCAAAATTTCAAGATTTCCCAGTCTCTTAATAAAATTGGGTGGCGTGGTCAGATATTTTAACGTTGTCTAGGTTAGATTACCTGTAAGTGTGACCAGACACCTGTCAAATCACTACCAAATTGGAGAAGTTCACCCCGGATACCACAGAGCCTTCCCTACCTCAGCTGGTTCACCACCTGTGCAATCTCAGTGAGACAGCTAATGAACTGCGGACCCACAGATATCCAACGTCCTAGCTGGAGGATCAGCTTTAAACTGCTGCTCAAAGTAGCCAACTCAGCAAGTCCCGACTGCAGTGTCATCCGTAAGGATCCGTAAATACCCACCATCCTTCCTTAAATGGACCTGGTGAATATTATTTGATGAAATTAAAAAAAAAAAAGTCAGCAGTGCAACAATTTTCCAGCCAATAGAGGAGACTGAAGTGCAAGGGAACTTCATCATGGCATTACCTCCACCCAGCCTCTCATCAACTGAACTTCACTAAGCAGTCTCTGAATTGTAGAGCTGGATGAGCTGTTAATCCACAGAGCAGAACGTTCCAAGAAGACTAAATTAAAGAATGATGCCTTTAAATGAGAAGAAGCCACAGAGTCAGGTGGTCTCCAGCAGAAGGCCAGCAACAGTTCTGCAGCAATAGTTGCTAGAATGATCACAAGACCATATGATGGGAAGAGATAACGATTTATAGGTGGCTTTGTACAGCAAAGAATAGAGAGAGGCTCCAGGTTTGTATTGAGGGGATAAGGAAACTGCAAAAGTGCAAAATGGATGATAGGGAGGGAAGGAGTGAGAAAAATTCCACATGTTCAAGCACAGACCTCAGCAGGAGACTGGAGAAAAAGGAGGAAGCAGGAATGGCAAAACCTGGGGCCTCATTTATAAATCTTTGTGTAGATTTGAGCATTAAAATATGTGCACACCAAAAAAATAGGAAAATGCATATGTCTAAAATATTCATAAAACCTGGCATATGCACATTTCTGGGCAAGGTACCTTTATAAATCACGATCACCTTGTAAACTGTGACCATAAGGGACATCAGAGAGCCCCACACAGCAGTATAGTACCCAATATATGAATAAATAAACAGCTTTTATTCCACAAGGCACTTCTCTCCAACAATAATCAGCCACAAATACAATTACAATCATAATAATCACCAATTCTTCCTCCATCACCACCTCCACGGAGTTTAAAGCCGGTCCTGGGAATGCTTCCACTATCAAGCTCTATCTTCCTGGAAGCACTTCCGGGCCATGGAGAAAGTAGGGAGGTCCTTCCCTTCTATCGGCCCTTCGGGACTCTAACAGGGCTGTATTTCCGAAATCCATCTCCCAAGAACCCCTATGGTTGTACTGGCTGGGTTACGATATGTGGACCACTGCCACCTGGCATAATGGGATGGAACAGCTATCTAAGTCTCGGCTTCCGCTTGTTCATTTATTAAAACATACTGGCCTGGTACTAATTCATTTCTTTGCCCCACCGGCAAATCTTTTTACGTCATCTTGCTGGTCTCCCGTCTGGGCAATGGAACAGCTTATGATCCGGCGGGAATGTCCATTCTCCTGCTACAACATATGTGAGCGCTTCGAATGAAAGAAACATTGGTCTCTTTCAAAAGGATTATTAGTAAGGAGTCCTGCCCTGGTTTTGATGATGATAATAATAATAATAATAATAATAATAATAATAATAATACATAACTTTTCTAGACAGAGGGCAACCACTTTAACCTCCACTGATAGGAATCATACTGGATTCTAGACTATCAACTTCCAGACAGTGTTCATAAGGCTAACAGAATGTCAGGTTATATAGCGCCCTGATGTGTGGAGTATAAGTCACAGGAGGTTCTACTCAACCTCATCTGGAGTACTGGGTGCAGTTTTGGTCTCCAGGCTACAAAAAGGACATAGCAGCACTAGAAAAGGTCCAGAGAAGAGCAACAAGGCTGATTAGAGGGCTACAGGGGATGAGTTACTAAAAAAGATTAAAAGAGCTGAGCCTTTACAGTTAAAGCAAAAAAGAGATTAAGAGGTGACATGATTGAAGTGTTTAAATTATGAAGGGAATTAGTCCAGTGGATCGAGACGATGACTTTAAAATGAGTTCATCAAGAACACGGGGACACAGTTGGAAACTTGTTAAAGGTAAATTTCACACAAGCATTAGGAAGGTTTTCTTTACACAGAGAAACAAAGACACTTGGAATAGGTGAGCAAGTAGTGTGGTGCGCAGTAGGACTTTAAAAACTCGACATGAGGTTATTTTAGAAAAATTAAGTGAATAGGACTGGTGAGCTTTGTTGGTCTGAATGGGCTGTTCTTGTTCAGATTGTTCTAATCTTGTAATATTCAATACTAGCCATCCCCCAAGGCTCTGCCCGTGTAGCAGTGAAACAGAACACACTTTAAAGATCAATAAACAAACAGGTGTCGCTAGCTAAGCGGAGGCAAGGTACACTGCAAAATGCAGAGGTCGAGCAGCCGGAACGCAGGCTGTCATGTGAGTGAGGAGGGCCCCACCCGGCTCCCCACTCCTGAAGTCACGCTTCTCCCTCCTCTCTTAGCATGACTGCAATATTTAGTGCGATGACAGAAGTCGCAAAATCAACCTGAATGGTCAAGCAAATTATAGGAAAAAAACAGATCTAAATCCATTAAGTAGTTCTCTCGTGAAAAGCTGTCAGACAGACAGACAGACTTTGGGTTTTATATATATAGAGATATAGCACCCATCTGGATGATGGCAGCCATTCCTGCTCACCACACATTAGGTGGTGAAGGGGTTAGAGACATTGGGATGATTAAGGGAAGGCCAGAATGACCAGAACATAATGGGCAATTTTAGCCAGGATAACCCCTACTCTTTTACGTCATTTAGAGAGAGTCAGGACCTTGGTTTTACGTCTCATCCAAAGGAGGGCACCAGTTTTGCAGCTCAGAGTCCTCAGCACTACACTGGGGCTTGGTGATCCACACACATGACCCTCTGCTGGCCTCACCAAAACCTCTTCCAGAAGCAATTCAATCTTTTTTTTTTGTAGATGGTCTTTCATCCAAGTACTGGCAGGGCCTGAACATGCTTAGCTTCAGATGGATGACCTGTTGTTAAGCACAGGTGGTACGGCTGATGACATTCATTCACATCATTGGCTCAAACCAATTTAATTCAAATTGGGGTAAGGGGCATAGAAGGTACATCACATGGCCTACTCATGCACAAACTTACATGGGAGCAATTCAGAATGAACAATTAACCTAATAAACATATATTTGGTTGTGGGAGATAATAAAGAGAACCCAAAGGAAAATAACCATGGAGGCAGGAAGAATGTACAAATTCCACAATGGGTGGGATTTGAACGTGAAACTTTAGATGTGCAATGCTATGCTAACCACTGCACCATAATGTCACCCATGTATACATTCTTTTAGCAAGTCATCCCACACTTTCAAATAAGCTATTAACACTAAAATTCATGAAGTCTAATCATGTCCAACCAATTAAACTGACCACTGATGGACTATAAACAAGGCGTTGAACTAATAATCAATAGAATGAGATACACGCAAGCCAGGATTCAAGTGTCAAAGCAAAGGCTCTAAATGCTGGTGTCAATGTGATAAAAACAGAACAATCCAAAAAGAATGAGCAATTCTCACAGATACTCTAAACAAATGAATGATTTCCTACTCCTGAGCCTTCTCTGCTGGCTTAAATAGCAAGAGGGAGGGCTCAGTACTGGTGATGTCAGGGTGACTCCGCCTAAAGTGGTACCACCCACAAAATACAACAACATAAGAGAACATGAGTTTAGAAACATAATAATAGATAATTAGAAGATATTAAAAAAAAATAAAAAATGACAAAAAAAAAAACCAATAATTGAGACCAGGGAATGTAACCAGGCAGACAAATGATGCTTCCTTTTAGATATACAGGTTTTGATTTATGTTGAATCTCATTCTGCACTCTGAAATATTGTTTAAAATATGCTTCAGGTCCTTTCTATATTTTCCTGATGCTATGTCGTTTTGTATTGGGTGTTACCACATTGTGACCTTTGCGTCTTTCGTCATCATTGTTACTGAGTGGGTGCACACAGGAGTACGTCATCTTGCATGATGGTTTAAAAGATCACCACCATATGCTGCCCAAACATCTGAGATTGAACTGAAACTTTTGTTTTTGATCTTCGGTATTAAAGACGTCTTGATCTGATTTTTTTTTGTTTTGACTGCGACTTTTAGTTTCTGATTTTGGCTTTAGCAAAAGAGAGGACTGACTCATGGTTATGAACATTCGCTCGGTGTCTGATTATGCTTCCTCTCCTGATTGCTGTTTAAATACAAACTTCTGCCTTTTCACTTTTGAGACACAAAAGCTCTAAGGTGCTTCCAAGATGTCTCTGTTTTATGGATTGTTTTGCCTTTATTCTTTGACTTTGAGCACTAAAGCTTCATCAGTTGGGTTCCTACTTTTTATCACAGCTTTATAGACCCTTGTCCTTTTTCTCTAACCATGGTGCTTATTTTTGTGTTTTCAGCTTGAGAAATGGTATTTTGTCTCTTTCCAGTTTTCTGACTATCAGTCCTTGACTTTGCTGCTACCTTTTCCCTATAGTTTGTTTAATTTCATAATGAATGAAAAGTGCAATAATCTGTGAGAAACCATTTTAATATCATAACAGCTAGGTTAAAGGGGCATCAAGTGCAAAGCAGGAGAAGACCCCAAGTAGAAATAGACACATTCATGCTTGATACACCCACAAACAGCCACTTAGGGTCACCTCTAAACTGACATTTTCCATTATGGAGTGGGGACAAACTCATACACACATAGGCAGTACTGTATTCGGGACAATGATCACCCCAGGAATAAAACAAGGGTCCTTGTTTATATCACCGCCTGTAAGGTAAGCACTACTTTAGGGTGCCCTTGGCTTTGCCCTCTTTGAAAATGAGCTAATCCCCTCGGGTTCTAACCTGTCAAGTATACTAAATGGCCTTCTGTGCCCTATCAGGTTAAGAAACACAGACGGTTAATTACGGCAACAACCAATACCCAAATCCAATTAAAGTCTAAAGAACCCCCAATAAATCAATAGGGTGAAAACAGTCTTGTTGTGACTTGGCGTGAACACACACTCTCTAATTCCCAGCTGGCCTGACCTTTCCAGCTCACCAGTGCTACAATACACACTGACGCATTAGTGAGCCGTGGAATAGGTCATATAGTAGAGTTCAAAAAAAGCAATTTGAAATAGGGGCAGCATGGTGGCACAGTAAGGAGACCTGGGTTCGCTTCCCGGTTCCTTCCTGCGTGGAGTTTGCATGTTCTCTCCGTGTCTGCGTGGGTTTCCTCCCCCACTCCAAAGACATGCAGGTTAGGTGCATTGGTGATCCTAAATTGTCCCGTGTGTGTGCTTGGTCTGTTGTGTGAGTGCCCCACAGTGGGCTAGCACCCTGCCCAGGGTTTGTTCCTGCCTTGCGCTCTGTGTTGGCTGGGATTGGCTCCAGCAGACCCCCGTGACCCTGTGTTAGGATATAGCAGGTTGGGAAATAACCAGTCAATGACAATACATGTGATAAATCTGTAATAACCTCTAACTATATGGTATATAATAACAGCTCAAAGGTATGCTATGTTGTACATTTTTTAATAAAGACATGCGTAATACATTTCTAAAAACAATTCCATAACTGTATGTGTATATTATATTACATATAGTCATGGCCAAAAGTCTGAAGAATGACACAAGTATTGGTTTTCACAAAGTTTCTGCTTCAGTGTTTATAGAATTTTTTTGTCAGATGTTTCTATGGTATATTCAAGTAGAATTACAAGCATTTCATAAGTTTCAAAGGCTTTTATTGACAATTACATTAAGTTTATGCGCAGAGTCAATATTTGCAGTGTTGCCCCTTCTTTCTTTTTCAAGACCTCTGCAATTCGCCCTGGCAGACTGTCAATTAACTTCTGGGCCAAATCCTGACTGATGGCAGCCCATTCTTGCATAATCAATACTTGGAGTGTCAGAATTAGTGGGTTTGTGTTTGTCAACCCGTATCTTGGGGACTGACCAGAAAATCTCAATGGGGAGTTTCCAGGCCATGGACCTAAAATGTTGATGTTGATGTGTCTCACTTCATTAGTTAATTGCCGTTTTCCTGCCCTTTTCACTGGATTATTGTCCAAGTGGTACTTCAGAGGGTGTAGTAACACAGTAGTCTGCTCCAGCCGTTCCTTAAGTCACAGAGAGGGTTTTTAAATTATCAACAGAAGTTGGGACACCTGTACCAATTGTCTTAAAATTGACTTTAATTCCTGCAGAACATCTGTAGTTAAAACCTATTAGTTGTTCCCTATAGCGTGATGAAGTGGAGTGGTGGCTCTGATGCTAGGGATCTGCACTGGTAATTGGAAGGTTGCTGGTTTGAATGATGTAAACGGCAAAAGTAACTCTACTTCTGTGGGTTCTTGAGCAAGGCCTTTAACCTGCAATTGCTCAGTCCTGGGTATGATGTTAATCTGTATCCAGCCCTGCATGTAGGCCCTCCAACTTGCAGGGAAAAACCTGGGGTTTGATGGTAGAATTGGCTCTCCAGCCACCATAAAAAACCTCAAACTGGTTCCATTCCATCTGAGGTGCTGTGGTGCCTGGCTGCACTCAAGTGCTAATCTGGGATCCTAAATTGATTAATCCTAAATTGTGGTGAGTGTGGTAATATGTTGTATCAGCACATGCTCCTAACCTCTCTCACCTCTGTAGAAAGCCCATTTATAATATTCTGAATTTTCCTTTTTTTCAGTTTTTGCTAATCTAAAATATAAATTTAAACTTTTGGCAGTTTACTGCTTACCTTTTCGCTATTTTAGATCATTTGTTGCACTTTACCTGACTAAATTTGAAGAAAAACTGAAAAAAATGAGGTGCTTTAAAACGTCTGACCAGTAATGCATCCTGGCCAGAAAGGAGGAGGATTCATTACCTGGACAGGAGGGCAGGGCAATTGCTTGGTGCCTGGCTGGTATCATTTAATGGATAGACAAGTAGAGGCCAAGTAGTCTGGAGCAGATCCATCCCCCATACACCAGGTGGCAGTGCTCCTCATATAGAAGCTTATTTGGGACACCCACATGGGTGTTTGGGGCTTGGGGTCCAGAAGAGCAGCCCTGTCTGAGTCCCTGGTGATCGATAGAAGGCACTGTTGGGGGAAGACCTCCCTACATTTCTTCCAGGGAGACATGATATAGCATGGGGAGCATTCCTGGGTCGGGCTTAACATCAATGAGTCATAGTTGGGAGTCAGCAGACAACACTAAGTGGAGGACATTAGGAGGAAGAATTTTAGATAGATAGATATGAAAGGTTAAGTTTAGGGCAGATTTCAAAATCCTCCTTTTAACATATAAAGCCTTAAATGGCCAAGGCCCTGCTTACTTGTCTGAACTTATCATGACTTACAAACCAGAATGCACATTAAGATCTCAAGATGCCAGTCTGCTTGTGATTCCAAAGATTGATTAAATAACAGTGGGAGGTCGAGCTTTTAGTTACAGGGCCCCTAAATAGTGAGATGCCCCTTCAGACTCAGCTTTTAAATCCTGACTGAAGACTCACTACTTCAGTTTAGCACACCCTGACTAGAGCTGCTGATTAACTGTACAGACTGCATCTCTGTTGTCAGTCATTAGCACTAAAACATAATTTGTTACTAACCCTCACCTATTCTGTTTCTCTTCTCGGTACTCAAATGTGGCACTTGGTGCCACTGCCCACCTGCCAAGTTGTTTTGCCTGCCTAAAGTAAAGTCATCTCAGATAGAAGATCGCAGGAATCGTTGGGTAGAGGGGTCCTTTCATTGGATTGGCTGGCCCAGAGATATCTCAGGTGTGGAATGGCCAATAGGGGGAGGCAGATTGATGGATGAGGTCTCCAGGACTCTAAACAAATCCCAATCGTATTATGTGATATCATCTACTGTTAAATTCTGCTCTGCATCTGTAATACTGTATTTTGTTTTTGCATTATTATATTGTATTGACGATTATTTGTGTTCTGTTCTGTGTATTGTATTATATTGACCCCCCCTTCTTTTTGACACCCACTGCACGCCCAGCCTTCCTGGAGAGGGGTCTCTCTTTGAACTCCCTTTCCCGAGGTTTCTTCCATTTTTTTCCCTACAAGGGTTTTTTTGGGAGTTTTTCGTTGTCTTATTACAGAGGCAAGCCTGGGGGTCTGTCAAGAGGCAGGGCCCGTTAAAGCCCATTGCGGCACTTCTTGTATGATTTTGGGCTATACAAAAATAAATTGTATTGTATTGTATTGTATATGATAGATAGACAGATAGATAGTATATTTTGTTGCTGGCCTTCTAATATTGAGTTTGTGGTGGACATGAAAGTAAGAATTTTATTTTATTGTACTGTAGACCTGTGACAATAAACTTCAAGTTGAATTATTTCTTGGTCTTTGGAAAAGATAAAAATGCAATTCGGTAGACTGTGAAGGTGTAGGCTGATGTGATTGAAGCTAATATTTATTAAGAATATGAGTGTCCCTTTCTGTTTCTGGGTTTCACTAGTAGGAGAAGATCCCTTTGCATTGTCTCTGCAATCTCAATTGATTGCTTACCTGATAAATCTTTAATGGTTCTGCTCATGGCTGTCCATTTCTGTGTTAATCCACTCCTCCGCGAAATGCAGTGAAAAAGGCTCTTTGCATCCATTTTTGATGAACAGTAATAAGTCACTTGTCTCCCATTTCTTACTTAAAAACTGTGCCTTTACATCAGTGGGCTTATAAATGAGCTCTGGCCTAATTTAATATCATACACATGCGCATGGGAGGCAGCTAGAAGGACCAAAAGAAGAATTCCATGCCAGGCCAGGGGGTGGCGGGGTGCAGTAAGTATTTCTCTTTTATCTCTGCAGACCAGACATGGGAGATTCTGCCTGATTCCAACAGCGTCACATCTATACCTGCCCTGATGAAGACACTTCCAGTTCCGCCCCACCCCTCCACCCCTATGATGTCACTTCCATCAACTTCTTGGTGGAAGTCATGCTCAATTTGTTCTCAGTTCTCTTGTTGGACTCAACCTGCACACTTCTGTGTTGCCTAACCTTTAAATCTGCAGCCTTTTTCAAGTATACAGGTGGCTGCCCCAAACCTCCTTTTGGTGTTCCAGGTCTATTCATTTCACAGACTGGTGAAGGACTCCAGCCTAAAGAGCTTGAGATGGTAGCTTTTGCTTGTGTAAGGTTAGTATCACCAGAAAAGTTCTTTTGCAAAACCAAAATTAGCAAGTTATGTCCTGTGTTTAATTTCAAACACCATCAGCATTTAAAAGAAATAATGAGACAAATTTGAATGTTACAGGTGTGTTTGCACTTTATCTGAGACCGAAAATCTGACATGAAATTGTTCCAAAACAAACAAATTAACTCCAAGAATAATGAAAAGAAGCAGAATGAAATCATAAATGAAATACCAAACAGCAAATAAATAACTTGGTAGGTGAGCGTCAGTAGGCTTTGCGCCATAGGAATCAAGTTACCTGAACTCTTCTTTAACATTTTAGTAATTATTTAACGCTCTGATGCTGATCTTTCTGATCATAAAATCGGTCATTACAATAGCAATTGACGAGAATTCATAATTAATTACAGAATTACGGTATTTGAGGGTTCTTCTAGAGGACCTCTTTCTGTTGCACGATTTGGCTCAAAAACTAATCGGCACATCGTCATCTCATAACAGGCTTAAGTTTCGAGTTTGGTATTTTTTGTCCAGCTGTGTTTGCTCTCGACCGTCCTTGAGAACCTTTGACACACAGACACACACACATACCCACCCATGATCGAGATATCGATGTTTTCGGCATCAGGGGACCCTGAAATGTCGAAATCCATCGCAAAACTGGAGATCAAAATTTTTGACGAATCTAAAGCTTTCACTCCTCCCCCCACAGACGATAGGTTACGGTGGGGTAAGCGCAGAGCAATAAAGACTTGCGAGAAGAGCCAATCGAAACAGTAAACCATTATTATATCTAATAATCAAAAAGTCAATAATTAATTCAAAAATGAGGAATCCAAAAATTAACCTCAATCCAAAAAGCCCTCACCAATATGTAAGACAAAAATATGAAATTCCTGAATCAAAAATGAAGGAGGCTGACTTGAAAAGAAAGAATTAAAATTAGAAAAACTGCTGTAACAAGACTAGAGACTGGGCAGCTGGCAGAGGTGAGCACACATAGATTTCACTTTTTGAGTACAAACCTTTCTGAAAACATGTCTTCGCTTTGTCATTACGGGTTACTGAGTGTAGACTATGGGCAAAATTGGCAGATTTATGCATTTAGAATTAAATCAACAACACTATAAAAGTGTACAGAAGGTGAAGGGTCCCGAATACACTCTGAACCTACTGCATACATTGTATTACGCTGGCTGAATAAAAAAGGACAATTCTTTTTCCAAAATTAGTATTATACTTGAATAATTTATTTGTCTGTATTTTAGCAAACTTTATATCAGATGTTCATGTCTATTGTTAATTAAGTTCTGTTGAGTACAATGTTAGAAAGGCTAGAAAGGCGATTCACTTACGCTGCTGAAGAGAACAAGCCGATCCAATAAAAAGCCGAAAAATCATTTCTTAAGTGACTTGACTTTGTGATTGAAATTAAAATCTGTGATGAAAATAGGTCTCCAAAACAACAAAAAATATCTGGGGACCGTCCCCATATAATGTCCAAAGGACAATGAATGCAAAAGGGCAAAAATTCAGATCAAAGTACTTTACAGTAATTGAACAATGTACATGAGAAAAGATGGTGTTTTTATACAGAGAAAAATGGCAGATGGAAATGAGTTGGCAGGAGATAACGTCATAGCTATCAGATGGAAGTGATGTGATGCCGGAAGTGAGCTCATGTCGAAGGTGCCAGAAGTGATGTCATAGCAAGGGAGCCGGAAGTGAAATTGACGATTGGACACCATCTTGGGAACCCAGAAGTATGGAAGGTACTTTATATTTCTTCTTTTTGAGAGAAAGAGAGACATTAGTACCGTATATCAACCCCCTGACTCGCGATATTTCACTCACCTCTGGGCTTGTTGACTGCCTCCTAAGCCTGTGTGTGCGACTGTGCGTAACTGATCACAAATCGAACTAAAACTAGATAAGTGAGTCGAAAAACAAATGGATGGAAGGTTATTATCAATATACCGCTACCTACCACAAACACACATAAACCGTATGCCTGTGCATTGTGAAAGCGTACATTGAGTGAATACAAGTGTGAAGGCCTGGACGAATGAGCGGGTGAATTGATGGTTAGTACAGATGGAGGCATGGATAGATGAAAGGGTGAAAGAACTGGTGAGTAAATCAATAGATGGCTGGATCAATGCAGGTGTTTTGCACATTGTGAGCAAGATGATTTTACGTGTTGATTATGCAACTTGAGTAACGTGAGATTTTGTCAAGGACTTTTGGATATTGTTTGCTGTTGTTCAGAGTTTCCCCATACACATTCTATCAGAAAATTGGTTATCTCTGTTCTCCATGAACACATGACATTAAGACTCTTTCACAGCCATCAATACAATCTACATGGAGTAACATCTAAAAAATATATATCATTTTTTGGAGTGTTCCATTTATGAATGGCTAAACAGATAGAAGGATAGAATGACAGAGATGGATGGATAGGTGGATGGAAGGAAGGAAGGAATGCTAAATATAAAGGTATAAGAAAAGGTGAATGGATGGGTGGGCAAGTTGAAAGATGGATGAACAGATGGAAAGTTAGATGAATGTATACACTGAGGGATTTGAAGGATACACAGGAGAACTGCTGCATTGAGGGGTGAAAAGATGAGAAAATTGATAGATGATTGACTCGGTGGACAAATGAAGAGAGAGATACTAATTCAACATCCAACCAGGGGGCGGCGGGGTGCACTGACTATCTTTCTCAGTCCCTTGCAGACCATTCTCTGTAAATCCCGATAGATAGATAGATAGATAGAAACTATATAACAAATACTGTAGATACAGTAGATAGATAGATATGAAAGGCACTATATGATAGATAGATAGATAGATAGATTATAGCCTTTATATGCACCAGAATGCCTTAAAAAGAAGACATTTTTAGTCTAGATTTTAACAGAGGCTCAAGAAATATAACAAAACACAGCACCTCCTTTCAGATATATATACTGTATATATATTTTTTAATCTTATTGAGTTTATTAAAATCAAACAGCATTCCATATACATAACTGAAGTTTTCCAAAATAAAACAAAAAAAAACAAAAAGGTTTGAAACAAAACAACCCCCACCCCTTAGATATATTTACTGCATATGCTCACGTATAAGTCGGGTCTTGAAACCTGTGATCATAAAATGAGACCCTGACTTATACGCCCTTTCAAAAATGTGACACTTATTTTTATTTTTTTACATCTTCTTGCCCTCTCCAATCTCTCATCAATTTCTGAGACACGTCGAATTTTGTTGCAGCAGCGCAGTTACCAATTTCTTTCACCACTTCAACAATGTTCAATTTAAAATTAGGATCATATTTTCTTCTGATCAAGCGCTCCATCTTAGATAAGGGATGCTCTTACGATAAAGATGCATGAGGGTGTGAGATACAAAAAACACAAATCAGTGCAAACGTCGCTTCAGAATAGTTGGGGTATTACCGTGTGGTCACGTAGGCATTTGAGAGAGACAGAGAGAGAGGTTAGGAGCACACAGGGCTACAGCGCATGGCCACACCAACATAGACAGAACAGGCCGTGTGCTCCATGGTTACTCTCTCAGGTGGGCATTAGCATATCATAATCTCTTGGGCCAATAGCGTGAGTTTTCCGCATTCGACTTATATGACCGACATTATAAAATACCAGAAATTACACGGTAAAATCAAGTTCCGACTTATCTGCGGGAGTATATATGGTACATTTATTTGCTTGGCAGATGCTTTTATCCAAAATGACTTACACAAAAGTTCAGCATAATCGAGTAAACATCATTCTGGGTACTGTCTGTGAACAAGTGTAGCAGGACAAGGGTACAAAAGTTATTTACTACAAATGAACAGATTAACACATATTCTAAGATCTTTGCAATTCTCACATTTACTAAACCTAGCAGGCAATATCAGTTAGATAGATATTCACCAAACAATGGCGTCTTCAGATGCTTCTTAACCCCATTGAGAGAGTTAGAATTTTAAAGTGGCTCATTCCAGGATTGAAATTTGATACCATGCAGAAGTGGCACAATAAGACGCCATTCAATTTTGAGAAGGAGCACAGGACTTCAGAAGTGTTTCCATATTGTCACACACGTGCGCATGGGAGACAGCATATAGGACTTACCTGCTGAACCAGGGGTTGGTGTTGTCCTTTTCTCTCTTTTTGCCTCTGTAGACCAGCAGACTGAACACGAGTTGTCTGACGTCACTTCTGGCTCCACCGATGTCACTTCTGAGTCATGAGCTTCTCAACCTGCCCCTTCCGACCAATTCACCATATGACCACCATATTGTTTATTGTATTCAGTTCTGTTTTGGACTCAGTTGGTAAAGACTTCTTTATTTCACATTATACTTTTCAAGTTTACTGGGTGGCTACCCAAACCTTTATCTGTGTTTTGTGTTCTTTTTACAATATATATACATCAAGGATCTGAACTAAGCATGTGCTGCTACAGTATTGTAAGTCATCTGCAGTGGCTTGGTGACACATGTTAGTGTTCCTGCCAGCAGAGAGCTGCAGCATTCCAGCTATGACAAGACCAAAGTCTGCCTGGACTGGATATTTTTTCAGATATGACCTGACATAAGAATTAAAAAAAAAAAAAAAGAGAAACCTTCTGACTTGGCTAAAGATAAGAGAGCAGTCACAGTGAGGCATCATAAAGACGTATTGCTGTAGGTATGAAGGTGCCCCAAGTAGCTTCTCTTGGCATACAATGGGTGGATGGTTGGATGGATGGAAGAAGTGTGTTGGTAAGGTAGGATAGGTGTTCGGATCTTAAAAAGAAAGAAGTTCTTGAATAAAAATCAAAAATAATAGTAATAATAGTTACAGTAGGACTCGTCGCAGTAGAACTCAAATGCTTCCTCCCCACCAAAAGAAAACAAAATTTACAATTCAGTCCTCATGCTTATCAACTAAATTAGACGCCATATGGACATATTGTCACCCAGCAAATTAACTGACTGTGTGCATATGGTGCACTTGTAAATGGCAGGCAGAGAGCATCTGTGTTTCTTTGCAGCCAAACGTTCTTCAACAAAATAACTAATGATATGTGTGTTTAAACTCTATGCAATGTGAACTTCTTTATAGACTATGGAGCCATTTCATTTCAGTACCTGCACTTGTACTTGCTTTACTTTGCTGATTCTTCTGATGGGGGCAGCACAGTGGTAGCGCTGCTGCCTCACAGTTAGGAGACCAGGATTCGCTTCCCGGGTCCTCCCTGCGTGGAGTTTGCATGTTCTCCCCGTGTCTGCATGGGTTTCCTCTGCGCGCTCCGGTTTCCTCCCACAGTCCAAAGACATGCAGGTTAGGTGGACTGGCGATTCTAAATTGGCCCTAGTGTGTGCTTGGTGTGTCTGTGTGTGTCCTGCGGTCGGTTGGCACCCTGCCCGGGATTGGTTCCTGCCTTGTGCCCTGTGTTGGCTGGGATTGGCTCCAGCAGACCCCCGTGACCCTGTGTTTGGATTGAGCAGGTTGGATAATGGATGGATGGATGGATTCTTCTGATGGTCAGGACTGCGGTTCAATGCACACACAGGCAGAGCATTAAACTTTTTTTTTTGGCACTCATAATCAAAACTGACAACTTAATATTCTGAGCCATGACACCCCCTAATGGTGCTAACTTGTACTACATCCTTGATGCCTAGATTCAAATAAAATAAAATTGGGAGTGGTCTCCCCTAGACTTTCTAGTATACTCAGACATGGGGATGGATATTTGAGGAGTAAACCATGAGACAGTGATTATATTTTTATATTAAGTACATTAAAGAACCATTAACAACAAATCAAATATATATACTCAGCAAAAAAAGAAACGTCCCCTGACTTTCAACTGTTTTTACTTTCAGTAGACTTAATGTGTAAATATTTGTATGAACACTAAAAGAGTTGACACCATAAGACATAAACTAAAAATGTTTCACAATGTGTCCCTGAATGAAGGGAGGCTCAAAATCAAAAGTACCAGTCAGTATCTGGTGTGGCCACCAGCTGCTTGAAGTACTGCAGTGCATCTCCTCCTCATGGACTGGACCAGATTTGTCATTTCTTGCTGTGAGATGTTACCCCACTCTTCCACCAAGGCACCTGCAAGTTCCTGGACATTTCTGGGGGGAATGGCCCTAGCCCTCACCCTGCGATCCAACAGGTCCCAGACGTGCTCAATGGGATTGAGATCTGGGCTCTTCGCTGGCCGTGGCAGAACACTGACATTGCTGTCATGCAGAAACTCACGCACTTTTTGCCACTCCTGTCTGGTCCAGCGAAGGTGGGTTTGTGCCCATAGGCGGCGTTGTTGCTGGTGATGTCTGGTAAGGACCTGCCTTACAACAGGCCTGCAAGCCCTCAGTCCAGCCTCTCTCAGCCTATTGCGGACAGTCTGAGCACTGATGGAGGGATTGTGTGTTCCTGGTGTGACTCGGGCAGTTGTTGTGGCCATCCTGTACCTGTCACGCAGGTGTGATATTCGGATGTACCGATCCTGTGCAGGTGTTGTTACACGTGGTCTTCCACTGCGAGGATGATCAGCTGTCCTTCCTGTCTCCCTGTAGCGCTGTCTTAGGTGTCTCACAGTGTGGACATGGCAATTTATTGCCCTAGCCACATCAGCAGTCCTCATGCCTCCCTGCAGCATGCCTAATGCACGTTCACGCAGATGAGCAGGGACCCTGGGCATCTTTCTTTGGGTGTTTTTCACAGTCGGTAGACAAGTCTCTTTAGTGTCCTGCGTTTTTAGAACTGTGACCTTAAATGCCTACTTTCTGTAAGCTGTTAAGGTCTTAACGACCATTCCACAGGTGCATGTTAATTAATTGATTATGGTTAATTGAACATGCATGGAAAACATTGTTTAAACAATTTACAATGAAGATCTGTAAAGTTATTTGGATTTTTAAAACATTATTGTTGAAATACACAGTCCTGAAAAAGGGACGTTTCTTTTTTTGCTGAGTATATATATATATATACTGTAGGTGCTGACCTATTTGCTATACTGTAGGCAAACATCAAGGATCTGAACTAAATACCTGCTGCTACAGGAAGCCAGTGCAGTGATCTGAGCAGAGAAGTGACATGTGCCTGCTTTTGGCTGGTTAACACCAGGCATGCCGCTGCATTGTAACTCATCTGCAGTGACCTGGTGACACATGCCAGTGTTCCTGCCAGCAGAGAGCTATGACAAGACCAAAGCCTGCCTGGACTGTATATTCGTTAAGATATTAATAATACAGAGTAATTCAAAATGATGTTAACACTAATGGATTATTTTTCTCCTGCAAATAGACAGACATACACCATGGGTGACAGATTAACAATAGAGCAAAGAGGAGAGGTTGCAAGCTTGATGGAAGTGTATTGTTCGCCGACTGTAGTTCGTCAAAAGTTTGCGGAACGATTTGTAGAATATGGAATGTGGTATCATCTATTCCCTATGAAATGTACAGTATGTCCAGGCTTTAAATGATACTGTTGCTCGTTGATTTTTGTTTGTTGAACATAATGGCGAACAGATTGAGACATTCCTGTAAATCATCTTGAACATATTAATTATGTTTTGTGAACAAATTGTTTCCGCCATTCAAATGTTAACATAATTTTGACTCACCCTGTATATTGGACAATTATTATAAAAGTAAAGTTGAATAAATCGGACTCTGCAGCTGAATGAATAAAAGGTAAAGTACTACTTCTGGTTAACAGAAATAGCCCAAAAGTTGATAGAAATCTGTTTTGTACCTAGTGAAAGTGTACTCAAGTTATCGTGTTTACATACACACAAACAGACAGACACACACATCGACATAATTCCAAAAATGTTTTTTGCAGACTCAGGGAGGTCTAAAACGTCGAGATTCATCAAAATTTCGAAATTGAATTTTTGGACGATTCCAATACTCTCCCTATACTTCGTGTATGAGAAAGTCACGGAGGTCTAAAACATTGAGATTCATTAAAATCTCGAAATTGAATTTTTGGATGATTCCAATAGTCTCCCTATACTTCATATACGAGAAAGTCAGGGAGGTCTAAAACATCGAGATTCATCAAAATCTCGACATCGAATTTTTGGACTATTACAATACTTTCCCTACACTTTGTACACAAGACGGTAAAATGCAGACTTCCGTAGTCATCAAAGGGACCTAAAATGGTGGCAGCACACCCAAAACTTAGAACCCTGCTGTGTCCATGTGGGCAAATAGCTTCTTAGGTCCCTGTTGTCGGAATCGTCCATCAGTTACATGTACTTTAGTTTCTTCCGGAGTATTTTTCACATTTTGTTTATTTTAAAATCAATTTTATTCATGGTTGTTAATTGTTTTTAGTTGCTGTTTTGGTGACTTCTGTGTCAAATGTGTGAGTACAGCGCAGACCTTATGGGGGACTGTTTACAGAACAGGGGTGTCTGATTGTCGGACTCCAATCCTAGAAGGCCACAGTGGCTTTAGGTTTCCTTCCTACCTCTTCCTTAATTGGTGACCAATTTCTGTTGCTAATTACTTCTTTTCCTTTCATTTTAATTGCCTTGTTTTTTGTGAATTGCTTCATTGGCACTCAAACAGAAATGAGATGAGGTGAGCCAAGAGATAACCAGCTAATTTGGGGCCTCAAACTCCTATCAGTTTTTCTCTAGCCAGTTTATTAGAATTGGATTCTTGCAATTTAATTAAACCCGTTATTTAATTCTGTGGCCTGTTGGTGCTCTCATTCTCCCACAGCACACATTTTCAAAACTGTTCATTTTCTTTTTTCTAAGAACACCATCAAAATGTTTTGTGGACCTGAAAAGATCAGTATTATTGAGATGTTCACATTTCTTTATTTTCATATATTGTACTAGCTGTCCCCCGCAGCTCTGCCTGCGTAGTAGTGAAACAAGACAAACTTTAAAGATCAATAAACAAAGAGGTATCGCTAGCTAAGTGGAGGCAAGGTACACTCCAAAATGCAGAGGTAGAGTGGCTGGAACACAGGCTGGCACCTGAGTGAGGAGGGCCATGCCCAACTCCCCACTCCTGGCTTCACATTTCCTCCCTACTCTTGGCCTGCAGCCTCTGGCTCGGATTAGCGCGAAATATTAGCGAAATATGATTCTTAGCACGATGAGAGAAGTCGCAAAATCAACTGGAATGTTCAAGCAAATTATAGAAAAAAACCTGATTTATATCCGTTAAGTAGTTCTCTCATTCGCTGGCAAAGCAGAGGTAAGGTACATGCCCTGAGGCTGGAGGGTGAGTGAGGAGGGCCCTGCTTGGCTTCCTACTCCTGACGTCACGTTTCCCCATCACTTCAGCCCACAGCCTCTGTCTCGGATTAGCGCAAATATATCGCTCCTGTAAGCGAACTATGATTCTTAGAACGATGAGAGAATCAAAATCAACTGGAATGTTCAAGCAAATTCTAGAAAAAAAAAACAGATCTAAATCCGTTAAGTAGTTCTCTCGATCACTAGCTAAGCAGATGTAAGATACAACCCAAGACTGGTGCATGAGTGAGGAAGGCCCAGTCCCCCTCCCCTTGGCCCGCCGAGTGTATCTCGGATTAATGCAAATAAGTCGAAGCTGCAAATGAACTATGATTCTTAGCACGATAAGAAAAGTCGCAAAGTCAACCGGAATGTTCAAGCAAATTCTAGAAAAAAATCTGATCTAAATCCGTTAAGCAGTTCTCTCGTGAAAAGCGGACAGACAGACGTTGGATTTTATATATAGAGAGAGATAATGGACAGTGATTGCTGGTTGTGTGTTGGCTCATTTTGTACCTTATTATTGGTTGGCTGCTAATCACGGAGAAAAAGAAACAATTAAGTGGTGAATACTCAAAGCTGGAACTGCTGCCAAAGGGGCTTCTGCACAGTACTGAAATAAGGGTGTGAATACTTATATGAATGAGAGATTTCAGTTTTTGATTTTTAATCATTTTGCATTTGTTTTTAAAATGTTTCCACCTTGTAGTTATGTGCTATTGAGTGTAGATTGACAGGAAAGTGTAAAAAAAGTAATGGGGTCTGAACACTTTTTGAATCCACAACATCTACTTCACTATGTTGCTGTTCATTTAGGGGCTTATTACAGATAAAGTGCATAGTCCATGCTTTAGAAATGTAACTGCTGTTAATCTATACTAATAAATTCTCCAACTTCCCATGTAGGTAGAAGGCTGAAATGTGGCAGGCTCATTCCTTACAGATTACTTACAAAGGTTAGGCAGGTTTCATTTCGAAATTCTACGCGTAACGGTCATAACGGTCAACAACGTCCGCCATGTTGAACTTTCTTATTTATGGCCCCATCTTCACGAAATTTGGTAGGTGGCTTCCCTGCGCTAACCAAAACCGATGTACATACTTATTTCAGTGGTATGACGCCACTGTCGGCCGCCATATTGAACTTTCCAATGTCACTAATTCTGCCACTTCCCGTGTAGGTAGAAGGCTGAAATTTGGCAGGCTTATTCCTTATAGCTTACTTACAAAAGTTGAGGAGGTATCATTTCGAAATTCTACGTGTAATGTCATAACGGTCGACAACGTCCGCCATATTGAACTTTCTTGTTTATGGCCCCATCTTCACGAAATTTGGTAGGCGGCTTCCCTGCACTAACCGAAACTAATGTACGTACTTATTTCGGTGGTATGATGCCACTGTCGGCCGCCATATTGAACTTTTCAACAGTCTTTGTTACTTATGGGCCCATCTTCAAGAAATTTGGTACACGGATTCCCAACGCTAACTGAATCCTACTTACGTACATATATATGTCCATAGCCTGCAGCTCGGTCACCATGTGAGGTGGCGTTGGGTCCCCCATCCCAACGCCTCCCACATTGTTGGCTGCCTGCCTATATAAGAGCGTCCGTCACTCCGGTCTCTACATTCCTTGCTTCGCCACAGGATTCACTTCTCCCTACTGATAACTACAGCCTTTTTATTTAATCCACGGTTTCTCCGCTGTTTTATTGTTCGTTTATTACGATTATAGTTATTGTGTAGGTATTTTAGACTTACTTTACATTGTTCAGGTACCCATTTCCTTTATCGTTCCAACCGTACCCCCATTACCATGTCTATTGAGGTAATCACCATCGATCAAAGAACTGTCACTTACCGAGTGGTTTCCATGCCCAGAGATGGCACCTACCTTTTCCATTCTCTGTGTTACATATTGCACGGCCATATCAGACTCACTCTTGATATCCGGAAGAACATTGTGTCTTATGTATTGAATGACTGGGACAGGTTCAAGGTGTGGACTGATGACGGTACAGGAGATAATTATACTACACAGGAGCACTAGAAGAGTGGAATGCTTAAGCCCTTCACCTATGGATCTTCATGTGAGTTGATGGCTGCTGCTGAATTTTTCGGTTGTTGCTTTCAAGTGTACCGAAATGGCCAAATATTTTACACCTTTCGACAACCGCCAATGCCTCTTAAACATCTTACATTCACAGGTGACGATTTCAGTAGAGGACACTTTGATGTTTATGAATTTTTAAACTCTCAAAATCTGGATGTGAAGTTATCGATGAAACCGGTTGTATACTTACAACGCTTGACAGATGCCAAATGTCTCTTCAACACAAGTCCTACAAATACTTTCGTAATTGAAACAAACCATGAAACTCAAACCGATTATGACAGCAGCAATCCAGGCTGTGAGATTTGAAACAAGATTACTTTTCACATGGCCAACTGTACGTTGCATGCTCAAGAGTAAGCTTAGCGCACAGCTTGGTCATATTACAACCGGAGGGCCGAAATGACAATGTGTTATACAAAGAGATCCTTAACAAATAATTATTGGTATATTTTCCCTCAGTTTAAAAAGGTTTAATTTTCTTCTTAATAAAAATTTTAAGGCAGTACTTCACCGCTGCGAAGCGCGGGTATTTTGCTAGTGATAAATAAACTGTAAATTATCCTAGGATGTCAAACAACAGAATCAACAACAGAACAGGGTCAAGTGGTTACATGCTGGGAATAACAAATAATGGAAAATAAACACTCACATAACTGAAAAAAAAAAATAAGATAAATAGATACATAGATAGATATGAAATACACTATATACAGTAACAGATAAGAATGCTTCTGACTTGCCAGTCCCAGTGAGGCATTATGCAGACATATTTCTAGTGGTCTAGATGAGATCCCGTAGTGTTTCGTGACACACATCTACTGAATAATTCATTGGCTGGAAGTCCTCAGTGTTGGTGCGGCAGAGAGCTGATGTGTAGCGTTGTTCATAATGGCACTCAGTTTTGTTTAACCCTCTCCTTTTCTAAAATCTCTAGGGGTCCAGAGTTTGTCCATTTACTGATCCTGCCCTTTTAATTAGCTTGTTAATTCGGTGGGCCTCTCTTGAAGTGATGTTTCCAGCCGAGCACACCACAGCATAGAAAATCCCACTGGCCATCACAGAGTTGTCGATGATGTGAAGGATGTCACTTTCCACATCAAAGGGACGCAGTCTCCTAAGGAAGAAAAGTCTGCTCTGCCTTTTCATATGTAGTTCCACTGTGTTATGAGACCATTTAAACTTGTCATTGATGTGGACCCCCAAGTACTTGTGGGATCGCAGCACCTCTACATCCACTCCCTGTGATGTGGTGAAAGTCAATAAGCAGTTTGTTGGTTTTGCTGATATTAAGTTGCAGACAATTCTCTTTGCACCAAGACACAAAGTTCACCTCCTGACTCCTCTCGTCTGTCTAATCCCCCTTATCAATACACCCCATAAGTGCAGAATCATCTGAGAATTTCTGTAAGTGATATGACCTGCTGTTATATTTATAGTCTGAGGTGCACAGCGTGAAGAGAGAAGGAGACAGGACAGGTCGAGTACTCAGTAAGATAAGTGGTTTCTGTTTCCTGTAAATGCCTTTTGATGGCGGCATCACTAATGCTGGTTTTCATGACAATTTCAGGTTCATCATTACTTATTGAGAAGTTAGACAACCCTTTCTGGAGGAGGAGAACTATAAAGAAACAGATTTTACCATCAGTGGCATAACAAATAAAATGTTTTAAACATTTACATTGATGAACACAGTGATTATAATGTAGCAATATGACCTTCTTTATCTAGAAGTAAAGGCGATTAAAAGTCTTAACAGCTTGTGATCAGCAGTGCTTGACATTTGGTGCCATTAAAAAAACAATGCAAGTTTTGAGAACGGGTAAGCTCAGCCAATCCAGGCCATCGACTTTTTGAAACGACTTCCAGGAAGTGGTGCTCAAGCTGAAGCCTATTTTTGGTAGGATGGGTTTAAGTAACCAAATGGAATGGACTCTGATGGATTATGAATAATTACGCATTGTGCATTTCCAATATCTCTGCATGTATTGATTAGACTCAGAATATCGTAGGTGTTAAACAAGCATAGGACAGTTTAGGGTCAATTGTACTTTGTATAGAAGTTACTCGATAAAAAGACTTGCTCAGCTGTTTGGCTTGCTGTTTGACTGGCCAGAACTGGAAAAGATGGGGGTTTGAAGTCAGGGTGGGCCAAAGGTGTACAAACACGAGGTACAATCTTCTAAGATTGTTATCCTGGGCAAAATACTGAGTAATGGAGGAACTGAGAAGAAAGGAAGGACCTGGTTAAGACTGGTTTAAGGGTTCAAACACCACCACAATGGGGATGTTGAAAACCTGCTCCTTGACACCCCATCGGCCCTGAAACGCTGCATTGTGGAACATGAAGAAGACATAAATACCAGGGCAAATCAACACTCTGGGTTTCACCCTAGCCATTGTAGCCAGAGGCCGTGGCAGAAAGACTGACCAGCTGACCCCTATAACACGAGAAGACCTTATACCTGAGTACTTAGGCACATTGGGTGTCAGGCCTTTAATGAGAAGTGCTGCTAAACATCCAGGGTGTATTTGGGGTGAATGACACACCCATATGTATTCACTTTGCTTCAGCTTTAGGCACATTTTAATAATTAAGGATTAAGCCTTATAATGGGTGAATAAAGACGAGCTCCACTCCATGATTCCTGTAGACTCAATTCACTTTCTCTGACTAAGTTAATGAGAGATGACCCACATGGTCAGTCCTGGTTTGATCCATCTATAGTCAGTATTAAGGAAGGACATTACAGTCTGACAACTAACCAATACATAAACTGGAAGAGGTAGAAAATGTGGATATTAGATGATGAGGTGGGTCCCTCTGTGACTCCCCAATTACAAAACAATAATTCACAAGAATCCATTGTGGCATTTCAAAGATTGTTCAGATCTAACAATCAGAAGGAGACTCAGTCTGATGATGACAGAACAAAACTTTCTGGCTATAACGGCAGTTAATCTGTTTCTGTTTCCCAAGTACCTTCCTAAGCAAGTGTAAACGCATGTGCTGGATACTCTTACTGGAAAGAAAATTGAATGTGAAGCTGCATTTTGCATATTTTTCTAAAATGTTTCCACCTTGTACAGTAGTTATATGTTATTGAGTGTAGATTGACAGAAAAGTGTACAAAAAGTAATGGGGTCTGAACACTTTTTGAATCCACTACATCTACTTCACTATCTTGCTGTTCATTTAGGGGCTTATTACATATAAAGCGCATAGTTCAAGCTTTCAGAAAGTTAACTGCTGTTAATGATAAATAAACTGTAAATTGTCCTAACAAGTCAAATAACAGAATCAACAACAGAACAGGGTCAAGTGGTTACATGCTGGGAATAACAATTATTGGAAAATAAACAATCACATAACTGAATAAACATGAATATGAAGATAGATATGAAAGGCACTATATATGTCCTCCTGCCTGCTCTAATGGGAGCAACGTAATGTCTATAATCAGACATGGACAAGCAGCTGGTAGTGGACTCTAGTCTAATGAGCAGAAGCTTGACTGTAGCTTTATGCCAGTGTCATGAGTTTGCGGGGCTTTATCCCTGGCCTTAGTTTTAGCTACTGTGAATTGACTGCACAGGGTATCTGTCATTGTGAATAGAAATGGAATCAGAAGATCACCACATCAAATACCTCAAATCTGAATCAGGTGCACCAGATCTGGTAGAAATGATTGACAGTGTCTGGCTGACACTGTAAGATATTTAGTTTGGTTTGCTCCTTGTTGTCGAAGTGTGTGTTATCACCATGCCAAGACTGAAAGAGCCCTCTCAGGTCCTCACAAAGGAGGCTTAAGAAGCATAGTAGTCTGAGAATGGATTTAAACACATTTTCAAACAATTGGTAATCATACATTCCACTGTCTGGTAGGTCATCTACAAGCTGCCCAATTATCATCTTGTCCAGGCTGAGCTGCCCCAGGAGGTTCCAGCCAAGAGGAGGATGCAAGATTCTGAAACAAGACTCTAAAACCCCAGAATTTCAAGGCAAAACTTACAGGTTGCTGTCAAAATGCTTGAGTCTACCATTACTAAGAGGTTCTGGAAATTAGATCTACGTGGGAATTGTTTCAGGAGGAAGCAAAAAAGAACTTCACGACAAGACTACAGTTTTTTCCATGAACAAATAAGCAAATAGCAGGACTTGGTCTGGTCAGACAAGGCAAAGGTAGAGTTATCTGGCCACGATACCAGAAGAAATGTTTGGTGAAAACCAAAAACAGCAGAAGGACCTGATACCAACTGTAAAACATGGTGGTGGACATGGCAGTAGGGCCTGGGCAGCTCACAATCATAGAATCCGCTATGAGTTCATCATTGTAGCACAGGGTGCTTAAGGATATCGTGGGACCATTCATCAGAAGACTGAAGCGCAACCAAAAGGGGGATAAAAATCAAATAAATAAATCCTTTAAAATACGAGGTTGAAAATGCAGTCTCTATCATCTCGATCTCGGCACACCCTTCTTTCTCCCCGGCTCACCCATAACTCGCAGCCATGAACTCCTTCAGCCAGCCTCTGTCTTGGCCTCCTTCCGGATGTCACTGCCAGACCGTCTGAGGTCAGCTCTCTTCCCTTCATCTTTTGCGCTCCCACAGTCGCTCCCTGATCCCTCGGGAGGACACCTGCCCTGCTCACCCCACTCACTTGAGCTTTCAGTGGGGTGAACTAGCCCCTAGACTAATGCTTCTTCGCAGGGCCCCAGCTCGTTCGACTACCTCTTTTCAGGTGGCCAGATCCTCCTACTAAGACTGCTCTTTACTGTTCATTAACCTCCTTTTTCTTTTTTCCTCTATCCATCTATATTCTTCCATTCATTTTTTCCCCCCAACCTGGTGTCGACCCGTATATATACACCCCTGAGTACCTCCGTGGGCGCAGCACCTTAATCACACACCGCAGGAAGCCAATGAGTCAATCGAGAACGACTGCACCCACACGTGCAAGTGCGACTCGCTCCAACTACCCCATTAACTCCCTGCGGTCATGCAATCGCGCCCATGAAGAACAGCACGGCTATACAGATTTAAAACCTGGCCTTTTTTTATTGGAAGCCGCGCACCCGCTATACCACAGGGGTGTCTGGAATGTCCAAGTCAAAGCCTGGATCTGAACCCCATTAAGATGCTGTGTGA
>JANRMT010027041.1:21336054-21355716 GCA_026402145.1 Polypterus bichir lapradei | reverse complement strand
CCCTTACACTCCAAATCGTAACCTTAGATCTTCAAATGAGTGTCTGCTTAATATTCAGAGAGCTAAATTTAAAAGAAGTGATGAGGTGGCCTTCTGCTGTTATGCACCTAAAATCTGGAATAGCTTACCAACAGGAATTTGCCAGGCTAATTCAGTGGAGCACTTTAAAACACTGCTGAAAACACATTACTTTAACTTGGCTTTCTCATAGCTTCATTTTAGTTTAGTCATTATACTCTTTATATGCATTTAATTATCAATATCATTCCTGGTGGCTCAGTAATCCATACTAAGCCCTACTCTCTCTTCTGTTCTTTTTCTGGTTTTCTATGGTGGTTGATCTGCACCACCACCACCTGATCAAAGCACCATGATGTCCCTACATTAAAGGCCAGAAGTCCACATGACCATCATCATCAAGTTCTACCATGTGAACCCTGAATACAATGAGGACTGATTGAGGTCATTGATGTTAGGTAGAATGTCTAGATGGGGCTGGGTGGTCTCGTGGCCTTGGAACCCCTGCATATTTGATTTTTTTCTACTGCCATCTGGAGTTTTTTTTTATGTTTTTTCTGTCCTCCCTGGCCATCTGACCTTACTTTTATTCTATGTTAATTAGTGTTCCCTAATTTTATTTTCTTATATATTGTGTCCTTTTTTTCTCTTTCTTCATCCTGTAAAGCACTTTGAGCTACATCATTTGTATGAAAATGTGCTATAGAAATAAATGTTGTTGTTGTTGTTATGGAGAGGTGCGAAGGGATTTAAGGTGTGCCGGGATTATGAGTTTTTTCATAGTCTTTAGGGATTCTAGTGTTAATGACAACCTGCTCCAGATCACTCTGGACCTCAGACTGAGTCAAAGGTTTACCTTCCAACAGGACCCAAAGCAAAAACAATAACAGGCTTAGCAGCAACTCTGGAGATGTCTTTGAGTGGCCCAAGTAGAACCAGACTTGAATCCAATTGAACACCTAAAAACAGTCCGCTGTCAGTGTCCATCAAACCTAGAAGAATGGCAGAAATTCCCTAAATCCAGGGATGTGAAGCTTGTCGCATCATACCCATGAAGTCTCCACACTTGAATTGCTACCAAAGATGGTCCAACGATGGACTGAATAGACTAGAGAGTCTGAATACTTGCGTCAATGGGAGATTTCTGCGCACTTTACTTGTATGTTTCTGTTACCAGATTGCATGAAGCTAACTCTTTTCTGTTTGTCTGTGTGATTGAGCCCTGAAAAGGACCAGCATGCTTTTTCACATTTCACCCAGTACAATAGCACTAATAACAATACAGATATTTTTACTTCAAAAAGACAAGTATGACGTTAGGTTAATTTCAAAAGTAATCAGAGTATGTAACACATGATACTTTTTATTTGTTGCACTGCGGCTCTCGAGATTGTGTTGCGTGTTTAGCACTGAACGCTCAACTCATCAACATAAGTGTACCGATATTTGAAATATTGAGACAGATTATTTCAGCCAGGAGAAGGATTAATACGATCACTCGAAAATTTGCCTCTGGAAATTTATCTTGTGGACTCTGAATGTGTGTGTGAGGCAAATACATGAACAAGCTGACTGAAAAATCCATAACAGTAACCCGATTATAGGTGTACATGGCCACGTAATCGGACGAAATCTACCTCCGTTATCCAGGTTCCTCTGAGGTCAATAACCCGATTTCTCAAACTGGAATAAGAGTTTACATGGCATTTCAGAAATCAGGTTTCTATGAATAATCAGGTTATTGAGGCGCAAGTAAACACACTGACTAATGAGCCTGATGTCAGGAAGAGAGTTTAGGGTGACGACTCCCTGTATGGAGAAAGAAAAGAGAAGGGTGATGGGGGGGGGGGGGGGTTTGAGAAGGGGCAGCTTTGTGATATTTGAGATGAGCAGTCAGTCTTCTAGTTTGGTAGATCCAGCTAGGCAGTGGAGTTTGTTTTAAATTTCTACAATTGGTGATCTCTTTAGTTTAAGAATGATGCTCTTCTGAAGGTTCAGATACAATCCTAGTATTCTGAAAATGATTCCAAATGTGCTCATCCAGCTATTGCCAACTTACAAAGAAATCCACAAAGCCACTGACTTTTGTAGTTTACATTATTATGCCATCAGAGTGCAATAGTGTATACTGCACAAGAGCTGTAGGCCGTGTAGGCTGTGTACGCCATGCGCTTAATCTTTAGAGTCCTTCATCCTGACGGCTGGTGACAGTTTAACATTCAAGTAGGACCAGCTGTACTGTGACACAATGAAACAATGAAGAAAAAAAAAAAAATTGGCTTATACAAGTGGCTTTTTGGATTTTTGATTAGAGTGCAGCAAAATGACTTTAAAGATCAAGAGGGCGTTTGAATTGATTACTAAATGACTGGCCGTGATAATCACTATAATAATGAAAAACACAATGCACAATTCAAAGGCACTTCAAATGGCTAGCAAAATAATGTTTCAAAATAAAAAGTCTTTACTAACTTTCATGTAGGCAAAGTCAAAAGTTTTGCCTTTGCTGGGATGCTCTCAGCCCCGCCATTACTAATATTGGACAAATTTATAATTATCAATAAACAAAAGATATAGATTGGTACATAGACCAACATGTGAAAATCACTATATAAGAGAAATGTAAAAGGTACTATATATTAGATACAAGGGATATCCAGAAAAAAAGGTTACAACAGCTGTTAAAAATCCAAAAATGAATATATTTCAACCAAATTTACAGGGTATGTTCCAAAATATGTGTTTATTTCTCAACATAATCGCCGTCAACTTCGATGCACTTCTTCAGCCTGGGCACCAGCTTTTTTATACCCTCGTCGAATATGCTCCGCTCCACCTCCGAAAGCCACTTCTCCACTGTCTCCTTCACCTCCTCATCGCTGGAAAAACGTTTCCCACCCAAGAATTCTTTCACAATTCTTCCACAAGCTGACGATGGATCTCGGCCGCGGATTCACGACGCAAAGTGAGGAACTTGATGACCGAACGAATCTCGCATCGGCGGTAGGTGGAGGAAACGGCCTCAGCAGAGGTTGACAAACTCGCTTGCTGTGATGACATTTCACAACTGACTGACGCGGTCCTGGGCTTATTTTGACCGTTAGGACCCCCTTACACGCAGGTATGCCATCCTTCGAAAAAAAAAAATTCCCTGCACCCTCCAGGGCACTTGTAACCTTTTTTTCTGGATATCCCTCATAGATGATAGATAGATAGATATGAAAGGGACTATATAATAATTTTTTAAATTTTTAAAACAACCTTTATTGTGAACATAAGAAACATCAACATAATAATATACACAGTCAAATGACAAAAAAGCCAAATTTTAGAATAAACAACAGAGCCATACATCAGACCCCCACTACTCCCCCTTTACACTCCTCCTACTCTGCACATTAGTAAGAAAATCAAAAGTTAATTAATTATAACACAAAGACCACCATTACTCCCCCTTTACACTCCTCCTACTCTGCACAACTACTGTATATAAAAGATAGATAGATAGATAGATAGATATGTGAAAGGCACTAAATAATAGATAGATAGATAGATAGATAGATAGATAGATATGAAAGGAACTATATAATAGATAGAGAGACATGTGAAAGGTGTTAAGGGTGTAGAGAGTTGACAGCCCATCCAGTGGTTGCTCTTACTCTATCAATAATGTAGCCTAAATAGAACTGGAAAGAGAACAACCCTGCCCTGGATGAGTGGATAATTAAGATGGATGGATGGATCTTTCTTACCTGCTTAACCAGGTCAGGGTCACACTCACTTCTGCTCATGTTACATTGGTGACATAATGAGAACAACCACTAGATGGGCTGTCTACACTCCAGACACAACCACACATCCATAAACTCATTCACGCCAGGCAAGTGCAGAGACATCAACCTAATCCTGCTTATATTTGAGACAGAAATCCATCCACCCAGCCATTCATCTTTCTTACTTGCTTAATCAGGGCAGAGTCACACTCAGTTTTCTCAGGTTTTCTCTCACAACTCAATAATGAACAGGTTTCGGTTATCTGGTGTCTCTGCACTGTCCTGGCATGAGTGACTTTGAGGATGTGTGATGGTGTCTGACATCCAAAGGGTGAGCAGCACATCCAGGTTGTTCTCACTTTGTGACTCATTTAGCGTGAACATAATTGAGTTAAACTTGCCCTGACCTGGTTAAGTGGGTAAGGAAGATGTATGGATTTCCCAAAAACAAATTAGCTTAACAGATTTCTCTGCCCAGGCCTGACATGAGCATGTTTGTATGTCTGGTGTGTGGTGTGTTGTCCGCCCAACCAGAGGTTGTTCTTACTACTGGAGCAGCAAGTGAGTCAAGGTGCTGATCTGGAGAGAGCGAGTCCTGAAAATGGACGGATAAATATCAACATTAATGACACCAAATTGCCAGGCAGCTGGTGGGTGTGGCATTGGTATAATTAACCGGCTAATTAACACTGAGCTCATCGCTTGAGTTCAAACAACAACAAGAAAACAACAGACGGCAACAACAATGGCTGGAGCTCACGATGGCATATAATTAAAGAAAGCAGACGGCTTCACGTAGCAATTTGAATTTCTCGGAGTTCGTTTGAAATTACTCCTGGATCCACTCTGTTGAATGGATTCCGACAATAATGGAGTGTTGAGTAAATGAGTAACAACCACAGACAGCAGCCCGACTGTCTGCCTGCTTATGATAATAAAGAAGTCAATGCGCACAGAGCTCAGTGATGCCATTGAAAGCAAAAAAAAAAAAATGCTTCCTAGAAGTTCGGAGCAGGAGACAAAGGGGGGGAGGATAAAAAAGCTGATTCAGAAATCGCTTTAAAGGAAGAGGAAGCAAAGTGATATTTAAGTCATTGATTCATGAGATTACATTTCATACAACTGCTGAGGCAGACAGATGAATATATTGCTTCATTCCCTGAAGTACTGTATACATTCGTAGTTTTTTTCTTTATTTTAAGCTTTGCATATGTTATTTTCAGACAATGTATTCAAATGAATTTAAATGCCAAGGTGTGTTATATTTTAACTTGCAGCCTAGAAATGGATTAAGAAGGTTTAAAATAAAGTAAGCACCACAGATGGAGTCTGATTAGGCTGACCGCTAATTCTCAGTATGTCAAGTCATTTTCTGACCTGTTTAATCCAGACCAGGGTATTGGGGGGGGGGTGCTGGAGCCCATCCTAGCAAGCACAGGGTGCAAGGCAGGAATACACTCTGCAAAAAGCACCAGTTCATCACAGGATGAAAACACACACACACACCAAGGCATTGGCAATTCACCTAAACTGTTGAAACACACGTGCGCATGGGAGGCAGCTAAAGGGCCTGAAAGAAAGTAATTCCACGCCCAACCAGGGGGTGGCGGAGTGCACTGACTCATTTTCTCACTGTCCTGCAGACTGTTCACAGGAAATCGTCATTTCCAGTTCCGGCCCCTTTGATGATGTCACTTCCTGTCCTGAACCCCATGGAGGAGGACCCTTCTAGTTTCCGGCCCTTTTGATGATGTCACATCTGGAACCGAGCCTATGGAGGAAGATACTTGCAGTTCCGGCCCCTTTGATGACATCATATCCTGTTTTTTTGACATTGAAGCTGCCATCTAACCACCAGTGAATCAGATCTGTGTTGGACTCGGACTTGTGCACATATCAGTGCAACATATCCTAACCCATTTGCAGCGTGGAATTAACTCCCGAGGAAGTTCAACCAATCAGTCTTTATTTACCGGTGAGTACATGGATTCTACATTGCAAGGCAGAAGAGTAAAGTTCCGCTTTTTCAGTTGGCTTTTTAAATTTTATCCCTCCCCCTTCCTAATAAAAAAGCATAATATCATTTACCTACGCATTACATTTTATAATGTACAAAATGGCCAACCATTTCTGTTATGTGTATCTTGCAGATTAGGCCCTAAAGAATGAAAGGTCATCTTTCCTGTGTCTAACAGACGCGTTTCTAAAAGGAAGTTGCCCTCGGTCAGCTTACTGCACCCTGTCTTATGAATAACCTGCCGTTAGAGCAACACAGCTTCTAACCCTTAGTAGCTTGCAAGCAGTTAAATTTTCTTTCACAGTAGCCAGGGAGAATATAATGGTGGCTGCCCCAAACCTTTCTTTGACTTCTTGGTTTCATTATCTGTGACAATGCGTATCTTCAGACAGTGGGAGGAAGCCCACACACGGGGAGAAAATGCAAACTCCATGCAGGGAGGAGCCGGAAATGCAAACCCTGGTCTCCTCCATGAGAGGCTACAGTGCTACAACTGCACCACCCTGATACCCCTTCTCAGTTTGTGCCAAAGGCTGGTAATTACAGACGTGAACACATTTGTTGGTACCCTTACAACTCATTGGAAAAGTGCTGTATGTCTCCCGCAAACTGACGAAATGAAAATTGTCCCCTGTACACCTACAGGCCTTTGACATGTTATTAACTAAAGCAAAGCAAGTGTGACAAGAGATCAAGTGTTGCTTATTCTACAAAGAGATTCTAAAATGGCATGGACACATTTGTTGGTACCCCTAGAAAAGATCATAACTAATTGGATTAGGAGTGTGTAAATGGATGGACGCTAGGGGTCGCTGTTGCCCCTTAAACCCAACAGGCCGACATACAGGACGCAGGGTAAAAGCACCAAGAAGATATCTTTTAATTATTTTCTTTCTGCACAGTGCATCCAAAGCACCACAGCCACAATAAACACAATACTCTTTCTCCTTCACACCTCCCAGCAAGCGCTGTCCATCTCCTCCCAACTCAGGCTCGCCTGCTGGGTCTTCAGCAGTCCTTTATATAGTGACCCAACCTGGAAGTGTTTCTGTTCTTCCTTCTACGTGACTTGCCAGCACTTCCATGTCAGATGGAGAACTAAAGTTCTTTAGTCAGCCTGGAAGTATTTCGGGGCTCCTGTCCACGTGATCCATTAGTACTTCCGGGCTATAGGGAAAGTATGACTACCCCGGTCCTTCAACAGCTCCCCCTGGCAGCACCCACAGCACCCAACAGGGCTGTGAAACCAAACTCCAAGTCCCAGGATGCCCTGAGGGAATCTGGGACACTGCTATACTCCAGGGGAGATGCTATCTAGCGTCTTGGCGGAGGTAGTGTCCAAAAGTTGCTGCCTTCAGCCCTCTTTTCCTTCTCATGGTGTCCCAGCTCTGTTGAGCTGCTGGCCGTCCATCACAGAACGATTTTTCAAACTAGCTGTTTTCTTGAATTCGTATCCCACATGTCTCCAATCGTGCAATCAGTCATTCAGCCGATTTAAATGGAGAAAAGTCGTCACTCTGATGTGTGGTGGCATCGTGGGTCCCAAACTGAACTTGGACTAGAGAAAGCAAAGGAGAGAGTTGTGTGAGGAGATCAGAAAGAAAATGACAGACAAGCATGTTAAAGGCAAAGGCTAGAAGATCACCATCTACAAGCAGCTTGATGTTCTTGTGACAACAGTTGAAAATATTATTAAGATGTTTAAGGTCCATTGGACTGTAGCCAGCTTCCCTGGATGTGGCCACAAGAGGAAAACCGACCTCAGAATGGGCAGAGGGATAGTGAGAAAGGTAGACATAAAGCCAAGGACAGCTTCCAAAGAGATACAAGCTGAACCCCAAGGTCAAGGTCCATCAGTTTCTGATCGCACCATCCATCGCTTTTTAAATGACAGTGGGCTCAATGGAAGAAGGCCCAAGAGGATTCCACTGTTGAAAGAGAAACAAAATAAAAAGCCAGGGTGGAATTATTAGTTAAATGAATGTTGACAAGCCACAACACTTCTGGGAGAATGTCCAGTGGATAGATGAGAAAAAACTGGAGCTTTTTGACAAGTCACATCAGCTCAATGTCCACAGATGAAAAAATTAAGCTTTCGAAGAAAAGAACACCAGACCTGCTGTGAAATATGGAGGAGGCACAGTTATGTCTATGTTGCATCTGGCATGGGGGGCCTTGAGTCTGTACAGGGAACAGTGAAATCTCAAGACTATCAAGACATTCTGGAGTGAAACGTCCTGCCCAGTGTCACAAAGCCCTGTCTCAGTCGCATGGATCCTTCAACAGGATAAGGAGCCAAAACACACAGCTAAAAGCACACAAGAATGGCTAAGAACACAACACTGGACTGTTCTGACATGACCTTCTATGAGAATTCTGACTTGAATTCTATCAAACAACAATGGAAAAAACAGAAACGTGCAGTCTGAGGAAGACCCCCCTTCACTCTGACACAGCTAGAGCAGTTTGTTCAGGACGAGTGGGCCAAACGACCCGTGGACAGGTGCAGATGTCTCATGGAATCGCTTGTTTGCAGTGATGGCGACTAAAGATTGTGCAACAAAATATTAGGTGAAGGGTCCCATCATTTTTGTCATTATTTGAAATATTCTATTGAATCAAAACTCTGAAGCAAAGTCTTATTTTTGTGAAATATGGAATAAGCAATGATGGGTGCCAATCACTGCAAATTCTTTCACAGACGTTTGTGGCTCCTTATTTCATCGTGGAGGGGTACCAAGAAAGTTGTCTATTTCTGTAGCACTTGGACACTGGTGGGAGGCAAGGATGAAAGTGGCCAAGCATAATTACCAGAACACTGGTTACAAAAACTGCTAAATTATTCCATTAGTCAAGGGTAACATTCTGAAAATACAAAACAAAAATGGCTCATTCACTGACTGAAAAGTACAGTCTCAGAAATGACCCCAAAAACCATACGTCACGAATATCAAAACTTCATAAAGATGGAATGTATGGTTTAGCTACCATCTGCAATCCTCTTGTATCCATTGCCAGGCCACAAAGATGTACAACCTGACTATATGAGCAGCTGACACAGTGTTATGGGTAATAATAAATGAACCACGTGGAGTTCGCTTTGTTGTGAGTAAAATGACTGGAAACTTCACTGAACTAGATGAAATGCATTGGAGTCAATGGGAAAGGAGGAACTGAATTAGTTTTGAGTGGATTATAATGGTGCGATGGTCTTTTAACCTCCTTGCCACTGCGTGACTCAGGCATGGAGTTCTATGTAATTTCGGTTAAGCCCGAGTCAGGCTTGGCGTGATGTGTAATGATGCGCTTTATAGTCTTAAGTCTGAATAACTGTCAGGACAGTATTCTGCTGCCAACTTCTTCTTCTTCTTCTTTTGGTTGCTCCCATTAGAGGTTGCCACAGTGGATCATCTTGTTCCATATCTTCCTGTCCTCTACATCTTGCCAGTTACACTCATCACCTGCATGTCTTCTCTCACCACACCTATAAACCTTCTCTTAGGCCTTCCTCTTTTCCTCTTGCCTGGCAGCTCTATCTTTAACACCCTTCTCCCAATATACTATATATACTCGCAGATAAGTTCTCCCACGGATATGTCAGGGCTTGATTTTACAGTATAATTTACAGTATTTTATAATGTCGGTCATATAAGTCGAATGTGGAAAACTCACGTTACTGATCCAAGAGATTACGATATGCTAACACCCACCTGAGAGAGTAACCACGCAGCACAGTGCCTTTTTTTTCAATGTGGGTGCGGCAATGCGCTGTATCAGCATGAACTCCTAACCCCTCTCTGTCTCTGTTGTGCCTACATGACCACACGGTAATACCCAAACTATTCAAAAGTGACGTTTGCACTGATTTGTGTTTTTTGTATCTCCCACCCTCATACACCTTTATCGTAAGAGCATCCCTTATCTACGATGGAGCGTTTGATCAGAAGAAAATATGAAGCTGGTTTTAAATTAAAAGTCGTTGATGTGGTGAAAGAAATTGGTAACTGTGCTGCTGCAACAAAATTCGATGTGTCTGAGAAACTGGTGCGAGATTGGAGGAGGCAAGAAGATTTAAAATTTAAGTGTCACATTTTTGAATGGGCATATAAGTCAGGGTCTGATTTTATGATTGATTTTTCACGTTTCAAGACCCAACTTATACACGTGTAATATACAGTACCCAGCATGTCTCCTCTGCGCATGTCCAAACCATTGCAATCTCACCTCTTTGAATTTGTCTCCAAACCATCCAACCTGAGCTGACCCTTTAATGTCCTCATTTCTAATCCTGTCCATCCTTGTCACACTAGTGCAAATCTTAACATCTTTAACTCTGCCACCTCCAGCTGCTCCTGCTGCCTTCTAGTGAATGAAATAATATCATGCCAAAAAAAATATTTATATTCTTTCAGCCACTTTATGATTACTATAAGGTAACTCATTAATATTCATTAATATGGAGGATGAAAGAAAAACACAATGGCTAACGAAAAGTCGAGAAGACAGTTTTAGAACAAACTGAAAAGAAACCATTACTCCAATTGAGCAACAGTTATGCCAACGTGAATTGGTCATCAGACGTTGAAGCAGAAAGTGATACTGAAGCATGATTTGGTATTCTACGACTGAACCGCCTGATATACCTGGAGAAATTTCAACACACTGTAACAGTAGCTACTGTCACGCTTGGGTCACAGAGTTGCACAGATACACACAAGACATTCTAGAGACAGAAACGTTATTCAAACACTTCAAACAAACATAAGTCCCTTTCAGGAGTGAACTGGGCTCTGTGTGTACCCGGAGGGCACAACTCCGTCTCTCAATTAAAAGAATAGAAAATCTTCCTTTTCATAGGGGCGTGCCTCGGGAACGAGACCCTCAACATGAGCAGATGATGTCTGGGGGGGTGGGGAGAGAGACAAAGCAGTGAGACCAAAGGACAGCTGCTGTACAGGCTTTTAAATGTTTGATGTGCCGCGCGGGGTGCAGATCAACAACAACAACATTTATTTATATAGCACATTTTCATGCAAAAAAAATGTAGCTCAAAGTGCTTTACAAAATGAAGAAATAGAAAAATAGAAGACACAATAAAAAATAAAAATAAGTCAACATTCATTAACATAGAATAAGTAAGGTCCGATGGCCAGGGTGGACAGACAAAACAAAAAAAAAAACTCCAGACGGCTGGAGAAAAAAAATATTAAAAAAAATAAAATAAAAAAATAATTTTACGTCACAGCAACAGCAGCAAGCCAGCAGCTGAGCGAGCAAAGAGGGGGTAAACAACTGTATTTGTTTCCCATTGAATCACCATTTAAGAGGGGGTTTTGGAGGAGCAACCCCGTCTCCTTGGGGTGCATTCAGCCCCCCATTCACAAAATAATTGTGATTGAGTGCTAGAGCAAGCAAGACGATAGCCCCCTATAGGCACTGTTCACAATGTGGCAACTGTCAATGTTCATTTTAGTGGAAATGTGGAAGTTACTAAGCCTTGTAATGTGAGCCACGCTTTTGCAAGGACCTTACAGCCCCGCTAAAGCAAGCCTTCTACCCCACACACCCCTACAGGACACCACAAGGGACGTGGTTGTCTGTCTTTTCCAAGTCCATAAAATACATGTAGATTGGTCAGGTATTCTTCTAGGAGTTCTTCAGAATCCTTGTGAGGGTGAAAAGGTGGTCCAGTGTTCCGCGACTGAGACAAAATCGTCATCGTTCCTCCTGAATTTGAGGTTCAAACCAATAGCAGGACCCTTCTTCATTAAAAGAATATTTAATAGTATTTACTTTTTAAGTATAACCACCACACATACTGTAAACCTGTCATTTCTACACAGCTTTTACTGTTAAGTAAGAAAATCATTATACACTTGGTACATTGTGGGCGTTGGCACAATTTGTAGCGCTGCCTACTAAATTGCTCCTTTAAAAGATGGTGCAGGAAATTTGCCATTGTTATTCATAATATGCTCTGAAACAGTAGGCCTGACGCATTGATTTTCTATGAAAGGTTGAGACTACCCTTTCATGCTGGTTTCAAAGACCTCTTCTTTTGGTATTATGTATGCACAGGCACCCTGCCTGGTGTTCATCAGTAGAAGCGCTCCCTGGATGTCAGTTGGGCTTTTAATATGCCTTGTGAGCGACTTTCCTGTATCACTGCATTTACATTCAGTACCTATCAACTGTTAATGTCACCCTGACAGTCCTCTTGGACGTGACTTTATCCATTATTCAGGTTGAAGGACATGAACACACCAGGCTAACTTGTCGTACCATCCACGCTTTGAGGGCCTCAAGGGTCTCTCTTATAAAGCTTTACTGAATCTCCAGCTGAATTTCAAACTGTGAGGAGTAAGGTGGGCCTGCTACAGCCAGTTTGCCCACCTGCTGTCCCCTGAAATATTGTTAAACAGGAGAGCTACCATAACAAGTCGAAAGATCAATAGTAAAACAAGTCACTCAATCAAAGGATTTGCACTTCAGGAAAGAGAAAATGTCACTTCTTAACTGGAAAGAATGAGATGATGTGGCAGCGTGACAACTATGCCAGGGCGCAAGGGGACAAAGATAAACTCAGATACAGCCAGCCTTGAAGAAGTGGGTTGATTTGCATGGAAAAGTTGAAAAAGGGTCCAGGTTCAAATGCTGTCTTGGAATACAGGGTGCTGTACCTGAACCCTGAATAAATGCCTGGGAGGACAAAGTGTACAAAATACCAGTCATTTATTCAAAACACCCTGTTAGTCCAATTCAGGATTATTGAAGGCCAGAGGCAATCCCAGCACCACAGGGTTATGGTTGGCAATACCACTGAGCAGGGTGCCAGTCCATCACACACACACACACATACACACAGGATCAGTCTAGCTTTAGCTAGAATTCATTCATGATTTTACTAGCTTACATCCATCTCTTGGGTTTATAATTGACATTTCCGCTACAACTCTATCATTTTAGATGACTTTCCAGGACTTCAGACCCCTGTTTATTTCAAGCCTACTGACTCACAGTTACCTTCTCTACAGCTCCATCCATCCCTGATTTACTAAAAACTATTAGTTGTCATCCACAGCTCCTTAGAGTCTGCTGCCTCTGCAGTGATGAGGTTGACTTCAGTAGTGAAGCACTCAGGATGAGGAGTTTCTTCTTTGATACGAATACCCTTCTCATATTGTGGACAGGGACCTCAATCAAGCTAGGATCAGACATCCACACTAAGTCAGAACCCCAACTTCGCACGGGTCTTTCCATTCCTCCCTGTCACTTTATCTCACCCGCAGGTCATCAAACAAACTTTCCTAATTTTGCAGACTGCTCCTTCTACAGAAACCTCGTTTCCTAAACCTCCCTTGGTCTTTTTCCCTCAACCACCTAACCTACACAAACATCTTGTTCACATTCCTCACCAGGAACGTTGACCTGTAACAGAAACCGTTGTATCACTTGCAAAATATATCACCAACAAAACCCTTGTATCTGGTCTCTTTGGTAAATACAATATTAAACGACAGGTCTCTTGCCAGTCTAAAAATCTTATTTACTGCATTTCTTGTAGGACACGTTCAGCCATCCACAAAGAAATAGAGAGATGGCTTGCAGGTCGTTTCATGGAGGACACTCAAGCCATTAAAATCAAAGACCCTTCTGTAGAACACAATAAAAACTGTGGAATAACAATTATAATTGAGCACTTAATTATAATGTTACACTGTATAACATAGTAAGTTCAAGGTAGTAACACCTAGTTACTCTGTAATTATACAGGTAATTACATGGTAAGTACAGCATAATGTAAGAACGCCTAATCTAAAGTGTAACCAACTTAACACTAGAATCCCTGAAGCCTATGAAAAAACTTGAAATCCCGGGCCACCTTAAATTTCTTTGCACCTCTCCATTAGCGTCTTTTGTTTTGCAAATGTGTCGATCAGCACAGGCAGCAAGCAGTATGCTATCCCATCTCTCTGCTGCCGCAGCTCAACTCGGGCAAAAAGTTTTCCCAGCTCAAGTCTTCTTTGTCATGGTGTGAGGTATCTGGAGTTGTATAGGGTACATAATACATCATTATTTGGAATACATGCATTTCACATGTTCCATGTCTACAAGTATCTTATATATAAACATCTATGCGTGAAATTATGTGTGTCTGTCTGTCCGGCCAGAAATGCAAGGCTACAGCATGAAGCTGAAAGAGCCAGCCACAAGTTAAAGAGTCGGAAGAAGAAAGGAGTCCGAGGCTACAGCATGAAGCTGAAAGAAAGCATCCTCTGTCGCCAAAGTGAAAAGACAAACGAGAGAGAAACTTGCTTGGCTGCTGACAGACAAGGGGTTTGGGGGAGGCAAGCCCGTCCGGCAAAGCAAAACCGCAGACTCTGCATTTACATTTTTTTTCTGAATATTTCAATAGTTTCTAGGAGCCCGGGCTTTTTACAGCACGGGCTTACACAGCTAGTATATACAGTACATAATATAATATATATAAGTGACATATAAATGTTTTTCATATATAAAGACCATTACAAAACATAATCACAAACAGAACTTTGCAGGATACCTTTGCAAGCGCGTTATGCCCTATTGTTTGGTTGAAGGACATGCATGTGGCAGAAAGACTGACAGGACCAACTCCAAACTCTTGCTGCATTCAAATGGTGCCATCTTTCGCCTTTAACCCTGGTGCAGCTGCGTTGTTCTTATATGTGAGTGGATGTTTCTTGCGGGGAGGGTTTCTGTTCTCTTTCTCTGATGTAGAATCCTCATCCTCATCTTAGTTCACCTCTGTTATAGCATGTCTTTATTTGAAAAGAGCAGTATCAGATCGGGGCGACTGTAAACGTGACTGAGAGAATAAAACTGAATACAAATAAAAAACAGTAACCTTTACAAATACCATAAATTTACACCAGCTGTTACAGACTCAAATCAAATGTATGTTTTTATTTTATAACTAGCCGTCCCCCATGGCTCCACCCGTGTAGTAGTGGAACAGGACTAACTTTAAAGATCAATAAACAAACAGGTATTGCTAGCTAAGTGGAGGAAAGGTACACTCCAAAACACAGAAGTACACTGACTCAAAAGGAGGCTGGCGCTTGAGTGAGGAGGGCCCTGATCAGCTCCCCACTCCTGATGTCATGCTTCCCCCTCCCCTCAGCTCGCAGGCACTGTCTCGGATTAGCTGGAATATATCTAACAAATCATCGAACTATGATTCTTAACGCGATGAGAAAAGTAGTAAAATCAACTGGAATGTTCAAACAAATTATAGAAAAAAACCTGATCTAAATCCGTTAAGTAGTTCTCTCGTTCGCTAGCTAAGCGAAGATAAGATAAAAGCCCCAAGGCTGGCCCATGAGTGAGGAGGGCCCTGCCCCCCTTCCTTCAGCCCACTGCGTCTCTCTCAGATTCGTACAAATAAATCGGTACCGTAAGCAAACTATGATTCTTAGTGCGATGAGAGAAGACGCGAAATCAACCAGAACGTTCAAGCAAATTATATAAAAAAATCCGATAAGTAGTTCTCTCGTGAAAAGCAGACATACAGACAGACTTTGGATTTTATATATAGAGAGATAGCAACAATAAGAGCAGCTCACTACTCAAAACGGTAATTCTGGGAAGCACCCAGAAGCAAAGCTGCAAGCTCTTGATTATGAGTCAGCAGTTCTTACTGCTGCACCACCAAAGCAGTCGTGTCAGTGTCATACCCTAACCCGATTTCTTTTTCTTCGGTTATATTCTTGAATAAAGTGCATTTGTTTTGTTATACTTGTACCTTTTGTGAAAGTGTTTATTTGATATTTGGACTTCAGTCTTCACACGTTATACACTTCATGTCAAAATTTAGTCGTTAGTACTAACATGCAGAAAGTTTCTGTTTTAGTTATGTGTTAAACATTTCTTGTATTTCTCGGATTTCTTGTCATCCTACATTTACCCAGATCATTGTAGACACAGAACACACATGAAATGCATGTGTTCCAAATAACGATATATTATTTGCCTTATACAACTCCATGCACCTCACAACACGATAAAGGGAGTTGAGCTGGGAGACGTTTGCGACTGACTTCAGCTCCTTCGGGGTTGGTTCGGGGATGGGATAGCAGTCTGCTTGCTGCTTGTCCTGATCAAAACATTTACAAAACAAAAGACGCTAATGGAGAGGTGCGAAGGAATTTAAAGTGGCCTGGGATTAAGAGTTTTTTTCATAGGTTTCAGGGATTCTAGTGTTCAACTTCTTTTTCTCAGGCATTCTTAACCACTTCACAAAAATCACAACTGCAGTACGGACAACGGAAGTGACTGAGCTGGCTGAGATTTCACCAGAAGTATGTCAATACTACTGAGTGCATAAAGCCTATGGAGAGGAAGAATGCATTGACATTAGCAACACCCTCTTGACTGGAGGTGGGATTGCTTACCTTTCCGGAGCCCTGAAGATGACTCCAAAGCACTCTTGCATGACAGGAGCCAAACTTTTTCCCCAGTGGGAGATTTATTTAGTGATCAAACTTGTACTTTGCTCTAGCTGGATACCTATTAAGTGAAGAACACAAGAGAATAAACACCAAAAGTAGCAATAAGGCTGCTGTCGGTCTCATCTTCTGTTTTTTCTGCATACAAATCACTGCCAGGGGTCACACTAAGACTGGCATATCTTAAAATTTGTCAGCAACTCTGTCATTATTAAGGAGGAGGATCTTCTTTTGACGGGCTTATTACGTGGTGTGATCACTCCAGTAAATCTCTCTACAGCCGAGCATATAGCTGTAAATTTTCACTGTTCCTCCTCCTCCGACAATAACAAAAGTGCAGACTGTAGAGAATGGTGAAGCACTATAAATATTTAGAGACAATAATCAATACAGAGACCACTGATCTGATTACGGAAGCACACAAATGGCTGTCTTTTCTAGGGCAATTGAATTATTTTAAAGCAGACAAAACTTTGATAACATTCTTTATAGATGTTTGATTCAGTTTATTGCTATATTTGTATTTGTACTGTAGTGGCAGAACACGTGGAGCCAGCCTGCCTGGGGTGACAGCGACTGTTCCAGAATTTGATAAAAAGTTTTTCTATATCCTTATGTAATTATTTAACTTTGGGATGTTTGATCATTTAGTCCCCTTCAATTTTCTCACAAGTTTTAAGCTGCAACCTTATGGTAAAATCTTTTCAATTCATTTCTCTTCATCAAGTAACACTCAAGACCCCAGAATGACAAAGCAAAAACAGGATATCATACATTTTTGCAAATATATCTCTCTATCATTAAAGGAAATCCTGAGACAAGACTTTTTCAAAGAGAGAATTTCAAGTCCCACGAGACAAGACTTTCGTCATGAGATATTTTCAAGTCAAGCCCTCCTGTCAACAATTTTCAACCACGCACACGGCCCTCTCACCTCTCATTCATGTGAATGCTTTTGACAGACGCTGCTCCTGCTCTCTTAGCTCTTATACATTTTTACGTTTTCCTCACTTTAAGTTCCCAATAAAAGAAGACTTATTATGTCCAAAGAATTTCATCCCGAAAGGTTATCAACAGAAGAAATGAGTACACGGGCAGTCCTAGCACCGAGAAACAATGAAGTCAAACAAATTAATGCGAAAACTGTCGATCATTTACACGGCAAATTGGTTAAACGCGTATCAATAGACTAGGCTGAAACAGTTGGTGGTTATGGTGCGGAACATGAAAACACCAACTTACAATCCAGAAGAATATCTACAACCGTTAACACCGTCCGGTCTTCCACCGCACGAATTACTGTAGAAAGAAGGATGTATCCAAGAAAGGTAATATGGTACGTCTTCCGCGGATAACATTACACAACAAATGAGATCTTGATATGCCATTCGTATTAAAACATTTACAGTTTCCCGTTAGAATAGCTTTTCCAAAGACAATTAACAAATCACAGGGACAAACATTACAAAAAAGTCAGTTTATTTATTAGAGAGAAAGAAACGAAATTCACTAACGGGCAGTTATACATTGCGTTGTCACGATGTAAGTCCAAACACAGAATCAAAATCCAATGCGATATTGACAAAAAGTTAATAAAAAAAAATGTTTTTATTGAAGTTTTACAGTAAAAGTATAAGTTTAAAAAGTATTTGTGTGTTAATTTCAAATCCAAACAGAAGAAAATTGTATAATGCAACAAATAACTCTAACGCAACATTAAACATAATTTACCTTCAAATTATTACATTTTATTATTTTTTACTATGGTTAATTACTCACTTTAATGTAAAATAGTTAGTTCAATTAAGCATATGAAACAATTCCCATGAAAATAGCAATCTGTTTAAATTGTACAACCACATCCCCATATGTGAGCAGCTGAACCGCAAAGAAGCTAGCACGTAGCGCAGGCACAGAGGTTGGCGAGCAATGCGAGCAGGGGGCAAAGCCCCCTAGTAAAAATAAAAAATTGAAATATGACATTGACATAAGTATTCAGTCCCCTTACTGTACTTCATTGACGCACCTTTGGTAATTGGAGCGATTACAGCCTGAAGTCTTCTTGGGTTTGACGTACCAAGCTTTGCACAACTAGATTTAAGGATTTTCTTCTCTGTAGATCCCCACAGGCTGAGGCTGTTGATGGCCACAGACAGCCATTTCCATGTTTCTCCAGACATGACAATTGGACTTTGTCTTTGTCTCTCAGGCTCTTTCACAGAATTGTCCCAAAGCCACTCCTGTGTTGTCTTTCCTTTGTCCTGTTGGACGGTAAAATCTGGCCTCAGTCTCACGTCCAGGTCACTCTGGAGCATATTGTCATTAAGAATATCTCCATAATTTGCTCCATTTAGGTTTCCCTCAAACCAGACTCATTTCCCAGTCCAGACCCCACAGTATGATGCTGCCACCACTGTGCTTCAATGTTGGGATGGTACAGTACAGGTGGTGAGTGGTGCCTGCTTTCCTCCAGACATGGCACTTAGAATTGAGGCCAAAATGTTCAATGCTGGTTTCCTTAGACCAGAGAATCATAGTCTGAGACTCCTTTAGGTGTCATTTTGCAAACTCTAAGCAGACTTCTTTATGACTTTAACTTTAGGAGGGGTCTTTTGTCTGGACCCTCTGTTATAAAGCCCAGATCAGTGAAGTGTTGCGGTAAGTTTCTCCTAACTCAACACAGGTTCTCTAGAGCTCAGGCAGAGTGACCATAAGGTGACCTCTCTCACCAAGGCCCATTTTCAACAATTTTTCAGTTTGGCTGGGCTACCAGCTCTGGGAAGAGTCATGGCTGTTTCAAACATTTTCCATTTAAGAATTATGAAGGCCATTTCAATGCTGTAGAAATATTTGTGTTACATTCCCTATGTCTGTACAGGCAATTTCTTTGACCTCATGACTTGGTTTTTACTCAGCTCTGGGACCTCCTATAGGTAGATATGCACCTTTGCTCATGAGCAACAAATTGAAATGATCACAGATAAGCGCCAGGCAAGCTGTGCAAACATCTCAGTGATGATCAATAGAATGGGATGCACTTGAGCCAGATTTCAATTGTCATAGCAATTGTCAAGAGTCAGAATCCTTGTGTCAATGTCAGATTTCAGTTTATTATAAATCAAATTTGCAAAAGCCAGTTTTCATGTTGGCAATCTTGATTTACCGAGTGTAGCCTGATGAGGGAAAAAAATAATTTAAATGATTTTAGGGTCAGGCTGTATAATAATAAAATATAAAAAAGTGAAGGGGCTGAATATCCATTCATTTATTTTCTAATCCCACTTTATCCTAAGCAGGTTAGTCTATCTATCTATCTATCTATCTATCTATCTATCTATCTATCTATCTATCTATCTATCTATCTATC
>JANRMT010027041.1:21310479-21321054 GCA_026402145.1 Polypterus bichir lapradei | reverse complement strand
TCACTGTTGCTGGAAAGTATGGCGGTAAGGAAAAGGACGAATTTGCTCAGGCTGGAGTAGTTCATTTTCTTCTATTTCGTTATATCTTTAAATGGTGTAGAGCCAGCATGAGATCTAATTTATGACTGATCACAGGCACATCCACACGTCATACAAATCAATTTTGGCCTTGGTGCAGCTTTCCAAGATTCACATTAAGAAAATGACAGAAAGATGGCTGGTTAGCAGTGATAGAGTGGGAAGGACATGTCATGAAATAAATAGGCAAATGTGAAAGAAGACTTCCGGACCTTGGAGGAATGGAGAACATGGAATCTCAGGAACATGTTTTGATCAGGTATCATTCTTGGTAGATGTCCGCTAAAAGCTTTGAAAGAGTCAAGCTTGCTCACAAATCAAATACACTAAGGTCAATCAGCGTTGGGTTATTAGCTGGGCCACAGTAGGGCAGTGTGGCATGGCACATACCTCTTGTATGGAGATGGAAACAAGCTAATTAAAAGCAAATAACAATCCATACAATCAAATCAAACATAACAAAACTAAAATCAATTAACAAAAAGCCACAGAGATGATGCCTTAGATAAATGTTCAAGCACACTATACTGGACTTTTTATTAAAGTATACAGAAATATAGAAATTAAAAGACTGATACATAGACTGAAAATGTTCAAGCCACATTTGAACTGCCAAGTGATCAAGTAGCTTCAATCAAGTGAAACTAAACTGACGTTTTTTCGAGCAAACCATACTGAATGGTTCAAATAAGTACTCAATCAAGCACTTCTGCTGAAATGTGTATTTAATACTTTGCATCTTTGAACTGAGACGAGTGAAATCTGCTAGGTATTGATTTAAACTCTGAATCTTTATTGATCTGGGTCTTCATCTTTGACTTAATCTCTCAAAATTGACCAAAAACCACCTTAAATGAGATTAGCATGGGAATCAGCCTGGAAAAAAGTACACAATTTCACAAGATGCATTTTAGCGTTTGCAAAACTCCACACAGGAAGCAACCAGGCAGGAAAATCAACTGTTTTTAGATTTCTTTTATGCCACTAGGGTTTTTGTTGAAATAAAATAATATTTTGGTTTTATGCTATTTTAGATTTTTCATTGGTATTTTGGTTTTCCTAACCATTTTTATTTATTTTTAATATTTTTATTTTGTATCGGCCCATTTCCTTCTTTACATGACACCAAAGACTCATCACTGGCCATGACTGTGACATAAGCAGTAGTTGGTAGCGGTCTAAATGGATGTGTTAGGCCTCACTGGATACACTTGGCACAGTTAACGGCTTTCTTTCAAGTTGGCCCAGCGTTTGCTTTGGTTTTGACTTCTGTTTTTCTCTCATTGCCAATGCCACTGGGAATCTGGCATCGACCATTTCCTTCCATCTGATTTTAATGTGCCCCTTGAGTTTCTTTGGCTTGAGTACCTTTTTGAGTTTTTGATTTCACCTGGCTTGGCCTTCACAATGATTCATATTTGTGTTAAGAAGTGAGGTGATGATTAGTGAGCAGCAGTATGGTTTCATGCCATAAAAGAGCACCACAGATGCGATGTTCGCTCTGAGGGTGTTGATGGAGAAGTATAGAGAAGACCAGAAGGAGTTACATTGTGCCTTTTTGGACCTGGAGAAAGCATATGACAGAGTGCATCGAGAGGAGTTGTGGTATTGTATGAGGAAGTCGGGAGTGGCAGAGAAGTACGTAAGAGTTGTACAGGATATGTACGAGGGAAGTGTGGCTGTGGGGAGGTCTGTGGTAGGAGTGATGTATGCATTCAATGTGGAGGTGGGATTACATCAGGGATCGGCTCTGAGCCCTTTCTTGTTTGCAATGGTGATGGACAGGTTGAGAGATGATTAGACAGGAGTCCCCGTGGACTGTGATGTTTGCTGATGACATTGTGATCTGTAGTAATAGTAGAGAGCAGGGTAAGGAGACCCTGGAGAGGTGGAGATATGCTCTAGAGAGGAGAGGAATGAAGGTCAGTAGGAACAAGGCAGAATACATGTGTGTGAATGAGAGGGAGGTCAGTGGAATAGTGAGGATGCAGGGAGTAGAGTTGGCAAAGGTGGATGAGTTTAAATACTTGGAATCAACAGTACGGAGTAATGGGGATTGTGGAAGAGAGGTGAAAAAGAGATTGCTGACCGGGTGGAATGGGTGAAGAAGAGTGTCAGGAGTGATTTGTGACAGATGGGTATCAGCAAGAGTGAAAGGGAAGGTCTACATGATGGTAGTGAGACCTGCTATGTTATATGCTGTGGACGCGGCCCGGACACAGACAGGCGGACATGTTGTAAAATACCACCACACGTTTATTATACAATTATTATTTACATTAATGGTCACCAAGACCCAATCACGTGCACAATACCCCAAACACAGTCCTGGCCACACAATGCCTTGTCCTCGGGCCGCCTCCACACTCTCCTCTTGCCTCGTCCTGCTTCCACCCGACTCCAGCCTCGAATGAATGGAGACGGCTCCTTTTATAGGGTTCCCGGATGAGCACCAGGTGTTCCCGGCATTCCTCCTCTGGCCACGCTCCAGCGTGGCGGAAGTGCCGGCTGTCCTCCCGGCTGCTCTCCGGGCGCCGTCATAAATCTTCCCCCCAGCACTTCCTGGTGTGGCGGAAGTGCTGGGGTAACAGGTCCCCAAGGCATTGGGGTGCCTCCTGGCGGTGACCACAGGCCCCTACAGGGTGGAGCTTCCATGCCCTGTAACCGTGGCCCCCAAAGCAACCCGGAAGGCAACCCCCACGTGATCCAGGGTGGGCACAGACCCACATCCGGTCCCTCATGATGTCCCGGCCGGGTCATGGCCCCCATGGCATCCCTGACGGTAGCACTGACCAGAAAGCAGGAGACAGAGCTGGAGGTAGCAGAGTTAAAGATGCTAAGATTTGCATTGAGTATGACGAGGATGAACAGCATTAGAAATGAGGAAATTAGAGGGTCCACTCAAGTTGGAAGGTTGGGAGTCAGAGAGGAGAGATTGTGTTGGTTTGGACATGTGCAGAGGAGAGATGCTGAGTATATTGGGAGAAGGGTGTTAAAGATAAAGCTGCCAGGGAAGAGGAAAAGAGGAAGGCCTAAGAGAAGGTTTATGGATGTGGAGAGAGAGGACATGCAGGTGATGGGTGTAACAAAACAAGATGCACAGGACAGAAAGTTATAGAATAAGATGATCCGCTGTGGCAACACCTAATGGGAGCAAACAAAAGAAGAAGAAGAAGCTGGCAGCAGAATACTGTCCTGATAGTTATTCAGACTTAAGACTATAAAGCACATCATTACACATCACGCCAAGCCTGACTCAGGCTTAACTGAAATTACATAGAACTCCATGCCTGAGTCACACAGTGACAAGGAGGTTAAAAGACCATTGCGCAACTATAATCCACTCAAAACTAATTCATTTCCTCCTTCCCCATTGACTTCAATGCATTTCATCTAGTTCAGTGAAGTTCCCACTCATTGGTGGGTGTAACAGAGCAAGATGCAAAAGACAGGACGATATGGAAGAAGATGATCCACTGTGGCAACCCCTAATGGGAGCAGCTGAAAGAAGAGGAAGTTTATAATCTCTTAATTTCAGTATTTTATAGAAGTGGGGCAACCATTTGGTTTAGAGACCTAGGCAGAGACTCTTCTTTCTAGTATTATGGATCCTGATTTTGCGGAAGCCTCTGTTCTACTTATTGTTGTTTCGTACAGATCTGCACCCCAACCTGCATTTGCTGTGGTAGCTGTAGTTTATAAGGAGGAACACTGTGCTCCAGTCCTGTCACTTGGCTTTACTGCAGAAATTGCGTCATATGCCCAAACACTTCTGTGGGCAAGGTGGGTGTTCTGATTGATCACCTTCTTTAATTTTCTGCTTCTTCATAAAGTGTTTGCATTATTCTATATGTCTGTTATGGGAATCCATTTTTGCCATTAATGTTTTGTTTTAAAGCATCCTGGAAAATTTTAAACTTATAATGTTATGCCATGATTCCATTTTCATTCTCCAGTGGGAATCGCTATATCTTGACATTTATGTTACTAGTCTCCATGGTTACATTCCCAGAATTCTGCAAGGCTGTGCAACGTGCAATGTCTTTATCATAGCCATATAAAGGTCACCAAGTTCTCCTTCGCAATATCTGCATTTGTTGTGATTGTTTTTGTTTGATTATTTCTGGTTAAATATTTCATTTCTGACCTTCTGACCAGAATCCTTGTTTTTTCCTTGATTTATTGAAAGATCGACTTGATTCCTTTTTAAATGAACTTAGCACATCTGTGGTTTACATCTCCTTTCCTGGGGCCTCATGTATAAACAGTGCGTACACACAAAAATGTTGTGTACGCCCGTTTCCATGCTCACATTGCAATGTATAAAAATTAAACTTGGCATAAAGCCATGCACATTCTCACGCCAGCTCAAACCATTGCATACACACGTTTTCAGCTCAGTTTTGCAAACTGGCGGCACCCAGCGTCAAAGCAGTCCAACTGTTTTTGGGTGGCTTCCCTTTATTTTTTAGATTCACATCTCTGACACAGCTTTATCAAATACACTGACATTAACTGCATATCATTTTTTAATTTAAAGCATCTGATTGTAATCAACCCATAACCATATAATGATGCACGGAATGGCCAAACTATTCCAAATACCCTAGCTGCTTTAGCATTGTTACTCTCAGTGCACCATTCAGAGAATTTTAACCCACTGCATTTGAGCATGGAATCACAGCTCTACAGCAGCTACAGCAGATTGTGTCAAGAGCGGAGAGAATTATCGGGGTAGAGATTCTAGCAAACACTGCCTCAGCCATGCGCACAGTCTATTTGAACTTCTTCCATTCAGCAAACACTTCAGAGCCTTTCCTCCACGAACCTCATGGCTCAGAAGCAGTTTCATCCCAAGAGTTCCAAATGCACTCAATCACTCCATCAAGTGCTCCCGGTAGAACTGTTTGTACTTATAAGTGCAATTGCCTCACTGTAAACTTGCATTACAGTTGTAATATTGCACAACCTGAGCCACTTATGCTTTCATCTTTTTATATAATATGCTACTGTGGCTGTCCGTTTGTCTGTCCAGGATTTTAAATCACCTGTAGCTCGTAAAACTTTTAACCTATTGACCTGAAATTTTGTACACATATACTACGTGACATCTACTATCCACCTTTGGGGTGGTGATTGACCTCCAAGGTTATTGCTCTTTTTATTTTTATTTTATTTTATTGTAGAGTCCACTCTCAGCAGTATGGCAGCTGTGCGATGCATGTGTACCGGCGTTGTTCTCATCCCCTACCAACTTCGCTGTCACTTCCCCTACCTCTTCATATCTTAAATCCTCCTTGAGCCAGATTGAAGACTTAAGTGCCAGCTTAAGTGAAAAATTAAGGAAAAGGTACCAAGTAATTGCATCACAAACACTGACTCAATTAGCTTTAACGCGAAAAGATGCCTCAACCGCTGAGCAAAAAAATGCTAGACGTACACAGAAAGAGGATGAAAACTACGATTGCTCAAGTCAAGTGTATTCACTGCACATTATCGTGCAGTATGCCATTACTGGTATTGTATATTTTTCATTTTTTTTAATCTTATTATTATCATTGTTTTTGTTGTTGTTATTTTACCATTTTATAGGAAAATATGTTTATGGAGGATCTGCATATCGAATCTCATTGTACCATGCAATAACAATAAAGGAATTCAATTTAATTCAACAGAAGAGAGTGCATATTTACAGATGATGTCAACTGGCTTCTAAGTCGATTTAGATTTCCAAGCACTGTCTTCTTAGAGCTCTTGATATCATTTTTAAGATAAAATGTAGTAAAGTATATATATATTACATTATACAGATACATTTTTAACTTCATTTCAATAATGTATACCGTTATTAAACATGTGGACACAGTTGACAGTGGTAGCAAAACCAACTTTATTCAGCTTGAAACAGGTACAATACAGTTATTTATTGTAACGGAATCTACCACTCTCCTATACACAGACACAGCAGTCAGGCAGGGTCGTGGCCAAGTAATACTGTTCCCTGTATTTGTAATGTTCCATGCATAACCCATCGATGACAGGTGATTATAGCACGACCACGGTTGGTTCGGATTTGCTTTCGCCGTGAGCTGCTGCAGCACTGGGAGCCTGCAGTTGCCCAAGCGACAGATAAACACAGGCGCGACAATCACGATTCGGGATGTTCTTTAGGGTGTCTTTCCATTGCGGGGAGTCCCAAAAAAGTATGTATATATATTTATATATATATATATATTAACCAGGGTTGCCGCTGATTCGCTGACTGTGACGGCAGTGGCAGCTGTGCAAAGATTTTTATCCACCAAATAGCCAGCAGCTGAACGCTGGCACTGTGATAAACAGTACAGTAATGCAATTGCCCTTAGAAAACTCTCTCTTAGACAGTCATTTCAATGGGAGACAAGCACACTTTTAACTTGCCCTCTACGGGATCAGCTGCAGGTTGGTTGCATGATGTTTAAAATATTTAAAGCCGAGTGTAGCTGCATTTACCCAAAATTACTGTTTTACTTTGAATTTTTACTAAAGCTTTTCAAAACATTTCTGAACCATTTTGAAATAGTCAGAAAACCGTATGCCTATCTAATTTTTTTATTGAAAATGGGTTCTTTAAGTCCCTGAGCACTGGGAAATATTCTAAGCAACAATTGACTTAATTAACACACTGTTTCTTAGTTAAAGCAAGAAAGTTCTATCTCATACTAACTTACAAGGGGAAAAGACTATACCATTATCTATGGTTATGAAAGAAATTTATATTCTATTCAAATTAATAAAACACCAATGTGAGTTTGTCTCAAAGCTTTAATTTTCTAAGATTGGCTCTTACACCGAACATTGACCTGTCCATTTGCTCAGTCTCCTCTCCTCTTTCCTCTGGACTGCACTTGCCCAATTTGCTGCTTCCAAGCTACTAAACATGCTCGACAGAGAATGCTTTGTGTTCTTTTGATCTGAAAAAAGGAGCTTTAACCCGTGTGCTGAAGAAAAATCCCTATTTTGAATAAAGCCTCAAGGCTGTTCCTGCCTTCTCAGCAATAAAGTTATTCTTTCCTTGAAAACCTGGGCTCATCTTCCTTTCTCTCGTGCAACTCTGTAACCTAAACGACATTACATGCTAAATGTAAGGTGTTTGCATTTCTTTGTCCACTACTTGGTCAACTATTTTTGAGGACAGCAGCTAGTAAGGACCCTAAATGCTTGCAATATTCAGGGAAAAAGGTGCGAGAGTAGACCAGTCTAGTAAACAGATATGGCAAGTCTTTCAGATCCCACAATAAAGCAATGAGGCAAAGCTGTACTCTCACTGAATGTGGGCAGACATCTGCAGAAACAGTAAGGAGGTTCACTTTATAGGAACTAGTGTTGATCAGCGAATTTTACTGAAGCATTATGCGCAGTGAATTTGCTGCTCTCACACTTGCCCTTGTTCGCTGAGTTATTAACAGATAATTAGTCCATTTTAGGAGAACTATTTTCACCAGCACTCTATAATGCTTTGGAAGGCCAGCACAACATCCCCTGGAGCTGATCATATTCATTACAGGCTCTGTGGAACTTAGTTAGTGGTAGAATAGATACGTAAATAATACAGGTTCTCGAAATGTTATTTTTATGAAATATATACAGCATAAACAACAGGTTATTTCTGCTTGTTGCCAGATTTGCAGGTCGATCTTTGAGTTCCCTATGCATGCATAATTAGCCACGTGGAAATAAAAAACAAACCCGGAAGGAGCCTGGCGCTCCCCCACCTCCCAAAACACAGGAGACTCTATGAAGTAATAATAATAACAAAATATTTATTACTATTTACAAGCTGTTTATATCTTTTTGATAAAAGGGTAAGTGCATCAGCACAGAAAGTTTGGAGAGCCTTCAGAGCGACTTCAATAAATAGAAAGAGCCAGCAGCTTCGATCATGACACGCTGCTTTGAACTTTCTGCCTTTGAAAGACCGACCTATTTTTTCTGACGTGTGACTACGATTTCAGCATTTCCGCTTTGTTTTGATGAAATATCTGATTGTGTGTCTCTGACTGCAATGGTTGGCAATGGTGCCACACAGCTCAAGTCGCTGTTTTGTCCACAATAATCGGTCCAGTGTTGTTGGCAGATGTTTCCCTTGCCCTCTGGGACACTTTAAAGATGATTGCACCATTACAATCCAGTCAAATCTAGTTCAGTTAGTCCTTCTGCGTTGACTTTAATGCATATTGCCAAGTTTGCCGATTTTCGTGAACACTTCCGTGATTTCTCCGAACTCAAGGAGAACTGAACATCGTGGAGATTGCTCACTACTAATAGCAACCAGCATACAGGCCAGTGGGTCATTCTCAGGAGATGCTGAAAAAAACAGAAACACTTTGTTTAAACTCATTATCACTACTCAAGACCATTAAAAGACAATCCCTGCGGCTAAACAATAATACAATAAATAACAATAATAGCAATAATAGAAATAATAGCAATAAACACGCAATGTAAATTATTTGGAGTTCAAAAGACAGGGTGCCCGGTCACCTCAGTTAGAGATCTCAATGATATTCTTCCAGATCAACGATCAAATGAGATACTACCTGAGATCTTTTAAAACTGGGACAAAAAAAATCACCTTCTCCTATTCTTCTATTTAGTATAGAAAAGGAAAATAGTGTGCTTCTCTGTCCAAAAATTAAAATCTGCACCAGTTTTACAAGCATGTTACTGATGTTGCTGTCAAAACATTAACATACAACAAGGAAAATCTTAATAGTTAAGTAATAGTAAGTCCCCAAAGGCCATCTTCTGAACAGGTCCCCCAAGGCCTACTCATCATATTTTCCATGAGAAAGTCACACTTAAATTGTCCCAAAAGCTGTTACCGGCCCAAACATACCAGGCTAGTGTTCTGTTTTATGAGAATTTTTCTATTAAAAATAATTCAGATTTAAACTCTCAAGCTCTCTTAACATGCCCGGCAAACTCTGAGAAACTTGCATGGCACCGCTGATTGACCATTTAAACTGAATTCCCCATCACAAACAAACTCCGGAAATCAGCATTTAACATCTTCAGTTGCAGTAAATTCAGAAATAATTGAAATCTCTTCACATTTTGTTATGCTGCAGCCTTGTGGCTAAAAACATTTAAATGATTTTTTTCCCTCATTAAGCAACTCTCAATACCCCCAGAATGAAATGCGAAAATGACATTTGTAGAAATGTTTGCAGATTTATTCAAAACAAGAGACTAGAATTTCCCATGGACACAAGTGTTCAGACCCTTGGCTCAGTACCTAGCTGAAGCCCCCTTGGCCATGATTACAGCCCCTGGAGTGTTCTTGTTTCTGACACATCAAGCTTCTCATACCTGACTTGGGGATTTTCTGCTATTTCTCTCTGTAGATCCTCTCAGGCTCTGTCAGGATGGATGGACACCATCAGTGGACTGCTGTTTTCAGGTCTCTCCAGTCCGAGTTTGGACCCCAGTCTGAGGTCCAGAGCAATTTCATTAAAGACATCCCTTGTGGGATGAGAACAGGCTTCCCAGGCAGTGGGAGAGTGTCCAGAATCCATCCATTGTTCCTCTCGGGCCTCCCATCCAGGTAGTATCCCAAACCCCCAAGCCAGGAAACCCGTTCTCATCCCCAGAGGCGGCCTTAGCGGTGTGTTGGGCCTAGGGCTGACCAACCCCACGCAGGGCCGGTTATGTCAAACGCTGTTACCAGTATGTGTGGACTGTATAAACTTGCGCACGAATTTAATAAAAATAATGTTAACATAAACCGGATTTTCTCATTACAGTATTCCGCTAAATTTTTGCAAGCTAACACGCGGACTTTATCAAAATATAATGATATAATCTATTAAGTGCAATTCATAATTCATGACAATACCACGACAGTGGGAAATGTGATGCAGTGTCATGCGGAAATTAGCAGCGCCTCTTCTAGAAAAGTACCCAAATTGCAAGTATACCCTGAGTCTCGATATGCAGGTATTCATAGTCAGCTGATTATGGTCTGCAAAAATGCTGCACCTTATGAAAAAAATAGTTATCCATCAAGACAACAAGCCCTAGAAAAAATCAAACAATACGCAGGAATGACTTAAAAACAACAATGCTGATGTCCGAGACGTGGCAGAGTCAGAGTCCAGACCTCAAGCAAATTCAGAATGTGTGACTGGACTTTAAAAAAACGCTGTTCACTGAAAAGCATCATGCAACCTGACAGAGCTGAAGTAGTTTAGCAAAGAAGAATATGGAAAATGAAAGAGTGCAGATGTACAAAACTGAAAGAGAGAGACCTGAGCACACAGACTCAAGGCTGTCATGACTGCCAAAGGTGCATCTACTAGATAGATAGATAGATAGATATGAAAGGCACTATATAATAGATAGATAGATAGATAGATAGATAGATAGATAGATAGATAGATAGATAGATAGATATGAAAGGCACTATATAATAGATAGATAGATAGATAGATAGATAGATAGATAGATAGATAGATA
>JANRMT010027041.1:21295502-21310203 GCA_026402145.1 Polypterus bichir lapradei | reverse complement strand
TTTGTTTGCGCTAATGCAATCAGTTTTTTGAGACTTTTGAATTTTAATACTTTCATTATCTCTAACCTGCTCTGCATGTGTATCACGGCAACATTTTTGAATTCTTTACAACGTTCTACTTTGTCTTCTACTCTTTGTGTTTCATTTCCGGCCTCGGAGGTGGTAAAATCTCTTGGCACAAAGTCTCACCTCGCAGGACATGAAAGTATCTCTCTTAAAAAGTCACGTCTGGTCCCAGGCTAAAAAGTCTTGTCTCATCCCAGTTTTATATGATAGAGAGATATTTCTGTACTTTGCTCCATTCAGTTTTCCTCAATCCTGTTATGGCTCTTCACTAAAAAAATACACACAGAGCATGAAGATGCCACCACCATACTTTACCTTTGGATAGGAATATAAATAACAGGCTGGTTAAGTTTGCAAATGATACCAAGTTAGCTGGATTGGCAGATGATCTGGAATCTGTTGAATCATCACAGAGGACTTGGGCAGCATACAGGCTCGGGCAGATTTGTGGCAAATGAAATTTAATGTCAGTAAATGTAAAGAATTACACATAATCAAAAATGTGAGGTTTGAATACACAATGAGAAGTCTGAAAATCGAGAGTACACCTTTATGAGAAGGATTTAGGAGTTGTAGTGGAATCTAAGCTATCAACTTCCCAACAGTGTTCAGAAGCCATTAAGAAGGCTAACAGAATGTCAGGTTATATACAGTCATATGAAAAAGTTTGGGAACCCCTCTCAGCCTGCATAATAATTTACTCTTATTTCAATAAAAAAGATAACAGTGGCATGTCTTTCATTTCCTAGGAACATCTGAGCACTGGGGTGTTTTCCGAACAAAGATTTTTAGTGAAGCAGTATTTAGTTGTATGAAATTAAATCAAATGTGAAAAACTGGCTGTGCAAAAATGTGGGTCCCCTTGTAATTTTGCTGATTTGAATGCCTGTCACTGCTCAATACTGATTACTTGCTTAGATTAGCTCATTAAGCCTCGAACTTCATAGAAAGGTGTGTCCAATCATGAGAAAAGTTATTTAAGGTGGTCAATAAGGTGGAAGCAAGTTGTGCTTCTCTTTGACTCTCCTCTGAAGAGTGACAGCATGGGATCCTCAAAACAACTCTCAAAAGATCTGAAAACAAAGATTGTTCAGTCTCATGGTTTAGGGGAAGGCTACAAAAAGCTATCTCAGCTTTTAAGTTTAAGTTTCAACTGTAAGGAATGGAATCAGGAAATGGAAGGCCACAGGCACAGTTGCTGTTAAACCCAGCAGGTCTGGCAGGCCAAGAAAAATACAGGAGCGGCATATGAACAGGATTGTGAGAATGGTTACAGACAACCCACAGATCACCTCCAAAGACCTGCAAGAACATCTCGCTGCAGATGGTGTATCTGAACATCGTTCTACAATTCAGCACAATTTGCACAAAGAACATCTGTATGGCAGGGTGATGAGAAAGAAGCCCTTTCTGCACTCACACCACAAACAGAGTCGCTTGATGTATGCAAATGCTCATTTAGACAAGCCAGATTCATTTTGGAACAAAGTGCTTTGGACTGATGAGACAAAAATGGAGTTATTTGGTCAGAACAAAAAGCTCTTTACATGGCAGAAGAAGAACACTGCATTCCAAGAAAAACACCTGCTACCTACTGTCAAATTTGGTGGAGGTTCCATCATGCTGTGGGGCTGTTTGGCTAGTTCAGGGACTGGGACCCTTGTTAAAGTTGAGGGGCAGATGAATTCAACCCAAGATCCACAAATTCTACAGGATAATGTTCAAGCATCAGTCACAAAGTTGAAGTTACGCAGGAGTTGGATATTCCAACAAGACAATGACCCAAAACACAGTTCGAAATCTACAAAGGCATTCATGCAGAGGGAGAAGTACAATGTTCTGGAATTGCCGTCACAGTCCCATGACTTGAATATCATCGGAAATCTATGGGATGATTTGAAGTAGGCTGTCCATGATAAGCAGCCATTAAATTTAACGGAACTGGGGAGATTTTGTATGGAAGAATGGTCAAAAATACCTCCATCCAGAATCCAGACACTCATCAGAGGCTATAGGAGGACAACGTCTAGAGGCTGTTAGATTTGCAAAAGGAGGCTCAACTAAGTATTGATATCATATCTTTGTTGGGATGCCCAAATTTATGCACCTGTCTAATTTTGTTGCATATTGCATATTTTCTGTTAATCCAATAAACTTAATGTCACTGCTGAAATCCTACTGTTTCCATAATGCATTTTAAGGCATGTCGTATATTAAAAGGAAGTTGCTATGTTGAAAGCTCAGCAAATGATAAACAAAAATCCAACGAATTAAGAGGGGTTCCCAAACTTTTTCATATGAGTGTAGCATCTTGATGTGTGGAGTACAAGTCAGAGGAGATTCTGCTGAAGTTAACATACTGGTGATGCCTCATCTGGAGTACTGGGAACAGTTTGGGTCTCCAGGCTACAAAATGAACATAGCAACACCTGAAAACGTCAAGAGAAGAGCGACTAGGCTGATTAGAGGGGCTACAGGGGATGAGTTATGAAGAAAGATTAAAAGAGCTGAGCCTTTACAGTTTAAGGAAAAGAAGATTAAGAGGAGACATGATTGAAGTGTTTAAAATTAAGACGTGAATTAATCCAGTGGATCGAGACTGTGACTTTTGTGAAAGTAAAATTAACTGCTTGCATGCTACTTAGGTTTAAAAGCCGACAAAGCTGTTTTGCTATAACAGCAGGTTATTCGTACAGACGTCTGTCATAAGACAGGGTGCAGTAAGGTGACCTAGGACAACTTCCTCTTTAGAGACACGTCTGTTAGACACAGGAAAGATGACCTTTCCATCTTTAGGGTCCATCTGACACGTACACAACACAGAAACAGTCTATTTGCATAAGAAAATAAAATGTTTAGGTAAACAATTTTATGCTTTTTTTATAAGTAAGGGGAAGGGAGAGGGAGATAAAATAAAAAAGGCGACTGAAAAGGGGAACTTTGCTCTTCTGCCTTGCAACGCATGAATCCATGTACTCACCGGTGACTGAATAAAGACTTACTTGATTAACAACTCCTGTCTTCCTTGGGTATTTCTTTCACACTTTAAAATGAGTTCATCAAGAACATGGGGACACAGTTGGGAACTTGTTATGGGTTAATTTCACACAAACATTTGTAAGTTCTTTGTTACCCAGAGTGCCACAGACATATGGAATATGTGACCAAGTAGTGTGGTAGCACAGTTGAACTTTAGGTAGCTTCAAAACTAAACTTGATCTTATTTTGGAGGAATTAAATAGATAGGACTGGTGAGCTTTGTTGGGTTGGATTGCCCGTTCTTATCCCGAGTGTTCTGATGTTCTAACGAATCCCGTACCAAATGGCGTGTAGCAGAGACATATACATTGCATTTCTCATTCCAACAGATGGCATATCTCAAACATCTGTAGGAACGCATTTAATTGCTACAAATGTTTGTGATGTGCCATCTGTGAGAATGACAGAGGCAAAGAAAGTGGACAAACACAGCAACACTTATCCTTTTATTAAGGTAAACAAGAAAAATGGCACAAGCCATGCGACATATGTAAACTTTCGACAGGCATAATGTAACTAGTAAATCTCCAAGGCTTGAAGGTTATTAACTGAAATGTCAAGGGCTGAAGGAACATCAATAATTGTCAAGCTTTTGCCTTCTCTCCTAAAAAGAGAAGAAGAAGTCCGAAAATATACATTTATTTTTTCAAACTTACTTACTCTAGTGCAGAGTCACAAAGACCTGTGCCTGTCCAGGCAGCATTGGGCACAAGGCAATGTCATGTTTTGACGGTTGCAAAAATTCTATTGCCTGTACCATGCTATTTGATAAAGTACTGTGGGTGGAGAATGGGCATTCCAGACAAGACGGGGGGAAACTACATTACCTGGACGGGAGGCCAGTGCAACAACGAAAATATAACTCCGTGTCCGACCGGCAGGAAATAATGAATGGACCAGTGGAAGCTAAGATTGGGGAGCGGTTACATCACTCATACACCAGGTGGCAGTGGTCCTCATAAAGCAAACCCAGCTAAGACATTTACAGCATTGCTTGGGAATTGGAGTCTGGAAGTACAGTCTTGTCGGGGTCCCTGGGTCTCGTTAGAGGGCACTGTTTTGGGAGGACCTCCCTACTTTCTTTATGGCCTGGAAGTGTTTCCTAGAAGACATGGAGTCGAACCAGAAGCAATCCCGGATCTGACATAAAAGAAGTCCATTGCCTCACATCAGGGATTCAGAGTTGGGGGGACAATGGGCAACCCGACTGAAACTAACAAGGACCTCTGAGGACTGATCATCAATCTGAAGCAACTCTGCGCCCAGAGTTTGAAAGACTCATCACCCATCACCTTTATTTTCTGCATGAGGACTTTTTATTGACTCTTTTTCAAATACATTTCTCAACCTCTAAATTCTCTTTTCATATACATTTCCTTCTTTTGCTATCGGTTTTACTTTGTTTCTTTATAGTAATATTGATTTTATACTGTTTGATTGGATTAAGGTATATTGTTAAGATCACAAGGTGTAGGTGAATGCTTTATTTCCGCACTCTGGGAGAAAAGTGACATCTTCAACAGAAAGCAGTGCCAGGGCTGTCTTAATGTATGGGCACAATGGGCATTGGCTGGGGGCCCGAGGACCATAGGGGCCCACGTTGTTTCTGATGCCTATGTATGTTTCTGTTTTGCTATTAAAGCAGGAGCTCTAGCTCACACTGCTTTGCCCAGGGGGCTTATGATGCTGTTAAGACAGCCCTAAGCAGCAACTTGAGTGGGCACTGTCTTTGGTGATTGGCACAGGTCTAAAGACAATCATTTGGTTTGTTTGTACTAAGCTAGTAAATCTCTTTGCTTGAAACAGTTACCCACATGCAGGTAAGGCTGTACGCGTGGGGCTCTATAAAGCAGATACCTAACACTCATATGAACAAAATAGTTAACAGTAACTACAGCAGAGGCAAGCTAAAATAATGAACAAGTTTTCTTTTTCTACTTAAGATTCTTGCTGCTGCATTCTGGACTAATTGCAACTGATCAGTGTCTTTCTTAGGTAGACAAATTAAGAGTGTGTTACAGTAATCTAACTGAATCTGAACTGAAATAATCAGCCTCGGCATACACAAAAAGGTTTGGGGCAGCCACCCGTATATTATCCCTGGCTGCAAAAGGGTATGAAAAGTTACACTGAAGTGTATAGATTGGAGTCTAAGATTGAACTAAGGTATACTGATGTTGTCCGATCTTTTAAAGCAGGGAATAGGAAGTGATGTCATCAAACCGGAAGTGGAGTTACTCTTGGGCCCGGAACCGGAAGTGGCATCAACTTTGGAGCAGGAACCAGGAGTGGCATCATTCTTGGGGGGGGGAAACAGATGTGACATCATCTTTGGAGCAGGGACCAGAAGTAACATCATTCTTATGCCTGGAAATGATATCAACTTTGGAGCAAGAACCAGGAGTGACATCATTCTTGGGGGCGAAACCGGAAGTGACAACATCTTTGGAGCGGGAACAGGAAGTGACATCATTCTTGTGCCTGGAAGTGATGTTAACTTTGGAGCAAGAACCAGGAGTGATGTCATTCTTGGGGACGAAACCAGAAGTTACGTCATCTTTGGTGCAGGAACCAGAAGAGACATCATTCTTGTGCTTGGAAGTGATGTCAACTTTGGAACAGGAACCAGGAGTGACGTCATTCTTGGGGGCAAAACCAGAAATTACGTCATGTTTGGAGCAGGAACCAGAAGTGACATCATTCTTGTGCCTGGAAGTGACATCAACTTTGCAGCAAGAACCAGGAGTGATGTCATTCTTGGGGGCGAAACCGGAAGTGACATCATTTTTGGAGCAGGAACCAGAAGTGACATCATTCTTGTGCCTGGAAGTGATGTCAACTTTGGAGTAGGAACCAGGATTGACATCATTCTTGGGGGCGAAACCGGAAGTGACATCATTATTTGGGGCAGGAACCGGAAGTAATGTCATTCTTGTGCCTGGAAGTGATGCCAACTTTGGAGAAGGAACCAGGAGTGTAGTCATTCTTGGGGGCGAAACCGGAAGTGACACCATCTTTGGAGAGGCAACCGAAGTGACGCTATTCTTCAGGCCATCAGGGTTGCCTCAGGCAGAATTTCCAATTTGTAGTCCACAGAAACAACAGAGGAAGGTATATTGCACCCTGCCACCCCTTGGCCTGGCGTGGAATTACCTTCATTTGGTCCATTCATCTTCATCCTATGCGCACATGTGTGACACGGGCTAAGTGTGAATTAATTTCTCAGCTTCTTGCAGTGTTATAAGAGGTCTAACTTTGGCAGTGTTCCTTAAATGGCAATATACAATTTAAAGTTTAGGTCAGAATCAATGGTTACATCTAAATTCTTTACCTGCGCCTTACCTTTTAATGACAAGGGATCAAATTTATTTCAAATACCCTCATTATTTCCATTTTTTACTAATGACTCAGATTTCAGCTTTTTTCTTATTTAGCTTGAGGAAATTATTACTCATCTATTCATCAACACAGGACAGACATTGGGTCAGTGAACCCAGAACATCAGAATCATCAAGTGCCATAGGTAAAGCTGCACATCATCTGCATAGCTGTGGTCGTTCACCTTGTGAAAATTCGGCCTAATGGGATCATATAGATGGAAAATAACAACAGGCCCAGAATTGATTCCGATAAACACCTTTCTTTGGGTAAATGGCCCTAATTTTTCTGACAGCAAAATTGAGTTTATTTTGTTTATCCTTTGAAAATTGAAAACACCGAGTTATGCTGTAAATTAAATTTAGCGCCAATCATTTTGCTCATCACTATAAATAATCCAATTGATCTGAGCAGACATTGACATTTCACTATTCTGATTCTCCGTGATGTGGCACTTGGTGCTGCCACTCAGCTTACAACCAGTTTTCTTGCCTGTAGGAAAGCCATCAGAGATTCTGGGAACTTTGGAATCCATGAGTAAATCCAGGGATGAAAGCATGTGGTTATCTTTTTTGACTGCCCAGCACAATATATACTGCTTAAAAAATTAAAGGCACACTTTTTAAAGAGAGTATTGCATCAAGTCAATAAAACTCGTGGGCTATTGATCTGGTCAGTTAAGTAGCAGAGGGGCTTGTTAATCAGTTTCAGCTGATTTGGTGTTAATGAAATGAACAGGTGAACTAGAGGGGCAACAATGAGATGACCCCCAAAACAGGAATGAATGATTTAACAGGTGGAGTCTACTGACATTTTTCCCTCCTCATCTGTTTTGTCACTCGTTTTGCATTTGGCTACGGTCAGTGTCACTACTGGTAGCATGAGGCAATACCTGGACCCTACAGAGGTGGCACAGGTAGTCCAACTTCTACAGGATGGCAGGCACATCAATATCATGTGCCATTGCCAGAAGGTTTTCTGTGTCTCCCGACACAGTCTCAAGGGTATGGAGGAGATTTCAGGAGACTGACAGGCAGTTACTCTAGGAGAGCTGGACATGGCCCCTTGTAGAAGGTCCTTAACCAATCAGCAGGACTGGAGGAACAGAATGAGCACTTCCAAAATGACCTCCAGCAGACCACTGGTGTGAATGTCTCTGACCAAACAATCAGAAACAGACTTCATCAGGGTGGCCTGAGGGCCCGACGTCCTCTAGTGGGCCCTGTGCTCAGTGCCTGCCTAGCACCGTGGAGCTCGATTGGCATTTGCCATAGAATACCAGAATTGGCAGGTCCACCACTGGTGGGCGCCCTGTGCGTTTCACAGATGAGAGCAGGTTCACTCTGAGCACATGTGACAGACGTGAAAAGGTCTGGTGAAGTCGTGGAGAACGTTATGCTGCCTGGAATATCGTTCAGCGTGACCAGTTTGGTGGTGGGTCAGTCATGGTCTGGGGAGGCATATCCTTGGAGGACCGCACAGACCTCTACAGGCTAGCCAATGGCACTTTGATTGCCATTAGGTATTGGGATGAATCTTTGGACCCATTGTCAGACCCTATACTGGTGCAGTGGCTCCTGCGTTCCTCCTGGTGCACCACAATGCCTGGCCTCATGTGGCGAGTGGATGCAGGCAGTTCCTGGAGGACGAAGGAATTGATACCATTGACTGGCCCCCACGCTCAATCACCTGACCTCAATCCAATAGAACACCTCTGGCTGTGACATTATGTTTCAGTCCATCTGACGCCGTCAGGTTGCACCTCAGATTTTCCAGGAGCTCAGTGATGCCCTGGTCCAGATCTGGGAGGAGATCCCCCAGGACACCATCCATTGTCTCATTAGGATGTTGTCAGACATACATACAAGCACATGGGGGCCATACAAACTACTGAGTATGATTTGGAGTCGCTGCAATGAAATTTCAGGCAAAATGGACTCGCCTGCCTGCCGCATCATTTGTTCACTTTGATTTTCGGGGTGTCTTTGAATTCAGCCCTCTGTAAGGTTGACCATTTTCATTTTCATCAAGCGATGTGGCAGCCTTTCATTCCTAACACATTACCATATCAGTCCATATCAGTAGAGATATCCAGCAGGATTGAGACCTGATGTGTTTCCAAAGTGTTCCTTTAATTTTTTTGAGCAGTTTATATCTTATGTAATAGAATGTCCAGGAGCAGGTGGATGGACACTTGGCTTTGGTCTCCTGAACTGCTTCTTAATTTCTCTCAGACTTTTTATTTAACTAACCGTAGACATTGAGCTTTTGTTTTCCTCTCCCCCATTGTCAGAAGAACTTGCCTCAATAATAACATCAACGCACATTTAGTGGATTCAGAAGGCATTCAGACTCCTTCACTTTCTGAACCATTTATTGTGCTGTAGATTTTATTTTAAATGAATAAATTAGCAATTTCCATCAATCAATCTATACTCAATAACCCATAATGTCAAAGAAAGGTTTACAGATTTATTAAAAAACAAAAATGGAAATCTTTCATTCATATAGGTAATTAGACCCTGTGGCAGGTGGCCAGAGCCCTTTCCCAGCTGGGACTCCTCCATGATGGAAGGACTGGGGTAGGAAGCGTGGCCAGGGCATTACCTCCCCCAGAGTGCTAGGTGGCAGCCCCCCTGGGTTACAACAGTGCCTCGGGCTTCCCGCAGGGCTAAATGGGAACTGGAGTTGGATACAGCCCTGTTGGGATCCATGGGCACTGCCAGGGGGTGCTGCAGCAGCTGCTGAGCCCTTCTCGGCAGCTCACCCGAAAATGCATCAACGAACACCCAGAGCCTAATAAAAGGGGTCAACAGGCACTACTCGGTGAGCCAGAGTCAGGAAGAGGAATATGAAGCTTGCAGAGAGGAGTGGAGGAGAAAAAGAGAGAAGGAAGAAAGAAAGAGAAAAGGAGAAAAATTGTGTTGTGCTGTGCGCTGGCCGACTGTGTTGTGCCTTGTGGGGAACGGGGAAGGCATTCCCCACAAGAGAAAAATGAAAACAAAATTTGTGTGTGCTTGAAGTTGTGCTTCTGAGCCTGTCTGTGTTCGGGTTAGGGGGCTGAATGACCTCCGTTATTCTACAACCCATAATTCAGTATTTTTTAGAAAGCCACTTTGCTAGAAATGATAGCCTTGAGTCTTCTTGGGTAAGTCTCTACAAGCTTTGCACACCTCGATTTGGGAAATTTATTCCATTCTTCCTCTTAAGTTCAATTAGATTGGATGGGAAGGGACTGCAAGCTGCCATCTTCTGGTCCCTTACCAGATGTTCTGTGGGGTTTAAGTATGGGCTTTAGCTGAACCACTCAAGGACATTAAGATACTTGTCCTCCAGCTACTGTTGTCTTTGCTATATGCTTCAGGTCCTTGTCATGCTGAATGATAAACTGTCGCCTTAGTGTGAGGTCCTGTGCACTCTGGAGCAGCTTTGGTTGCATCCATCTTTCACTCACATCCACTATTCATATTTGGTTTGAATCCAATTCTTTGTGAGTTGTGGTAATCAAATCTCAAAGACACATGATATCCGATATGGTGTTCCACAAGGCTCTATCCTGGGTCTGCTGCTGTTCTCAATCTATATGCTTCCGTTAGGTCAGATTATCTCAGGTTACCATGTGAGTTACCACAGCTATGCTGATGACACACAGCTGTACTTATCAATAGCACCTGATGACCCCGACTCTCTCGATTCACTAACACAATGTCTTACTGGTATTTCTGAATGGATGAATAGTAATTTTCTCAAACTAAATAAAGAGAAAACTGAAATTTTAGTAATTGGCAATAATGGATTCAATGAGGTTATCAGAAATAAACTTGATGCACTAGGATTAAAAGTTAAGACGGAAGTAAAAAACTTAGGGGTAACCGTTGACTGTAATCTGAATTTTAAATCGCATATTCATCAGACCACTAGGACTGCATTTTTTCACTTAAGAAACATAGCAAAAGTTAGACCTCTTATATCATTGAAAGACGCTGAGAAATTAATTCACGCTTTTGTTTTCAGTCGACTAGATTACTGTAACGCACTCCTCTCAGGACTACCCAAGAAAGACATAAATCGTTTGCAACGAGTGCAGAATGCAGCTGCTAGAATCCTAACTAGGAAAAGAAAATCCGAACACATTTCTCCAGTTTTGATGTCACTACACTGGTTACCCATGTCATTCAGGATTGACTTTAAAATATTGCTTATGGTTTATAAAGCCTTAAATAATCTCGCTCCATCTTATATATCGGAATGTCTGAGACGTTATATTCCAAATCGTAACCTCAGATCCTCAAATGAGTGTCTCCTTATAATTCCAAAAGCTAAACTTAAAAGAAGTGGTGAGGCGGACGGCCTTCTGCTGCTATGCACCTAAAATCTGGAATAGCCTGCCAATAGGAATTTGCCAGGCTAATACAGTAGAGCAGTTTAAAAAACTGCTGAAAACACATTACTTTAACATGGCCTTTTTATAACTTCACTTTAACGTAATACTGATACTCTGTATGTTCAATTCTTCATAATAACTATTTACAGTGGATCCAAAATCCATACTGACCCCTACTCTCTCTTCTGCTTCTTTTTCCGGTTTCTTTGTGGTGGCGGCCTGCGCCACCACCACCTACCCAAAGCATCATGATGCTCCAGCATTGATGGACTGAAAGCCAGAAGTCTACGTGACCATCATCATCAGGTCCTTCCTTGAAAACCCTAAATACAAAGAGGACTGTTTGATTTATGTTAGGTAGATTGCCCAGAGGGGACTGGGCAGTCTCTTGGTCTGGAACCCCTACAGATTTTATTTTTTTTCTCCAGCTTTTGGAGTTATTTTTTTTTTTTTCTGTCCACCCTGGCCATCGGACCTTACTTATCCTATGTTAATTAATGTTGACTTATGTTTATTTTTATTTGTGTCTTTTATTTTTCTATTCATTTTGTAAAGCACTTTGAGCTACATTTTTTTGTATGAAAATGTGCTATATAAATAAATGTTGATTGATTGATTGATTGATATTCAATTCTCCCCATCTACTTTATCCGTTACAGCTGATCCTGGCGGCATTGTGTGCAAGCTGAGAGCCATCCCACCCTGGACGATACGTCAGTCCATGGCACACATTCATATTCACTAACACACAGACAATTTAGGAGCACAGATTTATTAACTGGCATCTTCAGAATGCCGGAAGAAACCACAACAATTTGAAAAAGATGAAAGCGGAGCCTTGTCTTTGGAGCTGCATGTCATGTTCTCAGGCCATTGTTCCACCATACTGCCCCTCTTTCTATTTTTATATCATTATAAAGTTACTAGCTGTGAATAGTAGGTGTGTCGAGATATTGATAACACATCCTAATGCCGACTGTTCTTTCTTTTTGTTGCTTTGAGTTTCAGTTACTTAAAGTTTTTTTTTATAATAACATCATTAGTTGGTTAAATGGAAGGAGAAGAGGAGTGAAGTTAAAGTCAAAAGTCAAAGCAAACTTTATTGTCATCTCAACCATATACAAGTAGATAGATAGATAGATAGATAGATAGATAGATAGATAGATAGATAGATAGATAGATAGATAGATAGATACTTTATTAATCCCAAGGGGAAATTCACATACTCCAGCAGCAGCATACTGATAATAACAATATTAATTTAAAGAGTGATAAAATGCAGGTTAAACAGACAATAACTTTGTATAATGTTAATGTTTACCCCCCGGGTGGAACTGAAGAGTCGCATAGTGTGGGGTCTCCTCAGTCTGTCAGTGGAGCAGGACGGTGACAGCAGTCTGTCGCTGAAGCTGCTCCTCTGTCTGGAGATGATCCTGTTCAGTGGATGCAGTGGATTCTCCATGACTGACAGGAGCCTGCTCAGCGCCCGTCGCTCTGCCACGGATATTAAACTGTCCAGCTCCGTGTCTACAATAGGGCCTGCCTTCCTCACCAGTTTGTCCAGGCGTGAAGTGTCCTTCTTCTTTATGCTGCCTCCTCAGCACACCACCGCGTAGAAGAGGGCCTCCCAACAACCGCCTGATAGAACATCTGCAGCATCTTATTTCAGATGTTGAAGGACGCCAGCCTTCTAAGGAAGTATAGTTGGCTCTGTCCTTTGTTGCACAGAGCATCAGTATTGGCAGTCCAGTCCAATTTATCATCCAGCTGCACTCCCAGGTATTTATAGGTCTGTACCCTCTGCACACAGTCGCCTCTGATGATCACAGGGTCAATGAGGGGCCTGGGTCTGCTAAAATCCACCACCAGCTCCTTGGTTTTGCTGGTGTTCAGGTGTAGGTGGTTTGAGTCGCACCATTTAACAAAGTCCTTGATTAGGTTCCTGTACTCCTCCTCCTGCCCACTCCTGATGCAGCCCACGATAGCAGTATCGTCAGCGAACTTTTGCACGCGGCAGGACTCCGAGTTGTATTGGAAGTCCGAAGTATATAGGCTGAACAGGACCGGAGAAAGTACAGTCCCCTGCGGCGCTCCTGTGTTGCTGACCACAATGTCAGACCTGTAGTTCCCGAGAAGGAGCAGAGGTTGGATGGTGTTGAAGGCACTCGAGAAGTCAAGAAACATAATTCTTACAGCACCACTGCCTCTGTCCAGGTGGGAGAGGGATCAGTGTAGCATATAGATGATGGCATTCTCCTCTACCACCTCCTCCTGGTATGCGAACTGCAGAGGGTCGAGAGCGTGGCGGACCTGTGGCCTCAGGTGGTAAAGCAGTAGCCGCTCCATGGTCTTCATCACATGTGACGTTAGGGCGACAGGCTGGAAGTCATTCAGCTCACTAGGACGTGATACCTTTAGGACTGTGGTGATGCAAGATGTTTTCCAAAGCCTTGGGACTCTCCCCTGTTCCAGGCTCAGGTTGAAGATGTGCTGTAGAGGACTCCCCAGTTCCAGCACACAGGCCTTCACAGTCGTGGTGATACTCCATCTGGACCCACTGCTTTGCTAGCACGAAGTCTCCTCAGCTCTCTGCTCACCTGGGCTACTGTAATTGTGGGTGGGGATGTCTCTCCTATACTGGTTTCAGCAGAAGGATGGGTGGAGGGTGCAGTACTCCGAGGTGAGAGTGGGTTAGGGTGGTCAAACCTGTTAAAGAAGTTGTTCATTTGGTTTATTCTCTCCACATCTCTCTCGATGGTAGATCCCCTCTTCGAGCTGCAGCCAGTGATGATCTTCATCCCATCCCACACTTCCTTCATGCTGTGATTATGCAACTTCTGCTCCAGCTTTCTCCTGTACTGCTCCTTCGCCGCCCTGAGCTGGACTCGTTCCTTCTGCACGCACTTGAGCTCATGTTGATCACCGCCTTTAAAAGCCCTTTTCTTCTGGTTCAAAAGGCCCTTGATGTCACTTGTAATCCATGGCTTGTTGTTAGCATAGCAGCGTACTGTTCTTACTGGAACTACAATGTCCATACAGAAGCTGACAGATACAGAAGTATACAGATAGATGAAATTGCAAAGATCAGGGTCCACAGTGTAACAACATGAAGTGCAAATAATAAATTATAAATAGAATTAAAATTAACATTTAAAATTAAAACTCAAACTAGACAAGACAAAGAAGTAGCAGCAATATTGACGTATAGTAAGCAATATGAACATTGATGCAATGTATGGTATTTATAATTTAGATACATAAATATAGTCAGTAGATATGTAATATAATCCATCCATCTGTTATCCAACCTGCTATATCCTAACTACAGGGTCACGGGGGTCTGCTGGAGCCAATCCCAGCCAACAGAGGGCGCAAGGCAGGAAACCCTACTGGGTAGGGTGCCAGCCCACCACTGGGCACACGCACACACACACACACACACACACACACACACACCCACACACCAAGCACACACTAGGGACAATTTAGAATCGCCAATACACCTAACCTGCATGTATTTGGACTGTGGGAGGAAACCGGAGTACCCGTAGGAAACTCATGCAGACACAGGGAGGACATGCAAACTCCACGCAGGGAGGACCCAGGAAGCAAACCCAGGTCTCCTAACTGCGAGGCAGCAGCATTACCCACTGAGCCACCCTGCCTCCCCATGTAATATAATAAATAAATAAATAAATAAATAAATAAATAATATATATAGATAATACAGAAATTATCAGTTTATGATAATAGTTGTTTAAGACACATGTAAACAATGACAGGTCAGAATGTTTCACAGCAGAAGGATATCAAGAGTGTCAAAATCCTTAAAGG
>JANRMT010027041.1:21275263-21285336 GCA_026402145.1 Polypterus bichir lapradei | reverse complement strand
CACTCGTAGTCGTGCGGTGTATGGGACACGAGTGCTCGTTACTTAGAAAGCTGGGAACAGCTGCTTGCCGAATCGTTGGCGATCCGCTAGCCGACAGCTTGGGAGAGGTGCACAGCAGAGATCGGCTTGAAAAACTTCAAGACTCGACCCCAGGTCGCTACAATATGTTAAAAGAAGGATTTTGAAATCTTTCCTAAACTTAACCGGGAGCCAGTGTAAGGATTTAAGAACCGGAGATATGTGTTGGTATTTTCTTGTTCTTGTAATAATTCTTGCAGCAGCATTTTGGATTAACTGGAGGCTGTATAAAGAACAGTTTGAACATCCAGTGAACACCGCATTGCAGTACTCAATCTTACCAGAAATAAATGCATGAATTAATTTCGCAGAATCCTGTTTATTTAGAAAGTGCCTTAATTTCCCAACCTTTTTAAGATGGAAGAAACATAATTTGGACAACTTTATAATGTGCTCTTTAAATGACATGCTAGAGTCAAAGATACAAGAAACAAATAACAGCACTTGAAGCAGTGAAGAGGAGAGCAGCCAAAAGCATTCCAGAACTTAAGGACATGTCAAACTGTCACAAACTCACAGAATTAAACCTGTTCAACCTCGAGCAGAGGAGACTGCATGGGGACCTCATCCAGATACTTCAGATCCTCCAAGGTATTGATAAAGGAGATCCAGCAGAATTCTTAAGGGTGAATGATGTACTCAAGGACATCAGTGGAAATTAAGTGGAAGACTGAAGTCAGGAGGCACTTCTGTACACAAAGAGTTGTGGGACTCTGAAACAAACTACCAAGACATGGAGTTGAAACAGAAACCTTGAAAACCTTTAAGAAGAATCTGAATGAAATATTGGGACAGCTTAGCTATTAGCTAAAAGAACAGGCTTGATGGACTGAATGGTCTCCTCTCATTTGTCACATTTCTTATGTTTCTAACTCTCCAAATGTAAGTGCTAACCTGAGTTTTAATATAAAAATGGTCAAACAATTTCTGTGAGATTCTGTCATTCCTGGAAAATGTGAACATTAAAGTTGTTATTCAAGGAGAGACAATTACCTTCAACCAAACAGCATCCCAGGTATTTTTTCCCATTTTCGACAACTCTGTCCCAGCCAGATCGAGTGTGGGTGTGTTCATGAGGAGGTCTCACAACTGACTGACACCCTAACCCTCATTGCACCCAGAGCCATTTGATTAGATGCTCACCTCTGTGACCCTAACCTGGATTAACTCGGTTTTATATATGATGGATGGACCTTTCACAACAAAACAGAAGAAAACACGTTTGTTTAAAATGACAGCCTCAGCAAACTACAGTCTCAGTGAACTCAAGGCCAACAAATCCCAGGCCTTTGGGAATGGCAGGATTTCTGCTGTAGAAGTAAGATGGACGTGGATTGATTGTGTCTCCAGAATCAAATTAAAAGAAATCAGAAAAAAAGTAGATAAGCAATCAAAGCCTTGCAGGAAGGAGTACAGAACTCGATAAAGAGGAAATGACGGCCATAGAAGCAGAGAGAAGACAGCTGGTGAGCTGACAATAAGAAATACACATGTAACTAGAAATAGAACAAAGGAGGCGAAATGGGACTGCATCATGAAATACAGTCAGCCATCATTTATTTTTGCAAAAATATCCTGAGGCTCCCGAACCTTTAGAATGTATTCCCTCTTTATTTTTAAAGTTTAAAAAATAAAATTCCTTGCACAGAAAAGCTAAAATGTCAGAAAGTTAAAAGACATATTTCAATGATTCTATGCAGTTTGTTAAACATTAATAATTATAGAAAGTATTTAAGGGTTTGGCAGGGGCTCCACCCACACACACCTCTTTTGCCTATGGATTGGTCTTGACCCCGCCCATCAGTATGTGTTGCTAGGCAGCATTAACTGGCTTTCGCATTTTCATCATTATATAGTGCTTTGCATATCTATCTATCTATCTATCTATCTATCTATCTATCTATCTATCTATCTATCTATCTATCTATCTATCTATCTATCTATCTATCTATCTATCTATCTATTATATAGTGTTTTTCATATCTATCTATCTATCTATCTATCTATCTATCTATCTATCTATCTATCTATCTATCTATCTATCTACATATAGTGCCTTTCATATCTATTTATCTATCTATCTATCTATCTATCATATAGTGCCTTTCATATCTATCTATCATATATTGCCTTTCATATCTATCTATCTATCATATATTGCCTTTAATATCTATCTATCTATCTAGTCTTACTGTTACTCTGTGTGTCGATTGTTTTGGTCTGGAGTGGGAGTGGCTTTTGTGCAAGTAGGAGAGTGAGTGTAGCTTTTTCTTTTTTCCTATTTTCTTTTATTCTTTTTTTCTAGTCATTTCTCTTAATTTTTAGCTGTGTTATTTATATATAGTTATTATTTCAAGTTTCTTTGGTGTTGTTTTAAAAAAAGATGTGGCTAGGATGGCTGTGTCCCGAGGGATAGAGCCAGGCCTTTTGCCACATGGCTTTGAAAAGCTTAGCAGAAGAAATGGCATCAAGTTGATTGTTGATCCAGTAGTTTCAGTAGAGAGGTGTGTTACTGAAATTGGAAAAATAATTGGATGTAAAAACATTATTTCTGCTTCACGAATGAATAAGGCAGTTGTGGTATTTCTAAATGAGGAGGCCTTAGTTCACCAACTGGTTCAGGAAGGCCTAGTTATTAATGGAACCCTCATTTCTGTTTTGCCACTTTCAGCTCCCGCAAAGAGGATTATAATCTCTAATGTTTCTCCTTTCTTGAAGAATGAACTGCTACGTAATGAACTGAGCAGGTATGGCGAGATCATTTCTGATATTACTATGATTCATTTTGGGTGTAAACAGCCAGAATTAAAGCATGTGGTGTCATTTAGGAGACAGGTTTTTATGCTCCTCAACTGAGGTTACAATGAATTAGATGTTGCTCTGAAATTCAAAGTAGATGGATGTGATTATATTGTGTTTATATCTTCTGAATCAATTAAATGTTTTAAATGTGGCCCTGCAGGGCACAAAGCAGTTGACTGTAAAAGAACTGATGGCAGTTATTCTACGGGAGGAAACATAAATGCAGTGAAGGAGTCAGATGTAGAGGATGTAGATGTAGATCCTGGATGGCCAATAATAATGGCCAATAATTTTCTTGATCTAAATCAAAATAAAATGGAGGTGCTTATAGTGGGTCCACCAGCTAAAGCCCAAATTGGTCTTGGACTTCTCGGCTCTTTCTCTGCCTTTTCCAAACCTCAAGTCCGCAATCTTGGTGTTACCTTTGATAGCAACCTCTCTTTTGAGAAACAAGTAAATTCTGTTGTCAAGAGTTGCTTTTTCCAACTTCGTCTATTAGGTAAGATCAAGCCTTTTTTATCTTCTAAAGATCTTGAGAAAGCTACTCATGCTTTTATTTTTTCTCGCCTCGATTATTGCAATTCGCTGTATTCTGGGATTAACAAATCTCTGATACACAGGTTACAGCTGGTCCAAAATGCTGCTGATCACCTTCTGGTTGGGGCAAGGAAGTATGACTGTTTCTCCTATTTTAGCTTCGTTACACTGGCTGCCTGTCAGTTTTCGAATTGATTTTAAAATCTTGCTGCTAGTTTTTAAATCGTTACATGGACTCGCTCCTGCCTATTTATCTGAACTGTGTGTTTTACACCAGCCATCCAGAGTGCTTAGATCTTCTGGTCAGTTGTCTCTTGTTGTCCCTTGTACCAAATGTAAAACCAAGGGGGACAGGGCCTTTGCAGCTGCTGCCCCTCGCCTGTGGAACTCTTTACCTCATCATATAAAGGAGTCGTCTACAATTGAACAGTTCAAAACAACATTAAAAACTCACTTCTTTTCACTTGCATTCAGTGACCTTCAGTAATACTGATGGTTTTCCTCTTTGATCATATAACATCATTCCTATTTATTATCTATCTTATTTTATGTTCATATATTTTATTACTATTTATGTTTTATTGTTTATTGTTTTTTCTTTTATTCTATTATTGTAAAGCACTTTGGCCGCAGCATTACTATGTTGTTTTAAATGTGCTATATAAATAAAGTGACATTGACATTGACATAGGATGAGTCTGAGGACTCTGACTCCGATGCTGAAGATCAGCAGATTGTTATCTGTGAGGTATCCACAGGTACTCTTAGCTTGACTCCAGGAAGCTCTGAAAATCAGATACCCAGTTGTAGCTCCACAGTTGAAAGGAGTGAAATAAAGAAAGCTAAGACAAAAATGCCTGAAGTGGATGGATTGGCTGAGGCCGAGTTGAAGTCCTCTAATGTGAATATAAATCAGGCTGAAGAAAAGGGCCCAGCTAAGGCCGAGGTTATGCAGCTTGTCTGAGAAACGATACCAATTGAGGTGGATGACATTGAAAGTTTAAATGCTGTTGCTGCCTGTGAACCATCTAAGGTGGATGAGGAGGCCAAGGCCAGTCCTGGGTCCACAGTCCACAGTGAAGCTGCTCGCCCTCTCTTAAATCTCAACACTGTGGCAGAAACTGAACCAGGCACCACTTCAGGTAGTACAGTTAGGGAAGAAAAAGCTGGAGCTGTTGAGGAAATGAATGTTGAAGAAGAATGGACAACACTCCCCAGAAAGAGGAAAAAAACCTCAGATGGTGGAGTAGGAGCAAAGAGAAATAACAAAATGAACCTGACAGAGGGGGCTGACGTGTCTTTAAAAAATTGCTTTTTAAGTACCTGAGAGGTGACAATTAGCTCAGGGTGGTGAGGACAGTGACTCTTGTATTTCAAGTGACAATTTAACTGGTACTCATGGGAAAATGGAGTACAGCACTGAAAGCATTCTGAGCTTTCTGGATTTTCTTGAAGGCAAAAGGAGGGTCAATGTTGTAGAACATTTACCTGACCTGGAACTTATTTTGGTTTCAGTCAAGCGTTTTATGCATTGTGAATGGAAAGAAAAGTATTTAATCGTTTAAAGAATGTTATCAGCAAAGTTAGAAAGTCTCTCACCTCCAGCACATAATGGCTCCACACCGGTTCCTCTTTTTTTCATTGGTTCATGTTCTTCTTGTCATTGCTGAACGTTAATGGCTGCAGGGACTCCTCAAAGAGAGCCGTACTTTTTCAATATTTAGAACAGAAAAAACTTGATGTTATTTTTCTTCAAGAAACTCATACTGACCCAATGAATGAGTCGGAGTGGCAGAGGGACTGGAGTGGGATGACGTTTCTGAGCCACGGATCCAGTGTCAGCGTAGGGGTGGTAGTGCTCTTCAGTAAAGCGTTTCTCCCAGAATCCTTAGACTGTTTTGAGCAAATTAAAGGCCGTCTCATGAAGGCTGTTGTACACATTCAGGGGAAAAAACATTATTTTCATAAATGTATTTGCTCCAAATGAAGGCAAAGAGAGAGTTTCTTTTTTTCTTTTGTTAAAAGCCGTCCTAGCTGAGTACAGTAAAGAAGATGTCGTGTTTTTACCTGGTCATTTTAATTGCACCGAACATGCAGAGATGGACAGGAACGGCGCTGAGCCTCACCCGGGGTCAGTCAAGGTGTTGCAGTCGATTCTTCGTCAGCAAGAACTTGTGGATTTGTGGAGGGAGTTGAACCCAACGGCGAGACAGTACACATGGCTCAAGGCCTCCAGTGGCATGTTATCTATGGCCAGGCTGGACAGAATTTATACTTTACGGCACAATCTGAACCTCATTTTGGGCTCTTGTCTTCTGACCACAGGGTTTTCAGACCATAGTTTAGCTCTCACTTGTTTCTCTTTGTGGTCTGAGAGTAATTTTAAATCTTTCTGGCACTTTAATACTAAACTTCTTAAAGGCTCTCTATTTCTTCAACACGTTTGTCTCTTTTGGGACAAATGGAGACTCAGCAAAAGTGAATTCTCATCTCTGAAACAATGGTGGGACATCTCCAAGGTCCAAATTAAACTCTTTTGCCAGTTTTATTCTAAACATTCTTCTAGAAAGGTCACCATGGCCATTAAAGAACTGGAAGAGGACATTGGGCTAATTCAAGCCAAACTGGCAACCGGTTTTGATGCCACTTTGCTTGAGTCCCTACAAGACAAAAAAGGATTCTCTGAGGTCCTTGCTAGATGAACAGGTGTAGGGCACCATTGTCCGGTGGAGATTCCAGAATATTTCCCAAATAGACGCCCCTACGCAGTTTTTCTTTTCATTGGAGAAAAAGGTTGATCAGGCAAAAATCATTCACTGTCTGAAAACTGCTGATGGGACTGAAATGACGGAGACCGAGGAGATCTGGGAATTTGCCTTAAAATTTTACAAAGACTTATTCTCTGCAGAAACAGTGGACTTGTCTTCAAACACAGAATTTTTCTTTAATGACTTATCACAGTTGACTCCATCCAGCAAGGAAGTACTCGACCTGCCACTGTCGCTGGAGGAGGTCACTAGTGCTCTTGGGAGTTTAAATCAGAAAAAAAGCCCCTGGGATCGATGGACTTCCCGTCGAATTCTACAAGTCCTTTTGGGATATCATGGGTAAGGACTTCCTGACTGTGTTCGTGGAGAGCATCAGGGATAAAGAACTTCCTGTGAGTTGTCAGAGAGCTGTTTTGACTCTTTTACCTAAAAAAGGGGATCTCTGCAAAAATAAAAACTGGCGACTGGTCAGCCTGCTCTGCTCAGACCATAAAATCTTTTCCAAAGCGTTGGCTCTTCCTCTGAGGACTGTCATGAACTGCTTGGTGGCCTTCGATTAGTCATACTGTGTCCCTGAACGATGCATTTTTGATAACATTTTCTTTGTGTGGGATTTGGTATCTGCCTCAGAGATTCTTGAGTTTAAGGCGGGTCTCATCTCACTGGATCAAGAGAAGGCCTTTGACCGGGTAGACCACAAGTATTTATTTACAGTTCTAGAGAGGTTTGGTTTTGGTGAGACCTTTCTAGAATATATTGAATTAATGTATACAAATGAATTTAGTGTTTTAAAAATTAATGGAGGATTGGGAGTCCCATTTTCTGGGGGCATTCATCAGGGGTGTGCACTCTCCGGTATGTTATACTCGCTATCCATAGAGCCCCAGCCCCACAGACTTCGCCAATTACTTCATGGCCTGTCATTGCTTGTGTGACCCACTGCATCCTTTAAGTTGGTGGCATATGATGACGATGTCACAGATGTCATCACTGAACCTGATGATGTTGTCCTGCTGCAGGACTGTTTACAGGTGTTTCAAACGGTGTCATCTGCCAGGGTCAACTGGTCCAAATGTAATGCCTTTCTGATGGGCAACTGGGACTGTCCTCCCCCAAGCCTCCCAAGTGGTTTAACATGGAACTCTAATGTATTTAAACATCTGGGAATTTACATTGGGAAGTCTGGAGCCACAGCTGATAACTGGGAGGGTTTAATTGATCAAACTCAGGGGAGACTGAACAAATGGAAATGGGTGGTTGCCAAGCTCTCTTTTTGGGGTAGAGTGCTGATTATTAATAATTTAATCAATTGAATGCTTTGGCATAAATTTAGGTATGCAGATCCTCCACTTTGGCTATTAAAAGAAATTCAGGGGATATTGCTGGATTATTTCTGTGACAAACTTCATTGGGTTAAACACAGTGTGGTACATCTGCCTGTAGATGAAGGTGGTCAGGGCTTGGTGGACATTCTGTGCAGAATTGAAGCTTTTAGGCTGACAGATTTACAGCCTCTCTTGTACGCCCCTCAGCCTTTACTGTGGAGGAGTTTGACTTTCGCTTTTTTCGAAGGGTTGTTAATCTTAACTTTGATTTGCAACTCCTTTTCATTGACAGCAAGCGATTGGCGCTATCTGTGCTGCCCACTTTTTACCGCAATATGTTATTAATTTGGCACAGTAAAGCAAACAGAGTGGGAATTAATCTGGAATCAGTCTTCTGGTTACTTGAAGAACCAGTAATATGGAATCCAATCTTGGAGTTTGACTCGGTCAGTTTAAACTCACTGCTTATGAACAAAGGCTTTGCTAAAGCAGCTGACTTTATTGATCCGATCAGCAACCAGTGGAAGTCTGGGGCAGCTGTGGCACGTGGGTTTGGGATCTGACCGTCTTGGGGGGTTGATTATTAACAAACTAAAAGTCTCTTTAGTGCAATTGGGTGCAGGTCCCCTGTGGGAGGATTTTTTCTCTGGAGATCTCATAAAAGAGGCAGAACCTCCTGAATGTGACATTACAATTAAACCGAATGTTAAAGATTTTATCAGTCCTAATAACTCAATTTTTAACAATTAATCACATAAATGGAATTTTGTTCCAAGCTTTATCAAAAAAAGAATTGTATTACTGGTATCTTAAAGTATCCCATTTTATGCATTTGAAGGACGTGACTGATACCCTCTGGAGGAACACTCTGTGTCTGCATGACATGACATCTCCAGCATGGAGGACTTTATATAAACCGCCCATTGAGAAAAGAGTTGGGGACCTGCAGTGGAGGATTCTACATGGAGCAGTAGCCACCAATTCATTCTGAAAAACCATTGGTGCCAGCGCAACAGATCAGTGTCCATTTTGCCTTCAGAAAGAAACAATTTATCACTTATTTCTTTATTGTACCAGATTACAACCACTGCTGCATTTCCTTGCTTTATTGCTAATGGATTTGGGAATTGTATTTAATGAACTCATTTATATTTTTGGAATGTCTGTGTCAAGAATTTGTAAAAGGGAATGTTTACTTTGCAATTTTTTGTTAGGCCAGGCCAAGATGGCAACTTTAAAAACAAGAAGTAATAGAGATAAAGATCTGAAAATTACTGATGCTCTGTTAATGTTTAAGGTCCTCCTTCAAAGGAGATTGAAGGTTGAATTTTCATATTTTAAACTAATTAATCAATTACATATATTTTGAGAAATCTGGGCTGTAAATGATGTTTTATGCTCCATAGAAAATTAATGTCTAGTACTAAAGTATGAGTAGTGTAAGAGATGGCTGGCAGTTTATCCCGGCCAACACCCCCACACCGCCAGATGGAGTCCTTCCTGCAACATAAAGGTGCCCCGAGTTCCTGCAGGGCACCATGGACATTGGAGTTTCACTTCACAGCCCTGCTGGATACCATGGGGGCCGCCAGGGGATGCTGCAGGGAGGCACAATGATTTTTATTATAGCCTGGAAGTACTCCCTAGTCACAGAGATGGAAATAATGAAGTACTTCCAAGCTGAAGAAAAGGAGAGTTTCCATCTGACCTGGAAGTGCTATGAAATCACATGGACTGAGGGACAGAAGCACTTCCGGGTCAAGGACTATAAAAGGATGATGGGAAACCCCAGCAGACAGAGCCGAATTGGGAAGAAGGGTGATGGAGCTGCTGGGTGGAGAGGAGGATTATTGATTGTGTATTGTTATTGTGATAATTGTGGAGGTGGAGGTGCTTTCTGCACATTATTGGAAATATTAAATTCCATTTCTTTATTTTATCTGGTGTCTGGACGTGTTGTCTGTGGGTTTCACAAGGCAACAGCGACCCTTGCTGTCACAGTAGGAACAGTTTGTTTTTAAATGTTGTTGAATTTTCACTGTTAATTTGACTGCAATTAGGTTATATATTGTTAATAAAGGTCTGTTTAAAATTTATAAAAAATTATTTTATAGCACCTCTCATATCTATCTATCTATCTATCTATCTATCTATCTATCTATCTATCATATAGTGCCTTTCACATCTATCTATCTATCTGTCATATAGTGCCTTTCACATCTATCTATCTATCTATTATATAGTGCCTTTCACATCTATCTATCTATCTGTCATATAGTGCCTTTCACATCTATCTATCTATCTGTCATATAGTGCCTTTCACATCTATCTATCTATCTATCTATCTATCTATCTATCTATCTATCTATCTATCATATAGTGCCTTTCACATCTATCTATCTATCTGTCATATAGTGCCTTTCACATCTTTCTATCTATCTATCTATTATATAGTGCCTTTCACATCTATCTATCTATCTGTCATATAGTGCCTTTCACATCTATCTATCTATCTGTCATATAGTGCCTTTCACATCTATCTATCTATCTATCTATCTATCTA
>JANRMT010027041.1:21258278-21275163 GCA_026402145.1 Polypterus bichir lapradei | reverse complement strand
ATATAGTGCCTTTCACATCTATCTATCTATCTGTCATATAGTGCCTTTCACATCTATCTATCTATCTATTATATAGTGCCTTTCACATCTATCTATCTATCTGTCATATAGTGCCTTTCACATCTATCTATCTATCTATCTATCTATCTATCTATCTATCTATCTATCTATCTATCTGTCATATAGTGACTTTCACATCTATCTATCTATCTATCTATCTATCTATCTATCTATTATATAGTGCCTTTCACATCTATCTATCTATCATATAGTGCCTTTCATGTCCATCTATGTGAAGAATTAGCAGAGGAATTCAATTGTTATTTTTAGTACAATGCCCCCTCCCTGTGATTAGACAGGAAACATCAGTTCCTTTCTCTCTCCCACTGACCCCTTATCTGATGCCGGATGTTCCTTCAGGTGACATTCCTTCCCAGGCCAACAACCCTGAAGTTGTTTTTTTTCCCTGATGTGAATTCAATATTTTTATCCACAAACTCTGACAATAACAATGTGCATTTTGAAGCAAGTGTCAGTCTTTCTGGAATAAAGGTCAATCCACAGATTCATGTCCAGTATGTGCACCGTGGCACGTTCTACGAGTCTAAAGGTTGAAAAATGACGCCATTACGATAATTGTCTATAAATGCACAACTGTCTTGTCTTTACTTTTTGAGAGGTTTCAAGGAATTTCTCGGTGTCACTGCTTGCATCAGATGTGCCATCCGCTCTGCTCCTAAGGAGGCACAGACAGTTCAAAGAGCCATAAGAGGACCCGAACAGCACGTCCTGATGTACACTCACATCACCGGGCCTAAGAAGCCAGTCATGCATTTCATGTCTGCATGACTGCTCAGGTAAATTTCACCAATAAAATGTTTGCCCCTTCTGCCCTTTAAAACACTCAGTCTATTAACTGACAGGTCTAATTTTCCCAAAGCAATATGTCAATATTCAAGGCTGCAGAAGTCCATAAATATGACCATTATGCTCTTGTGAAGAGATTGGTATAAGAAATGAAAATGAATAGCTTTCAGTCCTGATCAGTTTATGGTAAGCACAAAGCTCATAAATACGGCCAGGCAAGGTAAATGTAACTGGTCCGGTCTTTTGTGTCATCCTGTTAAAACTTTAGTTATTAATCAATGCCAATGGGCTCCTGCATCAGTACAGACCTGCTCCTCGGCTTATTAATAAATGATATGCTGGGCCCGTTAGCTCCAAGCACATTTTGCCATAAAAATTCAGATTCAGTCCCAATTGTGTTATGGAGATGCTAAGTGTGATTTTCCACCCCCTGCAGTGTTTATAATTTTAATAGGCTACCTGTGAGAAGTGATCTGCACACATGCAAGATTTTCGAGGGTTAATTAAAGCGTGTGGAATTAATTACAATAAAACCGGTTGTTACACTCCAATTGTGAAATGAAATGCATGTCTGGAGTCTTCTGGAGAGCTCAGTGCACTGCAGGCGCCTAAAATTTAAAACAAAACAAACACAATTTAGCAAACCCGACCTGCCCATCCCAAGATCCATTTTGGAATTCACGCAAGAGAGCTTCCATTTAATCAGGTAAAATTTTGTGCACATGATATGGCAGATTGCCGTCCCTTTCCATAACTGAACTCATTAAAGTGCAGGGGCCAGAATAGGAGGGGCAGGAGAGAAGTGTGAAAGGCAGGCCATCACTGAACATTCTCACGCCTTTAAAAGTGCAGAACTTCTTTAAACTCGTGTCATCCATTTTTGAAGCTGGCAGCAATGGGGATGGGACGAGACTATAAATCAAATTTCTCTACCACTACTACTTCTTCTTTGTCTTCTTTCGGCTGCTCCCGTTAGGGATCACCACAGCAGATCATCTTTTTCCATGTCTTTCTGTCCTCTGCATCTTGTTCAGTCACACCCATCACCTGCATGTCCTCTCTCACCACATCCATAAACCTTCTCTTAGGCCTTCCTCTTCTCCTCTTCCCTGTCAGCTTTATCCTTAGCACCCTTCTCCCAATATACTCAGCATCTCTCCTCTGCACATGTCTCTGACTTTGTCTTCCAACCATTGTAACATAAGTTTAGTATGTCACAGTCCTCTATACAAAAATATTTTATAAATCTACTTTTCTTTCTACTCACTTGCACAGTGGACACAGATTTAGCAAAGGGGCTCATTATTTACAACTGCTAGGCAAGCGTTTAAAGACAAGACAAGTTAGGGACAACTGCCGAAATGGGCAGTCAGACTGATGACCATTGCATACTATTTCTGTGTGTCAAACTCAACATGAAACTCTATCCTCTTTGCCTTGTTTGGAATGGCATGACTCACCTAATTGGGACCTGCACATGAAGAAAGAGTATAAAGCCTTGGAACATTGCCCGGCACACCTTAGATGCTGGCGGACGGATGGGAGACACTGTCATCTGATCCGGAAAATCCTTCTAATGCAGCAACGAAAATGGCAGACTCTACACATCGGGCACCCACTGCTGAACTGGGTTCTTGTCATGGCTTCCTTCGTCTGTTGTGCAGCGTAAGCCGTCATTAAAGAAAGCTAAGTTATTTCTCCTATGTGTTTTCTTACCGCCGTATCACTAAGGGAGGGGTATCGCCTTTTTATATTATATCTATATAGTTTTGGGTTATGTAACACGCCTCAATTACAAAAGAACTAATGCCCGCTGCTGGATACAACCATCTAACCTGAGCCGACCCTCTAATATCCTGATCTCTAATCCTCGTCACACCCAATGCAAATCTTAGCATCTTTAACATGTCACTTTAGAGATGCAAAAAGAGGGAACCAACTCCATATTAATCCTTCTGGTTTTGCAAAGGGATATCCAAAACTCTCCTATGGGTGTGATGGTCAGGTGCCCACATCTGTCTATCTATCCATCTATCCATCTATCCTGCCAACTAAAATAAAATTAAAATATGTGTATTATATAATGTCTTTCAGATCTATCAATCCTGCTGACTACGCTAACATTAAACTCTATCTACAGTGAATCCAGAAAGTATTCACAGCGCATCACTTCTTCCACATTTTGTTATGTTACAGCCTTATTCCAAAATGGATTAAATTCATTTTTTTCCTCAGAATTCTACACACAACACCCCATAATGACAACATGAAAAAAGTTTACTTGAGGTTTTTGCAAATTTATTAAAAATAAAAAAACTGAGAAATCCCATGTACATAAGTATTCACAGCCTTTGCTCAATACTTTGTCGATGCACCTTTGGCAGCAATTACAGCCTCAAGTCTTTTTGACTATGATGCCACAAGCTTGGCACACCTATCCTTGGCCAGTTTCGGCCATTCCTCTTTGCAGCACCTCTCAAGCTCCATTAGGTTGGATGGGAAGCGTCGGTGCACAGCCATTTTATGATCTCTCTAGAGATGTTCAATCGGATTCAAGTCTGGGCTCTGGCTGGGCCACTCAAGGACATTCACAGAGTTGTCCTGAAGCCACTCCTTTGATATCTTGGCTGTGTGCTTAGGGTCGTTGTCCTGCTGAAAGATGAACCGTCGCCCCAGTCTTGACCCCAGAGGTCAAGAGCGCTCTGGAGCAGGTTTTCATCCAGGATGTCTCTGTACATTGCTTTAGTCATCTTTCACTTTATCCTGACTAGTCTCCCAGTTCCTGCCGCTGAAAATCATCCCCACAGCATGATGCTGCCAACACCATGCTTCACTGTAGGGATGGTATTGGCCTGGTGATGAGCGGTGCCTGGCTTCCTCCAAACGTGACGCCTGGCATTCACACCAAAGAGTTCAATCTTTGTCTCATCAGACCAGAGAATTTTGTTTCTCATGGTCTGAGAGTCCTTCAGGTGCCTTTTGGCAAACTCCAGGTGGGCTGCCATGTGCCTTTTACTAAGGAGTGGCTTCTGTCTGGCCACTCTACCATACAGGCCTGATTGGTGGATTGCTGTAGAGATGGTTGTCCTTCTGGAAGGTTCTCCTCTCTCCACAGAGGACCTCTAGAGCTCTGACAGAGTGACCATCGGGTTCTTGGTCACCTCCCTGACTAAGGCCCTTCTCCCCCGATCGCTCAGTTTAGATGGCCAGCCAGCTCTAGGAAGAATCCTGGTAGTTTCGAACTTCTTCCACTTACGGATGATGGAGGCCACTGTGCTCATTGGGACCTTCAAAGCAGCAGAAATTTTTCTGTAACCTTCCCCAGATTTGTGCCTCGAGACAATCCTGTCTCGGAGGTCTACAGACAATTCCTTTGACTTCATGCTTGGTTTGTGCTCTGACATGAACCGTCAACTGTGGGACCTTATATAGACAGGTGTGTGCCTTTCCAAATCATATCCAATCAGCTGAATTTACCACAGGTGGACCCCAATTAAGCTGCAGAAACATCTCAAGAATGATCAGGGGAAACAGGATGCACCTGAGCTCAGTTTTGAGCTTCATGGCAAAGGCTGTGAATACTTATGTACATGTGCTTTCTCAGTTTTTTTATTTTTAATAAATTTGCAAAAACCTCAAGTAAACTTTTTTCACGTTATCATTATGGGGTGTTATGTGTAGAATTCTGAGGAAAAAAATGAATTTAATCCATTTTGGAATAAGGCTGTAACATAACAAAATGTGGAAAAAGTGATGCGCTCTGAATACTTTCCGGATGCACTGTATCTATCTATCTTGCTGACTATGCTAACATTAAAATCTATCTATCTATCTTAACATGCTTTCTGGTCAGCGCCACTGTCTCCAACCTATATAACATAGCTGGTCTCACTACCATCCTGTAGACCTTCCTTTTCACTCTTGCTGATAACTGTCTGGCACTACTTATAGGGTTTTAATTCTCCCTTCTCATCTTTCATATAACCTGCTATTCTTCTATTCTTCTTCTGCTAATCACTTCTTGTTTTGCTTCCTCCACAAACCAGGCTACAACATTAAGCAGATGCTGTATATTAGGCGATTGTATATAAATCAAAATCGGGAGTGGTCTCCCCTCGACTTCCTCGTATACTCAGATATGGGGATGGATATTTGAGGAGTAAACCTCAAGGCAATGATTATATTTTTATATTATCTGCATTAAAGAACCATTGATGACAAATCAAATCAAATTAATAAAATATTGAACAATTATTATAAAAGTAAAGTTGAATAAATCAGACTTTGCAGCTGCATGAATAAAAGGTAAAGTATCACTTCCGGTTAATGGAAATAGCCCAAAAGTTGATAGAAATCTATGTTTTGGCTCAGACACAGGAAGCAGAGGGTGATGGTGCGAGGAACCTTATCAGAACTGGCTGATGTTAAGAGTGGTGTCCAGCAGGGGACAGTGCTGGGGCCGCAGCTATTTTTAATAAATATACATGTTTGAGATAGGAATATAAGTAACAAGCTGGTTAAGTTTGCAGATGATAACAAGATAAGTGAATTAGCAGATAATTTGAATTCCGTTATATCATTACAGAAGGACTTCGACATCATGCAGGCTTGGGCAGGTTTGTGAAAGATGAAATTTACATAGGAAGTAAAAATGTGAGGTTTGAATACACAATGGGCAGTCTGAAAATCAACAATACACCTTATGAGAAAGATTTAGGAGTCGTAGTGGGCTCTAAGCTATTGACTTCCAGACAGTGTTCAGAAGCCATTAAGAAGGCTAACAGAATGTCAGGTTATATAGCGCCCTGAAGTATCGAGAAGAAGTCACAGTACAAGGCTTTTTAACACACTGGTGAGGCCTTATTTGGAGTACTGGTGCGGTTTTAGTCTCCAGTCTACAAAAAGGACAGAGGAGCACTAGAAAAAGTCCAGAGAAGAGCAACTAGGCTGATTAAAAGGCTACATGAGATAAATTAGAAGGAAAGATAAAAACAGATGAGCCTTTACAGTTTAAGTAAAAGGAGATTAACAAGTGACCTGAGTGAAGAGTTTAAAATTATGAATGGAATTAGTCCAGTGGATCCCTGTGTAAATCCTCTGTGTAAAGAAAAACTGAATGTTTGTGTGAAATTTACCTTCACAAGTTACCAACTGTGTCCCCGTGTTCTTGATGAACTCATTTTAAAGTCTTGATCCACTGGACTAACTCCCATTTTAAACACTTCTTAAGACACTTGCTGTGTCTCCCAGCACAGTCTCATGGGCATGGAGGAGATTCTAGAAAACATAAGGACAGTTACTCTAGGAGAGCTGGACAGGGCCCCTCGTACAAGGTCCTTAACCCATCAGCAGGACTGACTGGTATCTGCTGCTTTGGGCAACGAGGAACAGGATGAGCACTGCCAGAGCCTACAAAATAACCTCCAACAGGCAGGATACTGGTGTGAATGTCTCTGACCAAACAATCAGAAACAGACTTCATGAGGGTGGCCTAAGGGCCCCACGTCCTCTAGTGGGCCCTGTGCTCACTGCCCGCCCGGCACTGTAGAGCTTGGCTGGCATTTGCCATAGAATACCACAACTGGCACTCCCACCACTGACACCCTGTGCTTTTCACAGATGAGAGCAGGTCAACACTGAGCACATGTGACAGAACTGAAAGGGTCTGGAGAAGCCGTGGAGAACGTTATGCTGCCTGTAACACTGTTCAGCATTACCGGTTTGGTAGTGGGTCAGCGATGGTCTGGGGAGGCATATCCATTGAGGGATGCACAGACCTCTACAGGCTGGACAACGGCACCTCGACTGCCATTAAGTAATCGGGATGAAATCCTTGGACTCATTGTCAGACCCTATGCTGGTGCAGTGGCTCCTGGGTTCCTCCTGGTGCACGACAATGCCCGGCGGAGTGGTGGCTCTGAGGCTAGGGATCTGCAATGGCAATTGGAAGGTTGCCGAATCGAATCCCGTAAATACCAAAAGGGACTCTGCTCTGTTGGGCCCTTGAGCAAGACCCTTAACCTGCTATTGCTGAGCTCTTCGAGTAGTGAGAAAAGTGTTATATAAATGCAAAGAATTATTATTATTATTATTATTAGTTCCTGGAGGATAAAGGAATTGATACCACTGACTGGCCCCCACACTTACTCGCCTGACCTCAATCCGATAAATCACCTCCGGGTGGGACATTATGTGTCGGTCCATCAGACGCCACAAGGTTGCACCTCAGACTGTCCAGGAGCTCAGTGATGCCCTGGTCCAGATCTGGGAGGAGATCCCCCAGGACACCATCCATCGTCTCATTAGGACGTTGTCAGGCATGCATACAAGCACGTGAGGGCCATCCAAACTACTGAGTACGATTTGGAGTTGCTGCAATGAAATTTCGGCAAAATGGACGAGCCTGCCTGCCGCCTCATTTTCTCACTTTGATTTTCAGGGTGTCTTTGAATCCAGCCCTCTGTAGGTTGATCATTTTCATTTCCATCAAACGATGTGCCATCCTTTCGTTCCTAACACATTACCATATGAGTAGAATATCCAGCAGGATTATTTTTCCCTTTGAGATCTGATGTGTTTTCAAAGTGTTCCTTTAATTTTTTTGAGGAGTTTATATTGGTGTGCTAACACAGCCCTACCCATTTACTGAAAAAACAAAAAAAACAATGCTTCATGGCATGAGAACAAACAATAAAAAACAATCCCTACATAGTGGAGTGGCTCTGCTGATGCCGCATCTAACTCAGAGATTCCTCGGTCAGGTTGTCTCCCTTATTAATGACACCTCCTGCCAAGTGGTCGTCCTTTTCAAGCTCCGGGACTGGAAGTGGTGGGGTCAGTTGCCCCCACTGGGCAGTTTCTCAAGACTGTGAAGGAAGACTGTTAGCAGCAGCACCCCCTCTCAGCCCAGGGTGGTATCACATACCTGGCAAGAGTTTGGATGGTGATCCTCAGATGGGCCCGTGTGACACCCCTTATTCTCAGTAAGGCGACTCATTGGGTATTAGAAAAGTCAGTAATTGGTTTCTAATTGGTTTGTGTCTCTTCAGTCGTCCTTATCACAACCTCTGGCTTTTTCATTTTGTTTTTTTTAATCGCGTAAACATACCATGGAAACTGTAACATGCAGGTGGCATGTCTCTTTCAAAAAATCTAAGGCTTTTGTTAAGAACACAATGCCATGTAATCAGTTCAGTTCAGATGTATTGTTATTTGTGTAAAGTACAATGAAGCTCGTATGTACTCTTTTCACTACCCTGCCCCTTGGCGTGAATCTTGCTCTGTAGATGATGTACTGTAAAATAACAACACAGAATGAAAAAGGGCAAAAAGTAAACTGACAGAGAAAGACAGGGAGACCTGAGCACGTAGAGTCAAGGCTGTCATGGATGCCAAAGGTGCAGCAACTAAATTCTCACCTTGCAAGTCATGCAATCAGTTGTTTTGTGCCTTACATTTGTTATTAATTTAGACCACGTTGCACAGATCTGTTTTCACTTTGACATAAAATTGTGCTTCCTGTTGATCAGTGTCAGAAAAGGCCAAATGAAGTTCACTGTCATTCAATGTTGTATAACAATCAAATGTGTAAAGGAAGTGAATACTTTTTATAGGCAAACAAACTAAATCAATGGCATTTTTATGAAAATATTAATGCATCATAATTATTTATTTGATGAATTATTTGGAATTTAGTGCTTTCGCCTGAATGGGAGTGACAGCATGCTTTAGTGCAGGGGCAATCAAAGTCGGTCCTGGGGACCCCCTGTGGCTGCAGGTTTATGTTCCAACCAGCTTCTGTTTTTAATTGGACTCCTGGGCTAATTTGTTTTGGGAACAATGTCCACCCATTCATCCATTATCCAACCCGCTCCATCCTAACTACAGGGTCTGCTGGAGCCAATCCCAGCCAACACAGGGTGCTAGGCAGGAAACAAACCCTGGGCAGGGCCCCAGCCCACCGTAGGGGAACAATGTAGAAATTTAAAAAATAAGTTTGATAAAATATATATATATATATTATATATATATATATATATATATATATATATATATATATATATATATACAGTGGAACCTCGGTTCATGACCGTAATTAGTTCCAAAACTCTGGTAGCAACCCAAACCCAAATGACCCGAAGTAATTTCCCCCTATAGGATTGTATGTAAATACAATTAATCCGTTCCGGACCGTACGAGCTGTATGTAAATATATATATTTTTTAAAGCTTTTTAAGTACAAAAATAGTTCATTATACCATCGAATGTACAGTGTAATAGTAAACTAAATGTAAAAACATTGAATAACACTGAGAAAACCTAGGGCGGCACGGTGGTGCAGTGGTAGCACTGCTGCCTCGCATTTAGGAGACCCGGATTCGCTTCCCGGGTCCTCCCTGCGTGGAGTTTGCATGTTCTCCCCGCGTCTGCGTGGGTTTCCTCTGAGTGCTCCGGTTTCCTCCCACAGTCCAAAGACATGCAGGTTAGGTGGATTGGCGATTCTAAATTGGCCCTGGTGTGTTTGTGTGTGTCCTGTGGTGGGTTGGCACCCTGCCCAGGATTGGTTCCTGCCCTGTGTTGGCTAGGATTGGCTCCAGCAGACCCCCGTGACCCTGTGTTCGGATTCAGCGGGTTGGATAATGGATGGATGAGTAAACCTTGAACAGAGAAAACTAACATTGCAAGAGTTGATGCTACAGCTTTACGAACTGCTCTCTGTAAACACTTTTAATGAGTTTTAAGCACAGGGAAAAAAATGAACATTTGAAAAATCCTTAATTTATACAAAAACTAACCATAAACAACCAAGAAAACTAACCTTGCATGAGTCGAGTTCTGGAATGAAGGAAGTGAGGAGGAACTGGGTGGAGAGGAGATTACAGTTTTGAGATAAAGTCTGTGATGATGCAGGTTCACTGCATGCTCCCATCTCACTTCCAGGAGCCCTTAAACCCATCACCATCGATAATGTTATCGATGTGCATGACAGTGAGGCACTACAATGGAGCAATCGGATGGTGCAAAAAGTGCCAAGTGCTTTTATTAAAAATCAACAAAGCAAAAATCAAAAACAATGTCCAAATTAAATAAAGTGCAGTGCTTTCAGAATCCTTCAATAAATAAATCCCATAAAAACAGAAGTGAAGTGGAGGTTAAAATCCAATAGAAAAAAGTCTTCATTAAATACAACGAGGTTAAAACAATGCTCGAAGCAGTCTCTTTAAAAACAAGCCCGGTGCATTCTTTAACTGCCTTCTTGGCCTTATGCGGCCAGCTGTCCTTCTTCTGGTCACTCCAGCTCCTTGATCACTCAGCTGGAGCGACCGCTTCTTTCTGCCCCACCGAGTGTCGGCCAAAACACCCCTGCTTGGGCTAACCGTCCAGCTGCCTGCCTGTGAGCACACGCTCGCTCGCTCGCTCACTCGCTCGCTCGTTTACACCGGTTCTTTCCACACTGTTTCCTGCTTACTTCCTCAATCTGCAACCTCCATCTTGTTTTTCTTTTTCCTCCCTTTAGCCGCCTCGTGCTTCTATTTATGAAGAGGACGTGGCAGCTGTAGCAATCTACCACCAAACCCCCTCGCTAAGCTGCAAGCACGGCGATTACTTATTTAAAACTGGCCTCTTGAAGTGAGCTGTGGACCCGTTATACCACAAAGTCCCGCTGCGCGATGCATGTCTGACTGAGAACAGTGTACTGTACAAGGAGAGACTGAACACGTGCGTAAATCACCGGCACGTACGAACCAAAAGGGAAACAAAATAGAGCACAAAGAGTTCACAGTGAATGCACAGGGAATACGAACCAGAAGGAAAACTGGCTTATTCGTCACCCGAGTGTGTGGTCGTAAAAAGATGCAAAAGTTTGACATACTTTTTGGTCGTAACCCGATTTGTACGTGTTCAGGGATGTTCGTGACCCGAGGTTCCACTGTATTAGCTGTTTTTTTTTCTCTTCCCTTATTCTACATTAAGAAAGCACAGAGGCATGATTTTTACATTTATAAGACATTTAGGAATATTTCCATTTTTGCTACAGATTTAAATACTTACCTCACTTTTATTGCTTTCATTATATTTCCCCCCTTTCTCTGGGCAGTTTACGCCCTTTGTTGTATCTTATTAATGACAAGTAAAAAACATGCAGAGCAGACTACCAGGCAAACAACACTGAATCATGAATGGCTGCAACTAATTTAGCGTCAGACCTACTAATTATTAAATAATGGATTAATTAAACAATTAGAACACCCGGCAAAATAGAATGAAAATCAAGATGAAAATATTGTTAAAAAGAAAAAAAATATATTATTCCCACGTAACTGCTTAATACATTTTAATATATATAATTTTTTTTAACAAACTTAGTTTTCTAATTTCTATTTTGTTCTCAAAACTCACAATCCCGGAAACAGTTCACTTAATTAGCCCAGGAATCCAATTAAAAACAGAAGCTGGTTGGAAGAAAAACCTGCAGCCATAAGGGTCCCCAGGACAGAGTTTGAGAGTCCCCTGCTTTAGTGCAGTGGAAGAGCCTGCTAAGAAATCGTAAGGTTAGAATGTGATGCCTTTGTAAATTGTATTGTGAAAAGATAAGAAAGAGTGGAATGCTAAACATGATAACTCTTTTCGATGTTGGCTTTTGTCGACACAAAACCCTGAGGGCTAATGTCAACTTGGGGCAGAGGGTGAAAAAAAAGCTGGAATCTTCGGTAAAACTGTTATGTAATGGTAGACCCTTTTACCTAGGAGGACTCGTTGGCTTGATGTTGAAACCCAGCATGTGTGTGAGTAGCATAGGGTAAGCAGCGTCTAGAACGGCATCGATATCGGGCGAGATTGTGAATGCGCAAAGCAAAATACTCTGCGCGTATTATTTATTTATTTGCGTATTATTGCTGAATCGGACTCTGAATTATCAAACTCCGATTTTGTTGCAAGTGATCTGGAGGTGAAAAACGAAAATCAAGTACCTGCATCAACTGATCAGTCCCCAACTGATCATGCAGCGGATGCACCTACGGCAACTTTCACTCTGGGAGGACTACACAGACACTTATCGCACTCTGATTTTGACACAAATGATTTGGAAATTGAAAACGAAAGACTGATCGTAGTAATGAACACGCTTGTGTAGCTGACATGCCTATGGGAACATTTGCCCTGGGTGGACTACACGGACAAAGGCAAGCTGGCAACGGGACTTCGTCAAACGACATGGCGTGCAAGTGGACGCTACGGATTACCAGCCACTCCACGACTTCAAGTTGTTCTTTTCCAGAAAGTGTCTTATGAATGATGAGACAAACAGGTATGTAATACGTGTGTGAATTTACATACTGTATACTCATGGAATATAAAACAGAGTGACATTTGTTGTAAATAAGTGTTTTATGTTGACTGATGGGTGAAGACATTAATTTGTGTGCTTTTTTAGAGAACTGAGTGTTTTGGAAAAATATTCGGCCCTGGGACAAAAGAGAAAAAAAAATTAGCCCTCAAAAACTTAAACTGAACTTTAACACCTTAGAACAGGGGTTCCCAAACTCGGCCCTGGGGAATCCCTGTGGCTGCAGGTTTTTGTTCCAACCAGATTCACAATCGGTGATAAGAATCGATAACAACTAATCTCATTTAATTAGCTTGTCTTTATTTACTCTTCTCTTATTCTGCATTCATAAAACACAACAGTATGGTTTTTACATTTATAAGACACTTAGAAATGTTTCTGTTTTTTTTCTAAAGCTATAAATGCTTAACTCTCTTTTGTTCTTTTCCTGTATAGTTTGCTGCCTTCATTTAACCCTAACAGTGACATTAAGCAACCAGCATAGCAGACACCCGGGATGATGAAAGCAGCAACGACTTCAGTGTCAGACTTGCTAATTAGTAAATAATCAATTAAATAGCCAGAACACCTAGAAAAGCAGAATGAAAATTAGGTTGAAAATACTGTTAAAGACTTAAAAACCTACATATTCCCCATGTAACTGCTTATAACATTTTAATAAAAATCTACCAAACTTAGTTTGTAATTTCTACATTGACTGCAAAACACAGAAACTGGGAAATAACGACTCACTTAATGAGGCCAAGAGTCCAATGGAAAACGGAAGTTGGTACAGGGGGTCCCCGGGATCAAACGGAGGAACCACTGCCTTAGAATGAAGAATATCAAGCAGACAGCATGTAATCAGCACGTGCATGAAAGAAGTAAGCAAATCAATGAAGTATTGTGTAGCGTGATTAAATCATGTTCCTGAAAGGATCAATTAGTAAAATGTTAACTTTAGATCACGTGTTGTGTACGCTGTAATGACAAGACAGGCGATTATAAAGGGTCTGGAGCACCTTGAAGGCGAACCCCTTATATTGAAAAGCGCAAAAGGCACAAAAAAAGCATGTCAACTGCAAATGGTTGAGACTTCTTGATAAGTTCACGGAGTCTGTCCAAGATGGCTACATTTCCAGTTTTGATGGTTTCTGGGAGGAAGATACGAGTCCAGGTTGAGTGACGTCATGGTTGGAGGCACGTCAATCTTCCTTTCTGCAGAGGAGAAAGGAGGAAAGAAATCCTTATTGCGTAGCGCCCTCCTGTGCTCTGGGGGAGTAATATAATTATCCAAGCCCTTAAGTTGTTCCCTAAGTGCACACGTGTGACAATGCCTATAAATAAAATTTTGCACCTCAGCTTGAGGAGCATCCCGCCTGCCACACAGCTGGCCACAGAAGTACTCCCTGCTCGTGAAAAGAAATTACATGCAAGCTGACAAGCTTCCTCCTGCCTGGGTTTTTTTTCTGTCTCACTGACTTTCTTCCACAACTAAAAAAAAAACAAAAAAAAAAGAAAAGTAAAAGGTGTTTCAGCACTCTGAATGCAGAAGGAAAAATATTTTCTGTTCTGATGAGACAAAAATGGAATTTTTTTTGGACAGAACTCTGTTTGTGACAGACTGTGTCTGCCGAAGACCAGGGACGGTAACCTTTTTTTCAACCTTCTCAAATGTACTCAGTATTTAACCTACAGAAAACATTAGACACTTAGAAAACTCTAAATAAACACTGCATTTGCATTTTACTGACAATTATTTTCAAATCAGAAATTTAGTTAAAAAATGATCGATGGTTAAAACACCTCTGATGTCACTTCCAATGTCCGGTCCACCAGAAGTACTGAAAACAGGAAGGTCCGCCTTCTTTGTCGGTTCTATCCTGAGCTCACGTCTCCACAGTTTATTGAGTTATGTCTTTTGCTTTGCCATTCAGTTATATGGGCTGACCAGGCTGGTACCACAACTCTTTACTGTTTTCCTCTTGTTTCTGTTATAGTAAGTAATAAGAGTATTAAGAGTATTTGATATAAAAGTTTGAATACATTTGAATAAGCATATGTTTCATCTCTGAGGTGGGCTGGCGCCCTGCCCGGGGTTTGTTTCCTGCCTTGCGCCCTGTGTTGGCTAGGATTGGCTCCGGCAGACCCCCGTGACCCTGTAGTTAGGATATAGCGGGATGGATAATGGATGGATATGTTTCATCTCCAATCATCTTATCCTCACTGTAACGGATGGCACACATGGCCTGCCACCCCGACTGGGATTGAACAAGGATCCTTAACCTTCCAGGACAACAGTATAATGGAAAAATAGGAGGAGATGAGCACTGATAAACCTTTTCTCCCCGATACACTAGGTGGCAGCCTCCTTGGGTTAGGATCCCCACACAGGTGCACATAAGGGTATGATTGGATGTGTAGTTCCCTGTGGCAGCCATGTTGGGTTCATTAGGGGCCGCCAAGAGGAGTTGATGGGATTCACAACCCAAGGCCCTAACACCCGAAGTATCCCTGGGTCCAAGATTAAAGAGACGCTCCAGCTCATCCAGGTGAGTTAGAGTCGGGTTGAAGGAGGACAAAGCCCACCTAGGAGGTGTGGAGGACAGAAAGAGAAGAGAAGAGTTGTGTTATGGTTGGTTTATGTCTTGTTTAAAGCCTTTGTGTAAGGTTCCTTATTTTGTGTCTGTGACGTTGTGTCTGGGGTTTGGGGTGCTGCAATGCCACCTGGTGGACACACCACAAAAAAAAAAGAAAAGAATGAGAGAGCAAAGTAGCAGCTGAAAAGTGGCGAGCGCCGGGATTTATTTTGACTCTCAGCCACTGCCCAAACAATTCTTTGTTTTTTGTACTTCCTATCGCTTTCCCAAGATAACATTCACTTCACAGCAGTTTGAAACCATCAGCAGCAACTGCTGTCTCCTTTAAAGAGTCACAGAGGAGAAAAATGTCTTTTAAAAGCACAGCCTGAGAGCTGTTAGGAAAAAATAAAACCCGTTTAACTGCATTGACACGCTTTCTACCATGAAGTGAGAGCTCCTCACTGCTGCATGTAGTGCAATAAATGTCAAATTAATCTTGGATGAAATTAACAATAAGAGGACAGTAGTGAGTAATATAACATGAGTAAATATCCTAATGTAAAAAAACAGACAACAAAAACAAAAACACATTAAATACAAAATCATGTGATAGATAGCCAGTGGTAGCACTGCTGCCTCGTAGTTAGGAGACCCGGGTTCGCTTCCCAGTTCCTCCCTGCGTGAAGTTTGCATGTTCTCCCCGTGTCTGCTTGGGTTTCCTCCCACAGTCCAAAGACATGCAGGTTAGGTGCATTGATGATCCTAAATTGTCCCTAGTGTGTGCTTAGTGTGTGTGTGTGCTTAGTGTGTGTGTGCGCCCTGCGGTGGGCTGGCACCCTGCCCGGGGTTTGTTTCCTGCCTTGCACCCTGTGTTGGCTGGGATTGGCTCCAGCAGACCCCCGTGACCCTGTAATTAGGATATAGCGGGTTAGATAATGGATGGATGGATGGATGATAGATAGCAAATGTCACCATTGTTGAATTAAAAGTTGAAAGGATAAATACTAAAGAAAAAATAGAAATGCAACATTTACAACTCACTGCTAGCAGGAAGACCCACATGTGCTATGAAGCCACTGCTGATGGCCCAAAATGCAGTCGTGTGTCTTGTAGTCAGTCAGGCAAGATGGACACTTGTCACTTCTCCGTTCAGGTCACTACATTAGCTCCCTGTGGCAGCACACATTAAGTTCAAATCCCTGATGCTGGCCTACAGGGTAGTCAATGGGTTAGCACCGGTGTGTATGGAGACACTTGTAAGGTCCTGTGCCCCTTCTGGCTCATTGAGGTCAACCATTGAACAGCGTCTGGTGATGCCATCTCTAAGTACTATCGAATCACAATCCAGACTCTTTCACGTGTAGCCCATAGCTGGTGGAAAACATCACACTTCAGAATAGGCCTTTCCATTAGATGCGTTTTGCGATGATTTTGGAAAACCCTCAACAAATATGACTACACGAATAATTTAAACTGATTCAAACTTCATAGATAGACGTGAAAGGCACTATATAATGGACAGATACTGTCACACACACAAAGGAATGGGAGACCGCCTCAGGGCTTATTATAAAGTAATTCCACACCGAGTCGAGGTCTGGCACTGTCATTTACTGCCTTTCCCTCCCTTCCACACATAGACAAGAAGAGCAATGACATGGAGACTACTGATGTCGCTTATAGTTCCAGAGACTTTGAACCTGCCTCTTCCCGCCTGGGTTTCTCAAAAAGGGCATCACCTCCATAAATCACCAGTCATGACTTGAACTCTTTGGTGATCTCCAAAGACATCACTTGACAGCCTGGCTGTTTCTTTTTTCAAAACCTTTTTTGTAAACCACTTGGTGTATCAACTTATCATTTTGTCGGACTCTATTTGTGCATATGATAGATAGATAGATGAAAGGCATTATATAATAGATAGATAGATAGATAGATGAAAGGCACTATACAGTATAATAGATAGGACTCTATTTGTGCATATGATAGATAGATAGATGAAAGACACTATATAATAGATAGATAGATAGATAGATAGATGAAAGGCACTATACAGTATAATAGATAGATAGATAGATAGATGAAAGGCACTATAAGATAGATAGAT